>CM054138.1:41059242-41084242 GCA_028751875.1 Rapana venosa
AGGCATTAGTGAAGCTGGTTCTCAGAATGATATATCACAACATATGAAATGCATGCAAAGTGATTAATCATTAAAATAGGGATTATTCATCTGATTAATCATTAAAATATGAGTTAAAATGATTTTTGTTTCTTTTCTAAGCATGTTTTCACAAAAACTAGTGTTTCACAACATTTCACTTAAATGTTCACCACATATTTAGCCACTTGGCGGCCATTTTGAATCTGAAAACACATTATGTAATTGATGAAAAAAATCAATAAATGTATTTTTAAATAGCATATACAACCATATTTTACACCACCAAATTCCAAGTCAATATCTATACAGGTACAAAATGAAAATCTACCATGTACTGTCTTTTTGGTCCGTCGCAGGGCATTTTAGGGTTTTCGGCAAAATTAGACCCCAATATTTAAAACATTTGGTCTAGGATAGCCCTAGAAAAAATTGGACATAATCTATGTATGCATATCTTTTAAGCAATGTAAAAATGTAGCCATAAGATGCTATCTTATCCAACCTGTTGGACCTCAAACATGGCTTATGTGCTATTTGAGTGAACCACCAATCACATGAGGCAATTTTAACAAAGTATATCATTTTCCCCCTTCAAGATAGAGAGCTGATTCTTTTTGTAGGTATTATTAGTATTATAGACATTGTATGTGGACATTTTTATGGGTGTGATTGTAGTGCTTTCCGCTACAGGTCCTTTCCAAATAAGGCTTCCATACAGTTAAAATGGCCGAAAAATGTACCGCCATCTTTAGACACCCATAACTTTTGAAAAAATAGAGATAGAGACATAATTCTTTTTTTGTTGTGTTTGTTTTAAAAAGTTCTTTTCAAAAATACCATTTTTATGTACAGAAATACTATATAAAATTTTGGCTGCCGCTACCTAAGAGATTGGATACAGTTCTTCCAAACATTGTCACATTCATTGCATACACCTCAGACACAACTATGCAGGATTTGACACTGATACACGTACAATTTAAATGAAAACAAGACAAAAACAATTGCCCGTCAGTTGAGTGTGTCGCCACATGAGCAGCACCACCTACACCTTGTAAAT
Organism: Rapana venosa; assembly: GCA_028751875.1. Classification (NCBI taxonomy): domain Eukaryota; kingdom Metazoa; phylum Mollusca; class Gastropoda; order Neogastropoda; family Muricidae; genus Rapana; species Rapana venosa. The sequence continues at coordinate 41,060,324 of CM054138.1, forward strand.
GGCGTGATATGATATATGATATATGCATGACCTCAGGCAACTTCACACTCAAGCAAACCCCCCTTGTACCTATACTAGGCTATAGTCTGCAGAATCTTCACAATGTTGAAGGCGATAGAGAAGGAGAAGACGAAGAAGAATCTAGAACACGGCATGTGGAAATCATGTGGAAATCATGAGTAAGAGCGTACAATATCGAAAAATCTTACTTGAATTCTTTTCCAGGAATTTTATTGACGTCTACCGCCAACAAATTTCCAACATCCATACATTTCTGTATAGATGTCGGGCTTGAAAACTTTTCCTTTAAAAAAGTTTCTACTTGAACTGTCTCAGTGTCTGCCATGCTGCCGGGAGAAAAGTAATGCAAAGTAGTGTCCCTTGCGGAAGACAAGCTTGACAATACGTACCTTTACCGAAAACTAGTGTAATACAATAGTTGTTTCGAAATCTCGCAACAAATCAATATTTTTTTTATACTCTGCATGTGTGTGTGTGTGTGTGGTGTGTGCGTGCGTGCGTGCGTACATGCGTGAGTACATGCGTGCGCGCGCTGCATGCGTTCGTAGGCCATGTTTTATAGGTGATTTGTTATTCTTACCCTTTTAACCTTTTTTTCTTGTAATTCTTCTGCAGTCATTTGTTTATCTCAGGTCATGTCAAAATGATCTTTATTGAGGGTAAAAGATTAAGTTTACATAACTGTTTTCATCCTGCCCTCACAAAAAAGAAAATCAAGAAAATTGACATAAAAAAGCAATCAAATACAATGTTCACACCTGTTGAAGACAAACCTATGGAGATTTTTTAAAATATAAATCCAGACTAACAAACCACGATGAAGCAAATCTAGACAGTATAACATAAGCTCAGGTCATACAGAGAAATGAAGAACATTTACACACACACAAAGAAGAAGAAGAAGCAAAAACCAACAAAAACAAGACTCACAAGACAAGATAAAACAAAACCAAGACAGTATAACATAAGATAAGATAAGATAACATAACATATATCTAAGTTGAAGCAGGGATTATTATTTGTTTTCAAGTCATCATACATGTTTTGTACAGGTTGTACTTGTTCTGATTCTACTTGTGATTCCTCTCCAATGACGTGTTAGTATTATTGTTATTGTTATTATTATTATTATTATTATCCAAGTGTTCAGTCCACTTCCTGATATTCACATGACTGAATTGCTTTGCTCCCCCAACTTACCTTTACCTTCACTTCACCTATCCTCTAGTAATAATAATAATAATAATACATGGAACTTATATAGCCCTATATCTTGAAAAGACAAATCAAAGCACATGCATTCAACCTAATCTTACACAATCATGCAATCAATGATAAATGATCAATAGTTTAAACAAACAGATATTTACAAACATAGTGCGCTGCAGACAAAATCTATGAAATAAAATTTCAATAGTCAAATGTTTTACAAAAGCACACACACACACTCACTTAGGTTCTATACTTTAGCAGGGTGATAGGACATGGGTTAGTGAGGGTGGGATAGCTCTGATATGAAACAGGAGGGGGGAAATCTTAGGTTTGAAATAAATATGTCTTGAGGCTGGATTTAAAAGTGTCATAACTAGGTTTCTGGCGAAGAGAGAGAGGGAGCTCATTCCAGGTCGATGGACCCGAAATAGAGAAAGAGCGGCGGCCAACAGTGGAATGGTTGAATCTAGGTATTCGTAGGCACAAGGTATCTGCAGTAGAGCGGAGGGAACGTGAAGGAGTGTACAGGTTAAGACATTCACAGAGGTAGGAGGGTGCAGTTTTATGGAGACATTTGTAACAGAGGGTACTGATCTTATAATTTACTCTCTGTGGCACAGGCAGCCAGTGGAGAGATCGCAAGAGAGGGGTAATGTGCTCAGATTTTTTCTTTCTGAGAACTAGTCGAGCTGCGGAGTTTTGTATACGTTGAAGGGAGTGGATAGATGATGCTGGCAGACCATACAAAAGAGAATTACAATAGTCCCGACTGAAAGAATGAGAGAAGTGACAAGTTTGGCTGTTGCATCAGTGGACAGGTACTTTCGAATTTGCACTAATACGCCGTAATTGATAGTAGCACGACTGACAGGTCTGAGTGATGAATTTTTTCATGGAGAGTGTGTTGTCGATAACAACACCTAGATACTTCACAGAAGTGGATAGAGGGACTGATGTATTGCCAAGTTCTATTGAAGCTGTTGTAATGGAAGAGAGTTTGTGTTTGGTCCCTACGAGCATGGCTTCGGTTTTATCTGCATTTAGCTGTAATTTGTTCTGTGTCATCCAGTTTTGAATATCTTCAAAGCAGTGGGCCATATTTGTGAGGAGAGAAGGCAGATTTTCAGGAGTAACGCTGCTTTGAATCTGAGAGTCATCTGCGTAAAAATGATGGTTGATTTGATGACGGTTTATTATATGTGACAGTGGGGCAGTGTAAAGAGTGAAAAGAACAGGGCCTAGAACTGATCCCTGTGGGACTCCGCATTCCAGTTTGGCAGGTATTGATTGAATCTTGTTTACTGCAACTGTCTGGAATCGGTCAGTAAGGTATGAATTAAACCAGGTGAGGGCTATGCCAGTAACACCGAACGTTTTTTGAAGACGGGAGAGAAGAATTGAGTGGTCTATAGTATCAAAGGCTGCTGATAAGTCGAGTAGAGTGAGAAGGGAGATTTTCCCTGAGTCAGAAGCGAGTAGAAGCGTGTTTAAAGTGTGTACTAGGGTGGTTTCAGTGCTGTGGCTGACGCAATAGGCAGACTGAAACCCAGGAAGAAGATTGTTGGAGAGAAGGTGGCTGTTGAGCTGTTTGAGAACTACTTTTTCAAGGACTTTAGAAATAAAAAGTAGATTGGAAACAGGTCTATAATTCTTTTTGAGTAGAGGTGTGACTATAGCAGTTTTGAGAGCTGATGGAACATTTCCTGAAACAAGAGATAAGTTTACTATTTTCGTGATAGCAGGTATGAGTTGTGGTAAGCACTGTGTGAAAAGAGAAGCCGGTATGGGATCAAGATCACATGATTTTATAGTAATTTCTTTCAGAATTGTCATGATTTCTTTCTCACTAGTAGACCTTGGGAAACCACTGAAGATTTTGCAACCAATCCTCACGGTTTTCAGTTTTCCGTAATTATGCCGTTCCACTCAAGGCTACTCCACTCTCTGATGTTGTCTTTCCATCGTTTTCTCTGTCTGCCTCTTCGTCTCCCTCCCTGTACTGTTCCCGTAGGACAGTCTTGGCCAGTCCAGATGTTCATGTGACGTGCCCATATCACTTCAGTTTGGGTTTTATCACTGAAGTCAGGAGTTCTTGGTGTGGCCCCAGGGCGTTTTCGATTTTGGTTTTCATTTCCTCGTTAGTTATCTGACCTCTGTATGAGATGATGATGATGATGATGATGATGATGATGATGATGATGATGACGATGACGATGATGATGATGATGATGATGATGGTGATGATAAGCGCTTCGATTTGTTTGTTTTTTACAAGATTCAGCGCTATATAAATTCCATATATTATTATTATTATTATGATGATGATGATGATGATGATGATACATAGAACTTATATCCACTATATCTTGTAAAATAACAAATCAAAGGGCTTTCATTCATCCTACTTTCACTGCAGCCAGTTACAATTAACAGGTTGTGGGGGGGGGGGGGGGTGGGAGTTTTTTTTACAAATCAAAATGTATAACACAAGTTTGCAAAGTTTTCCACAATATAATATTTTGGATTTCTTATGTCATTTCATGTAATTATAACCTAACATGTGTGTTGTGTGTAGTTTTGTGTGTGTGATGGTGTGTGTGTTGTGATGTGTGTGTGTGTGTGTGTGTGTGTGTGTGTGAATTATAAATTCCTTTACATCGAAAATAACGATTTAATGGATGAGCTTTTTTTCTCTTGTTTTTTTATATTCAGTCTGTGTGTGTGTGCATTTTTGTAAATGTTGTCATGTTCCCAACGGCACAAATGCCCTACTCTTCTGAAAGGCAGAACAGGTTTTAATGTGTGCACAAGAAGTTCTGCATGCGTTCGCACACTGAACCTCGGCTTAGTCTCATCTGAAGGAGTGCATGCGTGCGTGCATGCGTGTGTGTGTGTGTGTGTGTGTGTGTGTGTGTGTGTGTGTGTGTGTGTGTGTGTGTGTGTGTGTGTGTGTGTGTGTGTGTGTGTTGTGTGTGTGTGTTGATTGATTTAAGGTCTCTTCATCATCTGGTCTCACAGGCAGGCTGATGCAGCCTCCATGTGCTCAAGGACTCTGACACAGTGTTATCATTAGAGAAGGACAGACGCCATTGCCGAGTGGTTAATAGTGTTCCACTTCAGTCCCATGGGTCCATGAAGTCCTGGGTTTGAATCTCGGCAGCGTCTGGTAAATTAAGGGTGGGGATTTTTAGTATCTCCCAGGTCAACTTCAAGTGCAGACCTGCCAGTGCCTTAATTTCCTTCCCGTATAAACATATCCAGAAAATCAAATATGCACGTCAAAGATCCCATAATTATATTGTCAGCGTTTGTTCGATGGGCTATGGAAACACGAACGTACCCAAAGTCGGAATGCAGCTACCTTCATGGTGGGCAAAAAACGGTGGCATACACACAATCTCACCATTGGTGAACCTCGGAGCTCTAGCCGAAGAACGAAAAAGAAAATAGAGATGCCAGAGTCGATCGCCGAGCGAGAGTTTGGCAAACCTGTTCCTGGGTTTGACCAAGGTGTAGTGACAGACTGTGAAGCTAGTGTCCTTGACAGACCTGTGGTCAGACCCCTAAAAACCAGAGACATAAACACACTGTTTAGAAAAGTGGCGGTTAGCAGTAATAGTAAGGTGGATACAGTTGTGTGTAAAGCAGATGACAATTGTTGTGGACGCGAATGTGCAACAACACCGGACAATGACAATGGCTGTGTGAACTGGTTAATCAAACTTCTTCCTCACCTTTGATCACTCAAGACAGCAACTATTGTTGTCTGTCATTTGAGCGAAAATGCACTGCACTGCCGTTAAGCACCTGACAAGCTAAGCCCAGCGCAACTGACTTCGGCATGAGAGAGAATTTGAGTCTTTTGGGGGGAAAAAAGACAGGAGAATGGATCAAGAAGGCAGATGATAATAATAATAATAATAATAATAATAATAATAATAATATAATAATAATAATAATAATAATAATAAAAAAAGGAATTTATATAGCGCTATATCTTGCAGAGACAAATCAAAGGGCTTGCACCCAACTCATTCTTACACAGTCATACAACCAGTGACAAGCAATAGTTCCATCAAGTCCAAATGTGCACACACGCACACACACACACGCACGCACGCACACACACACACACACACACACACACACAACAACACACCACACACACACACACACACCACACACACACAGGTCACACACCCTGGCAGGGCAATAGAATCTGGCTGTTGAAGGCAGGGAAAACTATGAGATGAGGCAGGAGAGGAAAATCTTAGGTTTGAAATAAATATGTCTTGAGATTGGATTTAAAAGTGTCATAAGAAGGCTTTTGGCGGAGAGAGAGAGGGAGATCATTCCACATCAATGGACCAGAAATAGAGAAAGAGCGACGGCCGATGGTGGATTGGTTGAATCTAGGTATTCGTAAGGACAGGGTATCTGCAGCAGAGCGGAGAGAACGAGAAGGAGTGTACAAGTGAAGACATTCACAGAGGTAGGCGGGTGCTGTTTTGTGGAGACATTTGTAACAGAGGGTACTGATCTTATAGTTTACTCTCTGTGGCACAGGCAGCCAGTGGAGAGATTGCAAGAGAGGGGTAATATACTCCGATTTTTTCTTTCTGAGGATTAGACGAGCTGCGGAGTTTTGTATACGTTGAAGGGATTGGATTGATGATGCTGGCAGACCAGCCAACAGAGAGTTGCAATAGTCCAGACGTGAAAGAATGAGAGACGCAACAAGTTTGGATGTTGCATCTGTGGACAGGTACTTTCGAATTGCACTAATACGCCGTAATTGATAGTAGCAGGACTGGCAGGTCTGAGTGATGAATTTTTGCATAGAGAGTGTGTTGTCAATAATGACCCCTAGATACTTCACAGCAGTGGATAAAGGGACTGATGTATTGCCAAGTTGTATTGAAGCTGTTGTGATGGAAGAGAGTTTGTGTTTGGTCCCTACAAGCATGGTTTCTGTTTTATATGCATTTAGCTGTAATTTGTTCTGTATCATCCAATTTTGGATATCTTGAAAGCAGTGGGCCATATTTGTGAGGAGAGAAGGCAGATTTTCAGGAGTGTCGCTGCCTAGAATCTGAGAGTCATCTGCATAAAAATGATGGTTGATCTGATGGCGGTTAATTATATGTGACAGTGGAGCAGTGTAGAGGGTAAAAAGAACAGGGACCAGAACAGATCCCTGTGGAACGCCACATTCCAATCTTGCAGGTACTGACTGAATCTTGTTTACTGTGACTGTCTGGAATCGGTCAGTAAGGTATGAATTAAACCAGGTAAGGGCTATGCCAGTAACACCAAATGTTTTTTGAAGACGGGAGAGAAGAATAGAGTGGTCAATAGTGTCAAAGGCTGCTGATAAGTCGAGTAGAGTAAGATGGGAGATTTTCCCTGAGTCAGAAGCGGGTAGAAATGTGTTTAAGGTGTGGGCAAGGGTAGTTTCAGTGCTGTGGTTGACGCGATAGGCAGACTGAAACTCAGGAAGGAGACTGTTGGAGAGAAGGTGGTTATTGAGCTGTTTTAGAACTACTTTTTCAAGGACTTTAGAGATAAACGGTAGGTTGGAAACAGGTCTATAGTTCTTCAGATGGTTGGGGTCAAGGTCATGCTTTTTGAGTAGAGGTGTGACTATGGCAGTTTTTAGAGCTGAAGGAACATTTCCAGAGACAAGAGATAAGTTTACTATATTCGTAATAGGGGGAATAAGTTGTGGCAGGCACTGTGCAAAAAGAGAAGCAGGTATGGGGTCAAGATCACATGATTTTATAGTCATTCCTTTCAGAATTAGTTCGATTTCTTTCTCGCTTGCGGGATGAAAGGAAAGGAGAGGAGTGCCAGAGAATTGGGGATCAGAAGTTGCAGGCTGGAAAGGAGTCTGATCCAAACTGGAGCGAATGTTGCGGACTTTGTCAGAGAAGAAAGCAGAAAATATAGAAGGAAGTTCACAGTGGTCGTGAATAGAAGGCAGAGGACTAGCCTTCTCAGATCCAAGAAACGTGGATGTGAGGGAAAAGAGAGATTTCATAGACGTGGTATCAAGAACTTGAGAAGAGTAATACTTTGTTTTTGCTGAACGAATTAAGATTTTAACTTTGTTGATTTGTTTACGAAGAAGCTGTTTGTTTATTTCGGTTTTGTTTTTCGCCATTGCCGCTCTAGTTGCCGGCGTTTGCGTTTTGCGACCAGGATGTCACGGTTGTACCATGGTGCACATGGCCTATCAGGCAGGAGATGGTCAGTAGGAGAAGCATAGACAAGAAGGAGGTGACAGGAAGTAAAGGAACAATGCCGAAACAAAGAGAGGGATAGAAAACAGGGAATTCCTAGCACAGAATTTCCAGAAGGTGAAAAGGCTTTTCCTACTGACAGGCCCCTGGCATCCCCACAGTGGAGCTCATCAAACGAAACGAAAGAAAACATGCTGTGGGAAGAACATGACAAAGCCTGTATGCAACAGAGAGGCAGAACGGGAGAAGAACGAACATGCAGAGGTAAGCTTAGGCTATATACACACACATTACGGACAGTGGATGTTGATGGTGTGCGTTCCCCAGCTTTACACCCTTGGGGTCACCCAGAACATGCACTCCGACTCCCTCATTTTAAAAGAAAAATACCTCGCTATATAGGCAGCCATACTCCGACTTCAGAGGATTTTGTTTCTCTTTTAAAGGAGAGTGCAGGTTGTTATGTGAAGAGTTTGTCATGGCTGAAGGCAATCTCAACACAACATTTTACAACATAACAACATTTTAGTGTAGGCCTTGGCACTTAGCTGAGACATCAATAACTGACACAGCGTTTGGCCTGGGCCATGGACAGTGGACGATCTGTGTGGTCTCATAATTATGTTTCTAGGTGGGCTTACACCACAGCTACTTCGGGGATGGTTGCTGACTGTATGATTGAAGATACTGTTTGATGTGGCTTCCATGTTGAAGTTTTGGCGCCTTTATGTCGGCAGATGACATGGCTTTGTACATGGTGTCAGATTCTGTTGCTGATTTACCAAAGAAAATCAGTTGTCTTGAAAGTTACTACCCCAAAATGAATGTCTTAAAGTCAACATGAATAAAACGAAAGTGGCATTTTTAAATGGCGGTGATGGTGGTAGTGGTGGTGGTGGTGGTAGTGGTGGTGTGTATGTGTGTGGAATTATTGGGAAAATGTGAAAAATTGTACAATGCAGGAGGCAAACACATCATGATAAAACCCTGTTACAGTTATGTAAAGAACAGAGAAGCTTTGGGTGAATGAGGTAAGTATCCAATACACATCATGCTTTTATTCCAATGATGAAATACTGGATCAGACTTCTTGCCATGCCTGAGAACAGATATCTCAAATATATATATATATATATATATATATATTTGGAGGCACCGTGGTCGAGTGGTTTAGGCGGTCAACTCATGATCCAGAGGTCGCGGGTTCGATCCCCGCTCGGCTCGGTGTTGTGTCCTTGGGAAAGACACTTTACTCCTATTTTCCTCACTCCACCCAGGTGTACAAGTGGGTACCAGCTCTGCTGGGGAAGTATCTGGCGACAGACTAGCGTCCTGTCACAGGGGTGGTGAAAAACCATCAGTTCGCTTAACGCTACAGAAACCCGGATAAGCTCCGGCTCTATGGGCCTCCTGGCTCGAAAGAACATACTTGATATATATATATATATATATATATATATATATATATATATATATATATATATTATAATAAACCTTGGGTTACAAATGATCTAAAACGTGTATTAAATGAAAATAAAGTATTTTACATAGGCACAGAAGAACAAAAGAAACAAGTAAAGAAATAAGTTAAAGCTGCTGTTGAACAGGCTAGACGTGACTATGAAAATAAGATAGAAGACAAGTATGCAGGGAACAATTTTCATGCTGTCTGGCAGGAAATAAAAACTATGTCAGCAGTAAACATGGTAGCTGCCCCATATAGGTCAAAGATTAGTCTCCAGGGGGTCTGTGACAGCAACTTACCAGACCATTTAAATGCATTTTTTTTACCACCTTGGAAAAGCATGATTTTTCAGATGAAATAAATGGCCTAAAGCAATCTCTGCCCTTTGAGAATGGCGTCATTGTTGATGAAATAGTTATTTGTAAACACTTCAAGGCAATACATTTCAACAAATCTCCCGAACCAGATGGCATATGCGGCAGAACCCTTAAGTTCTGCCCTACTTAGCTTGCCAGCGTCTTTCACCACCTCTTCCAAGCCTCTGGACACTAGCCAGATACCAGTCATTTGGAAGACTTCCCATGTAATACCTTTCCAAAGAACGAAATCATTCTCGGTCTAACTATTTTAGACATGTAGCCCTTACATCAATTATGATGAAAACATTAGAAAAGATCTAAAATCTCTCATTCTTTCCGCTACAGAGAAAGATCTTGACCTGCTACAGTTTGCGTACAGGACAGGAAGAGGTGTCGAAGACGCCAAACTGTTCATTTTGAACAAGTTGTACAACCACTTAGAAACACCTGATTCCCATGCCAGAATATTGTTTGCTGACTTTAGTTCAGCTTTCAATACAATGCAGCCTCATGTTCTTGTTCACAAAATACTTTAAAAATTTGACGAAGACTATCAACTTGTTGGTTGCTGATTGATTTTTTAACAGACCACAGCATGTTTTTGCCAACAAGATATCTTCATCATTTAGATTTACCTGTACTGGTTCTCCACAGGGATGCGTTCCCTCGCCACTTCTGTACATTCTATACACAGATGATTGCAGTAGCAGCTGTGAAAATTCCTTTCTTGTAAGATTTGGTGATGACAGTGCTCTTTTGTCTCTTATCTGGATCTGTTCCAAACCATGGTCCAGTCCTCATCGATTTAGTCATTTGGTATGATGATGCATATCTGGAGCTAAATGTTTCTAAAACTAAAGATCTTCCTACCGATTTCTGAAGATTGGGCCACTCTTCTGAGTATATTGTCATCCATAGTCAAGAAATTGAAAACGTTTCGAAGTACAAGTATCTGGAAACTATTTTGGATCACAAATTAAACTGGGATGCTAACACTGACGCTATTGTCAAAAAGGGACAACATATGTATTTTCTATGGAAGCTTAACTCATTTTTGTTGACAAAAAGATTCTTTATTTGTTCTAAAAGTCTTATATAGAGAGTGTTCTAAGTTTTGCTTTCATCTGTTGGTACAACAACCTTAGTGTTAAAAACAAGAATACTCTTCGGAGAATTGTTAGAATCTGTTCAAAAATAATTGGAGAAGAACAAAGAGATCTCAAGTCTACTGTGATCAGCAGTTTGTACGGAAAGCGACTGCCATCTTGGCTGATCATTCCCATGCTATGTCTTCGGAATTTCATTTGTTGCCTTCAGAACGCCGTTTTCGGTGCTCCAACAGTAAAACAAACAGAAAAAGAAATTCTTTTGTTCCAGTAGTCATTCGAATTCTAAATTTACAACAGCACTGACCAAACAGTTTTGCATTCTCTGATGTACCTCCCTGATTGTCAGTGTGTGTGTGTGTGTGTGTGTGTGTGTGTGTGTGTGTGTGTGTGTGTGTGTGTGTAAGTTTATGTCTTTACTAGACAATGGTCATTATGGTGCATGTGTGTGGGTGTGCCTGTGTGTGCCTGTATGTAAGTTTGTCTTTACTAGACAATCGTCATTATAGTGTGTGTGTGTGTGTGTGTGTGTGTGTGTTGTGTGTGTGGTGTGTGTGTGTGTGTGTGTGTGTGTGCGCGTGTGTGCGTGCGTGCGTGCGTGTGTGTGTGTGTAAGTTTATGTCTTTACTAGTCAATGTTCTTTATAAATTTGTATTGATATAATTATTGGTGTGGGTGTGTGTGTATGGGTATGCGCACATATGCGTGAGTATGTGCGTGCACGCGTAAATAATAAGTTTACATGTCTTTTCCAATCAATGGTTTTTATAACATTGTATTCCTACATTAGTGTTTGTGTGTGTGTGTGTGTGTGTGTGTGTGTGCACGCGCACGCCTGTGCGCGCGTGTGCTACACTGTGCAGGTTTATTATTGGGGTAAATAGTTATCACCTTTGTTGGAATAACACTACTGACACAAAATGAAATTTAGTGTGTTTGTGTGTGTGATATTTTAGAAAAAGTTATCTTGGAATGTTCATACCAATTTGAAATGTAGTTTTCTTGTGTCTTTCGAGATAATTATACATGTCAGTGTGCCTGTCAGTATTGTAATTGTCCTTCATGGGATGATTAAAGTGGTTTTGTCTTGACTTGAAACTGGGTAACTCACATACGGTCTATATTGTGTTCAAATAGTTTTGGATAGGTATGGGGAAATACCTGGAGAGAATAGCACAGGACAGAGGACTCTGGTGGACTGTTGTCGGCAGCCTATGCTCCAGTGGGAGTGATGGGCCTAAGTAAGTAAGTAATGGGGAAATACACAACAGTGCAGATGCCTCTTTCTTTATCAGTGCTTTTAAGACCAGACTTCCAGACTCTACCGCCAGAGATGGCATGACTCGCTGATGTCTTATCTAGATGATTTGAAAGACCACCCTGAGATAATTATGTAGAGCAAATGATGTAGGACTTCTGGCTACCTTTGAACACTGCCCTATACTGTGCTAATAATGAAGCAGTACACACTGCCACTGACAGGTATTTCAGGTAATAAGAAAACACCTGTACATGATCCTTAAAATTATTGTGTTCCGCCACTGAGGATCTGTGTCATTTTCTGCTCATATGTCCAAGACATGCTGTTTTGCTGAGTGATAGACCCTTCCCCCCACCCCCTCTGTTATTACAGGTTTCCATCAAGCTTTTCAGTTCAGATGCTATGCTCAAACTATCATGAAAAACTGATTGTGAATTGGGCAGTTTGTGTCACTGAATATGCATAAAGACCAGAAATGTGAAGCCCTTTGGGAACAAAAGACTGTGTGCTTACTGTTTTGTATCACATCCAGTGCTTCCTGGCCGTTTATCTGTAATTTGTGTTCATAGGGGTCTTATCACCTGTAAACACTGAATAAAATTTGATTTTATTTGGTTTGATCTCTCTCTCTCTCTCTCTTCTCTCTCTCTCTCTCTCATCTCCTTCACTCACACACACACAGTGCGCGCGCGCGCGCACACACACACACACACACACACACTTAAGAATAAAAATAGAATACATCAAGTTTTTCTATTTTTAATACAGTGTAACAAAGGATTCAAAAACAGGACTGGGGCTTCCAAATGATGATGATGATGATGATGATGATGATGATGATGATGATGATGATGCTGATGATAATGACGATGATGATGAATGAATGAATGGATGAAATAAGAACATTTGCTGGGTGCATAACTATACATGTAATAACTCAGTCTTTAAAATACATCCTTTGGCCTGTACAAATCACTAATCAATAACTTTTGCTTGTTAAAAAACAAACCAACCACAACCCCAAACAACAAAAAACAAAACAGGACCCCAAACAACGTAGAGCTCAGAGTCCTAAACTCTAAATGCCACTGTGAGATTTTTGGCGGGCTGACTGATGACTGCTAGAGTTACTTCCCTGAGGACAGCTGGTCACATGATGAGGGCTTTTCTTGGCTGACCTTGACCTGACCCCTCTCTTCACTCCCCAACCAGTCCTTGGGGCCGGGCATATACCCACACTTCCTGGGCAAGTTGCACTGGTGAGACACAGCCCATCCCTCTGCTGGCGGGGAGGGGGGGGGGGGGGGGGGTATTGGCCTTCAGTCTGATCTAAAGGACTTGTCGGGGAACGGAAACAGGCCCAGTATAAATTCCAGGGAGGAAAATGCCGTTAAACGATTACCTTTAAGTGCAACTCGAACCCTCATCCCGCTTTACGACTCCAGACGTGACCCAGCCCAGTAGAGCTCCAGGAAAAACTCCGGGGATCGGCAGGGTCACTGCGACAGACTGCAGACTTTACCATCCAGACCGGACTTTGAAAAATGTGGCATGACCAGAGAACACAGAAGACGAAGAATCCTTGGCGTCAGGCCTTAGTCTGACATTCTCAGCACTTGAACATTGCGTCCCCTTTTCTAAGTAGATACTGGGCATCCTGTTTCTTTGTTCTCTGGTACAAGTCTCTGCAGGAGCTTCGGTGCTTGCCTGATGGTCTTTCTCCTGAAGCGTTTGGTTTTTAAAGCTTCGGTCTTGTCGGGGACGGGATAGCTCAGTGGTCGGAGCACTCGCTTTCCCCCAGCCAAGTTAAGCAGCGTCGAGCGAGGTTACCAGTTGGATGGGTGACCGTTTGCGCGCCTTGGCTTCAGTACAGTTCCCCCAATTCACCCAGCTGTAAATGGGTACCTGCCCTCTTTAGGGTCAGGGAAGGTAAAGCAGCGAGGGAGAGGAGATGGGCGCCGCTTTCAATATGCTGGCCCTAGAGAAGTGAGGTCTCTGACGCCTCGCTCCCCTACGACCTTATAGGTTATGGGACTCCTTTACCTTTTACCTTTAGAGGAGGGTTTCGATTGCTCCGGCACAGCTGCTTAGCAGCAGCTTTTGGTTATAGGTAGATGTTAAAAGTCTGGTACCCTGTGCACACTACCCTCTTCTTTGAGCTTAGAGAAAGCCTCCCTGACACTACTAGTTAAAAAGCGAACTTCACAAACTTTGTTTGGTCGTTTGGTTGGGGCTTTTTTTCATCCCTCAAATTTTTTTGAAGGGTGGTTAGTTATTTTTTTTCTTTCATCCTTCAAATTTTGGGGAGAGGGCGGTTAGATTTATTTTTGGTTCACCTTAGGTAAATGATTCGGCACCAATTTTGCCCCGTGATTGGGGGGGCATTTCGTAGGGTCACTGGCATGAAAGTGCTTTATAAAACTGCCCCATTTTTTCCCCCCCACAGCGTTCCCATTCTCAAGTCTGGCATGGCCCTGAAAGGTTGGCTGAAACTGTAAAGCAAAAAAAAAAAGACGATGACTACATAAACCAGTCAGGACCTAGCGGTGGCCATTCAGTGATCAAGGACCCGAAGTAGACGTGGCTCGGTTTATCCCGCTGCAGCATGAAGCGACGCACGTGGGAATGGGTTGCTGCAGCAGCGCTGCTGCTGACGCTGACTGACTGCGTGTGGGCGGAGGGATGCTTGACAGCAGCAGCGGCGGCGGCGGCGGCGGGAGAGTAGCGACATGGTTTCTGGTGCACGAACACTGTGCCTCCAGCCAGGGGGATGTTGTTGGGATCCTGCGTGACAAAAAAACAAGCACAGGTCACTTTGTCGTTGTGTGACAATTGTGTCAGAGAAAGACGGAGAACTCGATGGGAAAACAGCATCATCAGAGAGTTGACTGGCCTTGAGTGATTATTTATTTATTTATTTATTTACTTATTCTTTTATATCGAGGATAATGGAATAAGCACTCATGTGCTTTTTTACATCCAGTCCCCGTGTGGAAAGTTGAGAACGGCGAGGAGTGGAGGACTCTTCAGAGGTGCCCTCCAACAGTCTACTAGATAGGTGAAGGTGAAGGTGATGTGGCTGCAAAGTCTTCAGGGGTGCCCCAACGGTCTACTAGATAGGTGAAGGTGAAGGTGATGTGGCTGCAAAGTCTTCAGGGGTGCCCCAACGGTCTACTAGACTAGGGTATAGGTGAGGGTGGGTGTGCAGGTGATGTGATGTCTGACTCTGGTGTTTTGGCAGGGGTGGAGGGAATAGTGTCATGGGTAAAGCATCGAATTCGGATCTGAGGGTAGCTAAAGGTGTGGGTTGGAGTCTTTGTCAAGGTGTCCGTTTTTTTTGAAGGATTTCCTCCCCACTGCAGTACATATTGGTAGGGGAGGGGGGGGGGGGATAGCCTAGTGGCTAGCCTATAGCCTAGTCTATTATATATATATATATATATATATTTATTAGTGTGTGTGTGTGTGTGTGTGTGTGTGTGTGTGTGTGTGTGTGTGTGTGTGTGTGTGTGTGTGTGTGTGTGGGGTGTGGAGAGAGACACACACACATACACATGCGGCGTCTTACTGTACGAACTAGACGAAATGAGACATTATTATAATATAATATAATATAATATAATATTATATAATATTATATAATATACATAATACTATACCATATAAAAATACCCCCCCCACCCCCCAAAAAAAACAACCCAACCTCACCTCCACCTCAAATCTCTTCAAGAGAGACACGGAGGGCCGTGAGCGCGAATAGGCTGGAGGCTGGGAGGGGGAGCAGAAGGAGGCGATGCGAGCCTCCAGACCCGCAGGTTTCCGTCACTGGTCTCCCAGTCATAGAAGGAGTCGTCATACAGCTCCTCGTACCCCTGCACCCCCTCCCCCTCTGTCCACGAGGGCTCACGTTCCAGCTTGCTGCGCAGGTCAGAGCGCGCTGTGTTGGTGCACAGCACTCTTAGTCTGACAGAAAGAAAGAAAGAAAGAAAGAAAGTTGGCCGCCGCTCTTTCTCTAGTTCGGGTCCATCGACCTGGAATGAGCTCCCCCCTCTCTCTCTCTCTTTTGCCAGAAACCTAGTTATGACACTTTTAAATCCAGCCTCAAGACATATTTATTTCAAACCTAAGGGTCCATCGACCTGGAATGAGCTCCCTCTCTCTCTTTCGCCAGAAACCTAGTTATGACACTTTTAAATCCAGCCTCAAGACATATTTATTTCAAACCTAAGGGTCCATCGACCTGGAAGGAGCTCCCTCGCTCTCTTTCGCCAGAAACCTAGTTATGACACTTTTAAATCCAGCCTCAAGATATATTTTTATTTCAAACCTAAGATTTCCCCCCTCCTGTTTCATATCAGAACTATCCCACCTTCACTAACCCATGTCTTATCACCCTGCTAAAGTATACGACCTGCGTGAGAGTGTGTGTGTGTGTGTGTGCTTTTGAAAAACATTTGATTATTGAAATTTTCTTTCATAGATTTTGTCTGCAGCGCACCATGTTTGTAATATCTGTTTGTTTAAACTATTGATTATTTATCATTGATTGCATGACTGTGTAAGATTAGGTTGAATGCATGCGCTTTGATTTGTGTTTGCAAGATATAGCGCTATATAAGTTCCATTTCTTCTTCTTCTTCTTCTTATTAAAGAAACAACACCAGTGGTGATTACGTTTGGGTGAGGTTTCGGTGAAAAGTCGGTGTACTGGGGACCAGGACCGGAAATGGAAATGGAAAGAAACCCAACTGAAATCAGAATTTTAAAAAAGAGAGGAAAAAAACCCCTCTCCGGCGTTCCGACGGGTGTTGTGTTTAGACACCATCCCCGAAGTCGGAATGCGGCTACCTAAATGGTGGTGGTAGTGGTGGTGGAGGAGATGGGGAGGGGGGGGGGGGGGGAGGGACAGTGGAATACACACAAATCTCACCTGAGGAACGAAGAAAAAAACCCCAATCCAAATGATCATGCTCTGCGTCATGCAAAACGGATACTGCTTAGCACAGTTACAGTACAGTATATCACGCTGCACTACACCACACTGCACTCCACTCAACAATACAACAACAACAAAACATAGCTCACAGCTGTCAGTTTCCCCCCACTTTGACCTACTCTCAGCTGCTATCCATTCCATCCCAGCCGGTGCTAATTATAGCAGAAACTGACCACACTTGAACTTGGTAAAAGGAAGGGGTTGATTATATAGCACTGGACCCTGGATCCTTGACTGAGCTATGCTGGATTTGTGCACTGCAATAGATCAAAACTTTCAACAACAACAACAACAACAAACAACAAAACCTCCCTCACCTGCTTTCGCTCTTGTCGCGCTGCATGGCATCCATTTGATGGAAGATTTCTGACACAGTGTTCTGATCCAGCGTGTCATCATCATCATCATCATCATCTCCCCTCCTCCTCCTCCTCTTCCTCTTTCACGTCCAGCACGACGGCCACTGGGCCCCCAGCCACCCTGACCCCAGGTGCCCCAGGGACTGGACTCTTCCTCCTGGCAGGGGATGATTCTCAGCTCCGCGGCCGAGCGAGGTCTGGCTGAAGCGAAGGGCCGGACTGCCATGCGAGGGGTGTGAACTCCTGCAGTACCCACACAACCAGTGGAGCTGGCATCAGTGCCGACTCCACTTTCCCCCCCTTCCAGAAGAAAAGTCCTTCCGATGAGACTATAAACACAGGTCCTGCGTGTGCGAACGCACGCAGAACATCTTGCGCACACGTTCCGCTTTTTTGGGGGTGGGTGGGTGGGGGTGGGGGTGGGGGTGGGGGGTGGGGGACATGGATGACGAAATTTAACGAAACTGCCTACACACGGGGACTGGTGTGTATATAGAAAAAACATGAGTGTTTATTCTATTATCCTCGAAATAAACAACTTAAAAAAAATGAATTCACCACCGTGACAGCCAAGCTAGCTCTGGCTTGAGAAATAAAAAGTAATCATAATCTTGATCATTTTTGTATTAACTTTAAAACAAGGTATTAAGCTGTAAAACATACTTCTCTCTATCCCTTTCCAAAACAACCTACCAACCTACCAATCAACCAAAGGCATTAAAAACAAAGCAAAAATAAAACAGAGAAGGAGGAAAACAAGCGCTCTCTCCCCCCCCCCCCCCCCCCCCACCCCTGTAGAAAGCAACCAACCTACCTACCTACCTTCCAACCAAAGACATTAAAAACGAAGTACAAATAAATAAATACATAAAGGGAGGAAAGCGCTCTATGGATATCCATTATCATCATTATTATTGCAAAAGGAAGGAAGGTGGCAGGATGGTTAAGACGTTTGCCTGCCAACAAGTAAACTGTGAGGTTCTGGGTTCGATTCCCAGCCTCGCCCTTTCTTCCCAGTTTGACAAAAAATCGAACTGAATGTCAATGTCCTTCGGATGAGACTACAAACCGAGGCCCCGTGTGCGAACGCATGCAGAACATCTTGCACACACGTTAAATCCTGTTCCGCTTTTCAAAAGAGTAGGCCATTGTGTGCCGGTGGGAACAGATGACAAAATTTACAAAACCGCATACACACGGGGACTGGATGTAAAAAAAAGCACACGAGTGCTTATTCCATTGTCCTCGGAAAAAAAGAGCGCTTTGATTTGTTGCTTTACAAGATTCAGCGCTATATAAATTCCATACATCATCATCATCATCAATCATCATTATTATTATTATTATTATTATTATTATTATTATTATTCAAAGTAAGGCAGGTAACTGACCTGGAGCTGCGGAGGCAGGTCGTGGGGGCAGGTAGCTCGGACGTGGAGTGACGTCATACCCATCGTCGTCATCGTAGTCTTCCTCGAGCGGCGTCAGGTCAGGCTGACCTAACAGCTCACGTTCGGCCTTGACATTGCCCTTTAGCTGCTGGATGCTGCGTGGAACCTTCCTCCTCAAGGTGGTGTAGGTCGTCAGCATGCTGTGTGTGGAGGACAGACAGAAGGGCGCTGGTTATGCCTGACTGTGGCTCCGTCTAGTCCTATCTCAGTCACTCATCCTCAGACATGTCCTTCCAGTTTCGTGGGTTCATCTAGTTGTAGGCTTGAACCCATAGATTGATTATCTATTTATTTATTTCACTGTTGTTTCGACAAATTGTTTGTTGTTAATGTGTGTGTGTGTGTGTGTGTGTGGTGTGTTGTGTGTGTGTGTTGTGTGTGTGTGTGTGTGTGTGTGTGTGTGTGTGTGGTGTGTAGGAATGTGTGGGGTATGTAATGCATGTATGTAATGAATAAATGTATATGAGTATGTATACATGCATGCATGCATGCATGCATGTATGTATGTGTGTATGTATGTATGTATGTTTGTATGTATGTATGTATGTATTTTTGTATGTATGTATGTATGAATGAATGAATGTACGTACGTATGGATGCATGTATGTATGCATGCATGCATGCATGCACTATAGGGGAGGAGGGAGGAGGGTGATCTCTGAGCTTGACGGGTGGAACAAATCACTGTAAAAAGCCAGCCCGGTATGAATGTAGTAGGCATTGGAAGTATGGCCCATACGACCTCCTGCCCCATTTGCTGCAGTTCCTTCCACAGTCTCTGTCAGATCTCACCCCTTGTTTCCTAAGGGGGAAATAATCAGACGGTCGGTCAGCGTGGTGTTCACAAGGACACTTTGGAGCTTAACCATTCTGCCAGCATTTCTTATAATAATAATAATAATAATAATATAATAATATATAATAAATAATAATAATAACAACAACAACAACAACAATAAGAATAAGAATAATAATAATAAAAATAATAATAAAAATAATAAATGGAATTTATATAGCGCTGAATCTTGTAAAAAAAGCTGACACACACACACATATATTATTGATGTGTCGCACCCTGCCACGGCGCCCAAGTGCAGACACAACTTGGCATTGTACACATACAGCACGTGCCGCATACGCACGCACATTCTGTTGAAGAATTACGTACAGAAATCAGTGGCTCGGTGGTCTGGAGGTAACGCACCTGCCTAGAAAGCCGGGTTCGCAGTGTGTGGTGGTTCGAACCCCGTTTGCACCCGAAACTTTTCCCCCATCTACTAGACCGTGAGTGGTGGTCTGGGTGCTAGTCTTTCTAATGAGACGATAAACCGAGGTCCTGTGTGCTACACGCATTTAGTGCACGTCAAAAGTACCCCACAGCAACAAGAGAGCTGTCCCTGGCAAAATTCTGTAAAAAGAAAAAAAACCCACTCTGGCAGAGAAACAAATACACAGGAAAAAAGACACACACACACCCAAAAACAAAATGGGTGGCGCTGCTCTTGTGGCGACGTACTCTCCACGGGGAAGAGAACAGTCCAAAATTTCCCGCGGGGAGAAGTCAGTCAGCCCTGTCTCCAAGTGGTACACAATACACTATAAAGCGCTCTATAAATTCCATATATTATTAGTATTATTATCATTTATTATTAAAACAAAAGAAAAACTGAACAGGAACTCTACAACTATCATCACTCACGTGGTGTGTTTTACGTCTGATATCACTGTTTAGTGGAAGGACGTTAAACTGAAGAACTAACTTGACTATCATCACTCAGGTAATGTTTCAGTTGAAATCACTGTTTAGTGGAAGGACGTTAAACTGAAGAACTAACTTGACTATCATCACTCAGGTGATGTTTCACGTCAGATATCACTGTTTAGTGGAAGGACGTTAAACTGAAGAACTAGCTTAACTCTCATCGCTCAGGTGATGTTTCACGTCTGATATCACTGTTTAGTGGAAGGACGTTAAACTGAAGAACTAACTTGACTATCATCACTCAGGTGATGTTTCATGTCTGATATCACTGTTTAGTGGAAGGACGTTAAACTGAAGACCTAACTTAACTATCATCACTCAGGTGATGGTTTACGTCAGATATCACTGTTTAGTGGAAGGACGTTAAACTGAAGAACTAACTTAACTCTCATTGCTCACGTGATGTTTCACGTCTGATACCACTGTTTAGTGGAAGGACGTTAAACTGAAGAACTAACTTAACTCTCGTCACTCACGTGGTGTGTTTCATGTCAGATATCACTGTTTAGTGGAAGGACGTTAAACTGAAGAACTAGCTTAACTCTCATCACTCAGGTGATGTTTCACGTCATATATCACTGTTTAGTGGAAGGACGTTAAACTGAAGAACTAACTTAACTCTCATCACTCACGTGATGTTTTAACGTCAGATATCACTGTTTAGTGGAAGGACGTTAAACTGAAGAACTAACTTAACTCTCATCACTCACGTGATGTTTTAACGTCTGATATCACTGTTTAGTGGAAGGACGTTAAACTGAAGAACTAGCTTAACTCTCATCACTCACGTGGTGATGTTTCACGTCTGATATCACTGTTTAGTGGAAGGACGTTAAACTGAAGACCTAACTTAACTCTCATCACTCACGTGATGTTTTAACGTCTGATATCACTGTTTAGTGGAAGGACGTTAAACTGAAGAACTAACTTAACTTTCCTCACTCAGGTGATGTTTCACGTCAGATATCACTGTTTAGTGGAAGGACGTTAAACTGAAGAACTAACTTAACTCTCATCACTCACGTGATGGTTTACGTCAGATATCACTGTTTAGTGGAAGGACGTTAAACTGAAGAACTAACTTAACTATCAACACTCACCTGGTGTTTTTCATGTCAGATATCACTGTTTAGTGGAAGGACGTTAAATTGAAGACCTAACTTAACTCTCATCACTCACGTGGTGATGGTTTACGTCTGATATTACTGTTTAGTGGAAGGACGTTAAACTGAAGAACTAGCTTAACTCTCATCACTCAGGTGATGTTTCAAGTCAGATATCACTGTTTAGTGGAAGGACGTTAAACTGAAGAACTAACTTAACTCTCATCACTCACGTGATGGTTTACGTCAGATATCACTGTTTAGTGGAAGGACGTTAAACTGAAGAACTAACTTAACTATCAACACTCACCTGGTGTTTTTCATGTCAGATATCACTGTTTAGTGGAAGGACGTTAAATTGAAGAACTAACTTAACTCTCATCACTCACGTGGTGATGGTTTACGTCAGATATCACTGTTTAGTGGAAGGACGTTAAACTGAAGAACTAGCTTAACTCTCATCACTCAGGTGATGGTTTACGTCAGATATCACTGTTTAGTGGAAGGACGTTAAACTGAAGAACTAACTTAACTCTCATCACTCAGGTGATGGTTTACGTCATATATCACTGTTTAGTGGAAGGACGTTAAACTGAAGAACTAACTTAACTCTCATCACTCACTTAAGGGTCCTAAGCTTGGCGTAGGGGCTCTTCATCAAGGCTTTCACCTTAGCGGCGGACACCTGGCGGTAATACAGGGAGTCGGGAACACACGGCTTGATCAGCGGAACCCGGCCTTGCAGGAACATGCGCGCTAGCGTCTTCTCCTCGTCTGCTCTGGGCTGCTGCTGCGGCTGCTGCTGCTGCTGATTGCTTCCCTTGGCGCGAAAAGTTCTGGGAGGTCCCTCTAGGTGGCGCTGTTTTGTCGTCGCTGTGGCGTGAAGGCGGTTCAAGATGGGAAGCTGGGAAGCCTTGGAGCTGTGGAGACGAGCTGCCAGTTTCTGGAAAGAAGTCAGGAGGAGAGGAAAAGTTCGGGATGGATGGTTCGTGCGTATTAATTGTCAAGAAAGAAAAACGTGCGCGTTGTGAAATCTTCGGTCATCTTTGTATAGGGGACCATCTGGCAGGTTTCCTTGTCTTCTTTTCTTTTCATTTCATGTTCATACCACTTTATTAAATCACGGCAGATTTCTCCGCCTGAAATTCGGGCTGCTCTCCCTGGGGGAGAGCGCGTCGCCACAAGAGCAGCGCCACCCATTATTTTGTGTCCCCCCCCCCTCCCCCCCCCCCCCCCCCCCCCCCCCCCCCCCCCGTCAGAGTAGCTTCTTTTATACAGAATTTTGCCAGGGACAGCTCTCTTGTTGCCGTGGGTTCTTTTACGTGCGCTAAACAATTTTGTGTGACACACGGGACCTCGGTTTATCGTCTCATCCGAAAGACTAGCACCCAGACATAGTCTAATGGATGGGGGACCGGTTTCGGGCCCAAACGGGGATCAAATCACCGCACATTTCCGACTCGGACTTTTTGCTTTCTTGGCAGGCGCGTTACCCCTAGACAGACAACAACTATTGTTGTCTGTTATACGAGTGAAAATATATTGTGCTGCCATGAAGCACCTGGCAAGTCAGGCCCAGCCCATCTGACTTCGGCGTGGGATGAGAATTCTTATTGTTTCAGTCTTTCTGGGGGGAAAAAAGGTAGGAGAATGGACCAAGAGGGCAGAAACCAGACAGGTAGAAAGTGACAGGAAGGAAAGGAACAAGGCAGAAGCAAAGAGAGAGAGAGAGAGAGAGAGAGAAGAGAGAGAGAGAGAGAGAGAGAGAGAGAGAGGAGAGAGAGAGAGAGAGATTAGAGAGAGAGAATTCCTAGCACAGAATTTCCAGGAGGCGAGGATGCTGTTTATACTGACAGCCCCCCCCCCCCCCCCCCCCCCCCCCCCCCGAACCCAACATCCCCACGGGGTTGGAGGTGGCGGAGAGAGAGGGGTAGGAAAGAGGAAATTGCTAGCACAGAATTTCCAGAAGTTGGGATGCTATTTATACCGACATCCCCCCCCCCCACCACCCCGGCATCCTCTCATGCTAAAGATTCTAAAGCCAAGAGCTGCCCCCCCCCCACACACACACACACACACACCATCGGTGACCTACCTGACAGACATTGTGGAGAAGAAGGCGGACGGTCTGGGGATGCTTCTTGGACACCAGACGTTCATAGTTCTTGGCGTTGAGGACGAAGATGTGTGTGGTGGCTGTGGACACCAGGGTGGCCAGGTTAGTCTCCAGCTCCAGCACCATCTCCGCGTCCCCTGCCCAAGCCACAAGGGGCAGTTTCAGGATTTGAAAAAGCATGTATTCATTCAGTGAGTATGGAACAACATTCATCTAACAGGAGGAATATACTCAGCATAGCAATAACAAGCCCGTAGCTCTTTGATGGTCTGGATAATCTTTTGTCCCATGTTGTACTTCTTCATTACCAAAAGCAACGTGGAGGAGGACTGTAGAAAGTGAGATGAAGGCCATGCAGCACTCTTGGGGATCAATGACTAGGTTGGCCCAGGATAGACAGGAGTGGAAGCGCTTTGTTGCTGCCCTAAACACCAATGGGTGTAATGGTTAATGATGATGATGATGT
>CM054138.1:41089242-41119242 GCA_028751875.1 Rapana venosa
ACATACACACTCACACACACAGTCACACACACACATAGACTCACACATACAGTGTCACACACAGTCACACACAGAGTCACACACACAAACCACGTACACATACACACCACTCTCTCACACACACACATACACACACTCTCTCTCTCACACACACACACACCACACACACACAGCACCGCGCATGTCAGCTAAAAAATGAAATAGTCTGTCGATTGACCGACCAACCAATCAATCAATCAATCAGCCAACCAGCCATCCAATCAATCAATCATCCAACCAACCATCCATCCAATCAATCAATCAGCCAACAAACCATCCAATC
Source organism: Rapana venosa (assembly GCA_028751875.1). Classification (NCBI taxonomy): domain Eukaryota; kingdom Metazoa; phylum Mollusca; class Gastropoda; order Neogastropoda; family Muricidae; genus Rapana; species Rapana venosa. Next base: position 41,089,565 of record CM054138.1, read on the forward strand.
AATCAATCAGCCAACCAACCAATCAATCAATCAGTCAGCCAACTAAACAAACACATCAACAGAACATCAATCGGCCTGGAAGTCAGCGCTAGAAAGGAAAGGCACTGTCAGTATCCTTCTCATTGTTGGTTGATTGAGCAGTCATCATTATCGGCGTTGTTATTCCGCATGATGGCTCACCATCCTTATCTTCTTCGTGGCCCAGTCACCGGCATCACCATCATCATTGTCCCTGTCTCTGTTACTGTGACCACCACCACCACCACCACCACCACCACCACCACCACCACCACCACAGCCATTGCACATGTCACCAATAGGCAAAATCAAGGTAAAGGTGTCCCATAACCTATGCTTTCATTTAGGGAGCGGAGGCGTGCGAGACCTCAGCTTCTCTAGGGGGCCAGCATATTGAAGGCGGCGCCCATCTCTTCTCACACTCGCTGCTTTACCTTCCCTGACCCTAAAGAGGGCAGGTACCCATTGAAGCTGGGTGAGCATGGGGGACTGTACTGAAGCCAAGGCGCGCAAACGGTCACCCATCCACTTGGAAACTACGATCAACGCTGCTTAACCTTAGGCTTGGGGAGAGCGTGTTCGCTAACCCCTGAGCTATGCTATTCTCAGATACCACCAATAGAGACAATTCATGATTACAACGACGACGGACGACAATGGTGATGATCACGATGACGGCAACGACGTAACGAGAATTGATGGTCATTATCATCATAATCGTCACTGCTCTCTCTACCACCACCACCACCACCACGCCCACCGCCACCACCACTACCACCATCCTCTCCACCACCGCACAACCACCACCACCACTTCCCTCACCACCACCACCACCACCACCACACGCCTACCACCACCACCACACACCTACCACCACCACCCTTTCAACCACCACTACCACACACACCTACCACCGCCACCACTACCACCACCACTCTCTCTACCACTACCACCACCACTCTCTCTACCACCACCACCACCACCACTCTCTCTACCACCACCACCACCCTCTCAACCACAACCACCACCACCACACACACCTACCACCACACCACCACCACCCTCTCAACCACAACACCACCACCACACACACCTACCACCACCACCACCACACACCAACCACCACAGCTCTCTACCACCACCACTCTCTCTACCACCACCCTCTCAACCACAACCACCACCACCACTCTCTCTACCACCACCCTCCCACCACACACACTTCCCTCACCACACCACCACCACCACACACCCCACCACCACCACACCTACCACCACACACCTACCTTACCACCGCCCCCTCACCACCTTCACCACACACCTACCTTCCCCCCCCCCTTACCCCCCCTCTCCCCCCCCCTCCCTCCACCCCCCCCCACCCCCCACCACACCCCCAATCCTGCCTGACCTGAGGATGAAGACCAGGCCGACAGCGGGCTGCCCTTGCCTCATGATGACGGAGCCGAAGGGGTGGGTCTCCTTTCTCAGGCTCATCTCCAGCAGTCTCCGGAGCTTCTCCGTCCAGGAGCTGAAGAGGTCGTGGTGCTGGATGAACTGCACCCGCTCCTGATAGGCCGCCACCTCTTTGGCCTGCGGACACACAGAACAGGGGGACGGGGATAGCCTAGTGGTCAGAACATTGCGCTTGCAATCTGACGACCCGGGTTCGATTCCCGTTCAAGGGGGATATTTTCCCCCTGGAGTTAACATCAGTGCCGACTCCACTCTCCCCCAAAAGTCCTTCGGATGAGACTATAAACCGAGGTCCCCGTGTGCGAACGCACGCAGAACCTCTTGCGCACACGTTAAATCCTGTTCCGCTTTTCGTAAGAGTAGGCCATTGTGTGCCGGTGGGAACAGATGACAGATTTTACTAAAACCGCATACACACGGGGACTGGATGTAAAAAAGCACATTAGTGCTTATTCCATTATCCTCGATATAAAAGAATAAAATGGGGAAAAAATGGAAAAATGGGGACGGGGACAGCTCAGTGGTCGGCAGAGCACTCGCTTTCCTCCCCCCAAGCTAAGGTTTTAAGCAGCGTGGAGCGTGGGTTACCACTTGCATGGGTGACCGACCGTTTTGCGCGCCTTGGCTTCAGTACAGTTCCCACCCAGTTCACCCTGGAGCTGTAAATGGGTACCTTGCCCTCTTCAGGGTCAGGGAAGGTTAAAGCAGCGAGGGAGAGGAGATGGGCGCCGCTCTCAATATGCTGGCCTGTAGAGAAGTTGAGGTATCTGAAGCCTTCGCTCCCCTTACGACCTTTTAGGTTATGGGACACCTTTACCTTACATACAGATATACAGTCAGTCCATGGTGCCGTCATGATGATGGTGATAACAATAATAATAATAATGATGATACTGAATAATAATAATAATAATAATAATAATAATAATAATGATGATGATGATGATGATGATGATGATCATCATCATCATCATCATCATCATCATCATCGATATCATCATCATCATCATCATCATCATAATGGATGGAATTTTTCTAGCGCTGAATCTTGTAAAGGAAATAAATCATAGCGTTTGCATTCAAATAAGATTAACAGATTTTAATCTCTCTCTCTCTTCTCTCTCTCTCTCTCTCTCTCTCTCTCTCTCTCTCTCTCTCTCTCTCTCTCTCTCTCTCTCTCTCTCTCTCTCTCACTATAAACTTCTGCAATGAGAGAGGCGGGTAGCCTCGTGGTTAGAGCGTTGAGCTCGCCATCTGATTGTTATTATTATTTATTTATTCTTTTATATCGAGGATAATGGAATAAGCACTTATGTGCTTTATTACATCCAGTCCCCGTGTATATGCGGTTTTGTAAATTTTGTCATCCGTTCCCACCGGCACACAATGGCCTACTCTTAAGAAAAGCGGAACAGGATTTAACGTGTGCGCAAGATGTTCTGCGTTCGTTCGCTCTCGAGGCCTCGGTTTATAGTCCCATCCGAAGGACTTTTGGGGAGAGTGTAGTCTGCACTGATGTTAGCTCCAGGGGAAAATATCCCCCTTGAACGGGATTCGAACCCGGGTCGTCAGATTGCGAGCGCAATGTTCTAACCACTAGGCTGTCCTGTCCGGGTTCGAGCCACCGCTCAGCAGATTTCGCATGAGCTCCCATGATTTAATGATGGAGCAAGGAAGACACCAAATATGCCGGGAGAAAACAGAAAATGGAAGTGGTGTAACAAAATGGAAGACGACTATCACCTGCTTGATGATTGTAAATTATATGACGATTTAGACAAATCTTTTTTTATCTAATGTTAAAAACACACAAACGAATAATGTGAATAACAACGAGAATGTGAGTAGTTGTTTTTCTTCAAACAGCGAGGATTATCTGTTAGACATGATCAAAATATGTGCGTGATTCTTTTTTTCAGCAGAGCCAGAGCATAGACGAATTACATACATCTAAGAATCTACATCTATATAAATTCCATACATTATTGATTATTATTATTATTAAGAATCTACGTCTTTTCAGAAATGTTGAATACGTTTATGTGTAATGTCAAATAAGTCTGGTTCTGACTTAATGGCAATAAAGTTTTCTGATTCTGATTCCCCTCGAAAAACAACAACGGACCGACCCCACTAGCCGAAAGTTCTTCGGATTAGACTATACTGTAAACCAAGGTTTCGCTCGCAGAACATCTTGCACACACGTTAAAACCCTTCCGCTTTCAGAAGAGCAGGCCATTGTGTGCCGGTAAGAATGGTTGCTTCGCGGGTCGGCATTACCGGGTAGGATGATACCCGCCGCCGCACCCAGCGACACCGGCATGATCTTCCTTCTCCAATAGTTTTTGCTCCCGTCTTAATAATAATAATAATAATAATAATAATAATAATAATAATGTTGTGAATTTATATAGCGCTGAATCTTGTAAAGCAACAAATCAAAGCGCTCAGATGACTTTTTTTTTAAATATCGAGGATAATGGAATAAGCACTCGTGTGCTTTTTTTTTTACATCCAGTCCCCGTGTGTATGCGGTTTTGTAAATTTTGTCATCTGTTCCCACCGGCACACAATGGCCTACTCTTACGAAAAGCGGAACAGGATTTAACGTGTGCGCAAGATGTTCTGCATGCGTTCGCACACGGTCTTCGCTGTACTGCCCTGCTGCTGACTTCATGGATTCTCATGCCACAGGGATTCAGTGATGTTGCCAATGAGAGAAGCTGGTGGTATGCCTTTATTTTTTCTTTCTCCCTCGGTCTTGCCTTGAAAGACAGTCTTCCTGAGGTCCGTATCTTGGTTTTGTAGCGCATGGCCTACATAGTTTAAGATCCTTTCATTTAAGAAAAAAAAAAGTTCCTTTCATTTATTCATGTTAGAAGTTTTCTTTTCCCCCAGTTCATGTAACATTGGTGTCAAAATGCGGCTACCTTCATGGTGGGCAAAAACGGTCGCATACGTTTAAGTCACAATTGGTGAACCTTGGAGCTCTAGCCGAACCAAGCCCCCCCTCCCCCCCCCTCCCTAAAAAACAACAACAACCAACCAACAACAAAACAAACAAAACAAACCTTGATGACGACGATAATTATGATTATGATAGCGATGATATGAAGCAATCATCATCACTACCATTGTTTTTGCTGTTTATTCTTGGGTTTTTTTGTTTTAAAACACAAAGTGTTTGATGTTGTCATTAATGTTGTTGTTGACACGACGTAAACATATCACACTCCTCCTCCTCTCACTCATCATTCATCATCAGCTTCATCATCACCACCACCATGACCACCACAGTCATCCTTCTTCTCATTCTTCTTCTCATCATCACCACCCTCACATCATCATCATCATCATCATCATCATCATCATCACCATCATCATCACACATCCTCTTCCTCCTCCTCACCATCATCATCATTTATCATCCATCATCATCATCATTATTCATCACTACGCCAGTTCACATACTCCATCCCACCATCACGTATTACATGCCCATGTATACAACCCGTGGTCATTCATGGCCAACAGTAAGCCATGAGAAACTGCATGCGCTGGCAGTGGTATCAGAGTGGTCAGTGCTGCACAGGAGGGAGGGAGGGCAGGTGTCTGACCAAGGCGGCCCTGTACTGAGCCGTTAGGTCAACACAATCAGTACTGTTGACCTGTAGGCTGTACTGGCCACTTCTGTGGACACATCACCCACCCTCTGTCCACAGAATAGCCTTCAACCCACCCACCCACAACAAGTGACCACTGGCGCCTGCAAAGTGTGTGTGTGTGTGTATGTGTGGTGTGTGTGTGTTGTGTGTGTGTGTGTGTGTGTGTGTGTGTGTGTGTGTGTGTGTGTGTGTGTGTGTGTGTGTGTGTGTGTGTGTGTGTGAATCGAATCAAGAATCAAAAGAATCAAAAACTGTATTGCCATCAAGTCAGAACAAGACTTATATGACGCCAAACATAAAAAATCCATAGTCAACATTTCCTAAAAGATGTAGATTCTTAGATTTATGTGTTTTCTCTATGCTCTGGCTCTTCTGGAAAACAAAAGAATCATGCACATATTTTGATCGTGTCTAACAGATAGTCCTCGTTGTTGAAAAACTTACACGTGGTGTGTGTGTGTGTGTGTGTGTGTGGTGTGTGGGTGGTTGCGTGCGTGGTGTGTGGTGTTTGTGCGTGTGGTGCGTGCGTGGTGCTGTGTGTGTGTAGTGAGTGTGTGTGTGGTGTGTGAGTGGTGTGTGTGTGTGTGGTGTAGTGTGTGTGTGTGAGTGTAGTATGTGTGTAGTGTGTGCGTGTGTGTTTATTTTATTATTTTATATCGAGGATAATGAAATAAGCACTTGTGTGCTTTTTACATCTAGTCCCCGTGTGTATGTGGTTTTGTAAATTTTGTCATCTGTTCCCAACAGCACACAATAGCCTACTCTTACGAAAAGCGGAACAGGATTTAACGTGTGCGCAAGATGTTCTGCGTGCGTTCGCACACGGGGCGTGTGTGTGTGTGTGTGTGTGTGCGCGCGCGCATGCGCGCGCGTGTGTTTTCTCTTCTCTCTCTCTCTCTCTCTCTCTCTCTCCTCTCTTCTCTCTCTTGCTTTTCTCCTTTCTTATTCTTTTCCTCAGTAAAGTTGTTCATTCATTAGACAAGCTCTCTCCTCTGTCTGTCTGTTGTTGTCTGTGTAGTCTGTCTTGTCTTTCTGTCTGTCTCTGTCTGTCTGTCTGTCTGGTCTGTCTTGTCTTTCTATCTGTGACTGTGTCTGTCTGCCTATCTGTCTGTCTGTCTCTCTTTCTCTCTTGTGTTCTTGCTGCTGTATTTGCCTAATTTATTTAGATTCTGTTTACTCGTGGCATCTAGTCAACCTGAGATTGTGCGCAGCCTTGCTTTATATTTGTGTAAAGCCTTTAGAATAAGAGATATCTTGGTTTCTTAAGTTTTTTGTAACTGATTTTTATTGTGGTGGTTGTGGTTGTACAATAACTTTTTGTTTTTGTTGTTTTGCTTCCTTATTTTTCTCACCAAAATACTAAGCAGTTGGGCAACCAACCCCCCTTCATGTATGGGCCAATGGCCTTTTTGTGAATAAATCTTTCGAGTTCGAGTTTGCTGTTGTATTTTTCTATTCATAATGATGAATATTGGTTGAAGGTTCTTCTTCCTCCCATTTTGTCAAAACGTGATGGCTTTGTGTGGTGTGTTTTGGTGGTACATAGTGAGGGTTTTTTGTTTGCTTGCTTAGCTGGTTGCTTTTGACTTTATCTAGGGCGAGGTGGGGGAGGGGGGGGGGGGGGGAGGGCTGTTGTTTGTTTCTTGTTTCAGTTGGGGTTTGGGGGTTTGTTTGTGTTGTTTGTTTTCATTTTGTTTTATTTTGTGTGTGCGTATTTTTCAATCAAGGTACACTCTCTGTTAAGGAAGGGTACTGTATGTAAAAACAAGAACAACAACAACCCTAACCTACAGAGTGTTTATTCATTATTCTCGATAAAAAGAATTTCGTTTGATTTAATTTGATTTGATCTCTCTCTCTCTCTCTCTCTCTCTCTTCTCTCTCTCTCTCTCTCTCTCTCTCTCTCTCTCTCTCTCTAATTTGAAACGAATATAATCTAAAATGAGTGTTGATGGGATCGCATACTGTTTTGGGAATTATATATTGGATATTATCTCTGAAATACACACACACACTCTCTCTGTCTCTCTGTCTCTTTCTCACCTTTTATCGTCTCGCTTATAGTTATAGTGTATCCTGATGAAGGATTCATATTTTATATTTTCAATACTTTATTGGACTTGCCTCTGTACATAAGTTTTAATGAGTGCCCTATTTCAATATCTTATAGTTATGTGTAACAAGTATGTGTACCATTTGACATTGTGTAGATGTTCATCTTTATGACTTATTAAGTTTGGTTGTGTTATTTTTCTTGGCTCTGTTGTTGTTCTTGTTGTTGTTGTTTGTCTGTTTTTTCTCTGTTGGTTTGGTTTTTCTTTCTCTTTTGTTTGTTTGTTTGTTTTGGTTAGGTTTTTTTGGGGGGTGGGTGGGGGGGGGGGGGTATTTTAGGGTTTTCTTTATTTGCTTGCTTTGGGGGGGGGGGGGTGTGGTTGTTAGGGGGGAGCTGTTTTGAAAAGGGTTATTTCCCCTTGTTTTTATTGTGAGACTGTATAAGTATTGGGTTATTATTATTAAGATGTATCCCTAACGGGCGGGGACTGGCTGTAAAAAAGCACATATGTGCTATTCATTATCCTCGAAATAAAAGAATTTGTCATTGTCATTGTCATTGTCATTGTCTCTCTCTCTCTCTCTCTCTCTCTCTCTCTCTCCTCCTCTCTCTCTCTCTCTCTCTCTCTCTCCCTCTCTCTCTCTCTGTGAGCGAGCGCGCATGTGTGTGTATAAGTGTGTGCGCGCATGCGTTTGAGAGGAGTTCAAATTTCTGCCGTTTTATTCACTTGAGGCCAGAGCCCCTTATGAAGAGAGGAGAAGCAAACAATCAATCAGTCAATCGATCAATCAATCAATCAATCCATTCTAAACACAGCAGCGACGAGAGAACACATCAGCGGATCGGTGGTCTAGAGATACCGCACCTCACCTGCCCAGAAAGCCTAAAGTCCTGGCTTGATCCTCATTATTTGGTGCCTGAAGCCATCCCCCATCCAATAGACCGTGATCGATGGTCTACGATGCTAGTCTTTCGGATGAGACGGTACACTGAGGTCCCCTGTGTAAGGAGCATTTAGCGCAGGTAAAAATAACCCCACAGCAACAAGGGAGTTAATCCTGGTAACATTTTGTAGGAAAAAGCTGGGGGAGAGGGGAGTGGGGGGTGGGGGGGGGTTGTTCTCATTATTTTTACAAATACCAAATCGATGCTTAAATGTACCATCAAACAAGAAATTGTATCAAGAATTATATTGTGCCGCAATTTAAGTGCTTCATAGAGATAAAAAGCTCACTGTTTGGTAATAATTTCATGTCCAGACATAAAGAGCATGCATGACCCACCAATGGAGACGTAGTTGACGTAAGGACTTTGGAGGTATACATTGGTCTCTTAAGTACGTAAACCGTGAACAAGTGAATACAAACTGAATTTCGCCTTCAGCAGAACTATCACAAAGAGGTCGAATCATATTTTGTCCATCCCCGAAGTCGGAATGTGGCTACCTTAATGGAGTGCAAAAATGGTCGCATGCGCAAAATATCACCATTGGTAAACCTCGGAGCTCTAGCAAAGAAACGAAGAAACATCTCTTATTTGCATACCTATAGTAGAAATGATGCATTTTGAAGTCTTAGATACCAAATCTAAATTCTGTTAATATTCTTCTTTTTAAAGGTCTATCCATTTTCATTGTTAAAAAACCCCAAAGGATTGCATCGCAGTTGATAAATCAGACTATCCCTTTCATAACTGGCACTATTTTCAATGTGTGAATGCAAGTCCTGCCACTGACATACAATCAATCTGTCCCAAAAAAGTCGTAGGAGAAAAATAGTATGAGAGAGAGAGAGAGAGAGAGAAGAGAGAGAGAGAGAGAGAGAGAGAGAGAGAGAGAGAGAGATACAGACAGAGACAGACAGACAGAGACAGACAGACAGACAGGCAAAAGAGAGAGAGAGAGACATACACACACACACACACACACACACACACACACACACACACACACACACACACACACACACACACACACACACACACACACACACACACACATCACATCACAGAGAGAGAGAGAGAGAGAGAGAGAGAGAGAGAGAGAGAGAGAAGAGAGAGAGAGAGAGAGAGAGAGAGAGAGAGAGAGAGAGAGAGAGGCACACGGGGACTCGCAGAGAAACTAATCTGGCATATATAATTATTATATACATAGAGCAAACCAGCGCGATCACTTTCAAGCGGTCGCCTCACCACTTCATCCATACATCCATACATGTACATCCATACTACATAGTACATACACGAACAGGCTGTAGTACACCACTTCACTTCAGGACTAATGGATCACAGAATAGCCTTTTGTTTGTCTTCTGATGGTCAGTCTTCAACAACGCCCTCTCCAACACTTTGTGTGGACATTTGAGTGACCATCCCCCTTTTTTTCCGTACAACGCTTTTTTTCCCTTTCTTTCTGTGTTTCTTTTTATTTTCTCTCCGTGTCTCTGTCTGTGTCTTCTTCCTTTCTTTCTTTCTTTCTTTCTTTCTGTCATTCATTTTTTTCTTTCTTTCTTTCTGTCCGTCTGTCTGTCTGTTTTCGATAGTTCTTTCCTTTTTTCTTTTATTAACAAGTATAATCTTACTAATTATCAATTATTACTATTATTAATTAACAAGTCTAATATCAACAAGTAAAAGAGGGATCGGGGTAGCTCAGTGGTCAGAGCACTCGCTTTTTCAAGCTGAGGTTAAGCAGCGTCGAACGCGGTTGCCCAATTGGATGGGCGACCGTTTGCGCGCTTTGGCTTCAGTCAGTCCCCCAGTTCACCCAGCTGTAAATGGGCACCTACCTCTTTAGGGTCAGGGAAGGTAAAGCAACGAGGGAGAGGTGATGGGCGCCGCCCTCAATATGCTGGCCCCTAGAGAAGCTGAGGTCTCTGATGCCTCGCTCCCCTACAACCACATAGGTTTTGGAACACCTATACTTATTTTACTTTTTAACAGTATCTTTGAGGGGTGGGACAGCCTAGTGGTTAAAGTCTTTAGCTCGTGACTGGGTTCGAGCCACCATCTAGATGCCCTTTCGAGAGGATGTTTCCCTCCTGAAGTTGACATCAGTACTGACTTCCTTTTCCCGAAAGTCCTTTGGATGAGACAAAATAAAACGAGGGTCCCGTGTTGGAACGCACGCGGAACATCTTGTGCACACGTTACAAACCTGTTCCGCCTTTCGGAAGAGTTGGTGATTCCGTGCCGGTAAGAACGGATGACAGTTAAAAAAACAACCCAACCCACGCATGGACACTGGTGTCGTGTTTAGACGTCATTCCCGAAATCGGTATACGGCGACCTTAACACTGGATAAACGGTCACGCCCGCATAAGCAAAATCTCACCGTTGGTAAATCTCGGAGCCCTAACCGCGGATGGAAGGAAAATAAAACGAAGCCAAAAAATATCAAGCAAACACCTCCCCCCTCCCCCTCCACCCCCCCCCCCCCCAAACCCCAAAACAAACCAACCCCCCCCCCCCCCCCACCAAACCCAACAACAATGAAACCCCAAACAAACCAACAACAGTGTTTCTTTGACAGGTTCATTGCTTTTTATTTATTCTATTCTTTTATTTCGACGGATAATGAAATAAGCACTCCTGTGCGTTTTCCCCATCCAGTTCCCTGTTTGTATGCAGTTTTGTCAATGTTTTTCATCCGTTCCCGCCGGCACACAATGGCCTACTCTTCCGAAAAGCGGAACGGGTTTTAACGTGTCCGCAAAATATTCTGCGTGCGTTCGGCAGACGGCACCTCGGCTTATAGTCCCCATCCGGAGGACTTTTAGGGGAGAGTGGAGTCGGCACTCGTGTTAACTCCAGAGGAAAGAGGAAACATCCTCTTGAACGAGAATCGAACACTCTAACCACCAGCTTATCCAGTCCCCCGTTTAAACATCGAGATTCAAAGGAAGGAGTCTAACAACTGCTGATCATTACGAAATTTGTTCTTAGATAGATGGCTTGATGAAAAAAAAGCAAATGCATTGCTTATTCAATGTACCATCTGGAAATAAAATTTTGACTTGACTTGACTTGATGGAGATGGGAACCAGGAGAAGAAAAAAAAAAGTCACCGACACGGTCAGTGCAAGGTCGGGAGGGCGGGGAAGGTGGGGGGGGGGGGGGGGGGGGGTGTGGGGGGAGGGGGAAGTGTGTGTGTGTGGGGGGGGAAGTGGGGGGGGGAAGTGTGTGTGTGGGGGGGGGGGGGGGGGGGGGGGGGGGGGGGGGGGAGGAGGAAAGAAGAAAAAGAAAAAGGAAGACAGGGGAGAAGGTGGGAGGGTGAGAGGAGAAGAGAGAGAGAAGACACACACACCACACACACCACACACACACACAACACCGCACCACACCCACCACACACACACAACCACCCCACCCACCCCCACACCACTCACACCACACCACAACACACCACACACACACACACACAACACACCACACACACACACACACACACACACACACACACACACACACACACACACACACACACACACACCACACCACAAACACACACACACACACCACAACCAACACAACCACACACACAACCACACACACACCACCACCACCACTACCACCACCACCACCACCACCACACCACACCACACCACAACACAACCCCCCTCCCACCCACCCCACACACTACTACCCTCCACCTCCTCCCCCCCCTCAACCCCCCCCCCCCCTACCCCACACACTACCATCACCACCCACCCCCCCCACCCCCACCACCACACACACACCACACACCTTGACAGATCGATTGAAGAGAGCTCTATCGATGACCAGAAGGTCAGTGTCCAGGTCGCAATGATGGTAGCATTACGTGTGGCTTCCTCCGACATCAGAGCGATCTCCCCGAAACTTGTGCCGGCCTCTGAATCATCCCAGCAACACACAACAATAAGTAAAGGTGTCCCATAACTTATTGCGGTCGTAGGCGAGCGAGGCATCAGAGACCCCAGCTTCTCTAGAGGGGCCAGCATATTGAGGGAGGCGCCCATCTCCTCTTTTGCAGCTGGGCGAACTGTACTGAAGCCAAGGCGCGCAAACGGGTCACCCATCCAACTGGTAACCCACGCACGATGCTGCTTAACCTTAGCTTGGGGTAAGCGAGTGCTCCGACCACTGAGCTATCCCTGTCACCTACACAAGGGAAGGAACATTTTTAAAAAACCCCAACAATAATGATAACAACAAATACATATAATAATAATAAATATAATGATGATATATATGATAATAATAATAGATGAATAATGATGATGATGATGATAATAATATAATAATACTGATTTACTAATAAAGAAAATGAATCTAGGTTGCATTCGATGCATATCAAGATCAAACAGTTGATAAGATTTGAGTAGACCAGAAACCCCTACCTGTTTTTGAAAAAAACAAATCCCCAAGCGCGATCCTCTCACCTCACCGAAAAATAGGGCCCACCTTCCTATTTGTCGGCATGCTAGCACTAGCCCGGATCAGCAACCGAGACCCCGTTCAAGTTTTCTTATTAACGACACCCGACCATCCCAAAGTTCGAGAGCTTAAACAAACCGTTTTTAGCGAACCACGCAAGCACTTGCCACACATGTTTAAAACCAGCTCTACCCTTTTGAAGAGGAAGCAGTTCGTGCCGGTTAAGGACAGATGACACCAATAATATTAATACCAAAACGCATGCACATAGTTAAGACATCGATTTTGTTAAAGTCGGAACGCGGCTAACTTACACGCATTGCATCACACACGCAAAAATCTCACCATTGGTAACCCCATGAGCTCTAGCCGAGGAATGACCAAGAAGAAGAAGAAAGAAAGAAAGAAACAAGAAAGAACAGATCGCGCTGATCAGTATCAATAGCATCCCCACATTCTGGAAATTCTGTGCTAGAAATTTCCTCTTTTCTATCACACTCTTTGTTTCTGCCTTGTTCCTTTGCTTCCTGTCACCTCCTTCTTGTCTATTTTCTGCCTTCTTGGTCCATTCTCCTGCCTGTTTTCCAGAAATAACTTAAAAGGTAACTATTCTCTCTTGTGCCGAAGTCGGATGCGCTGGGCCTGACTTGTCAGGCGCTTAACGGCAGCGTGAGGCATATTCGCTCATATAACACAATAGTTGCTGTCTGAGCGTTCGAAGAAGAAGAAGAAGAATCTATTACGGCCATTTTCTTTACTTTCTGCATACCTTTTAGGTTTTAAAAAATGGGAGTGGAGGTGAATGGTTGGGTGGGCTGGGAAGGGGGGGGGGGGGTTGTTGTTTTTTTAATTATGAAAATATTTGTAACATATCAGGAAATTTAGCAATCAGTTTCCTCTTTTGACCAGTACAAAATATTGAAATCCATGTGTCCATCATTGTCTGGTATGGTCGTTATTACTGACTACCAGTCTTTGATTTGTTGCTTTACAAGATTCAGCGCTATATAAATTCCATACAGGGACGGGATAGCTCAGTGGTCGGAGCACTCGCTTTCCCCCAGCTAAGGTTAAGCAGCGTCGAGCGTGGTTACCAGTTGGATGGGTGACCGTTTGCGCGCCTTGGCTTCATTACAGTTCCCCCAGTTCACCCAGCTGTAAAATGGGTACCTGCCCTCTTTAGGGTCAGGGAAGGTAAAGCAGTGAGGGAGAGGAGATGGGCACTGCCCTCAATATGCTGGCCCTAGAGAAGTGAGGTCTCTGACGCCTCGCTCCCCTACGACCTTATAGGTTATGGGACACCTTTAACTTTACATTATTATTATTATTATTATTATTATTATTATTATTATTATTATTATTATTATTATTATCATTATTATTATTATTATTATTATTATTATTATTATTATTATTATTATAATAATAATAAAACAATACAAAGCTTTTGTAATAAAGTTTCTTTCGGCCTATTTGCTCATCACCAAACAATCGTCACCTAGCCTTTTGTTGTTGTTGCTTCTTCTGCTACTTCAACGAATGTCACCGCTAAACGGATGATACAAGATTCAAAAAAATCTGTGATACAGTTGCAAGTGTAGAATCGTGGGGCAGCCTTTTCCTTTTAATACAGAAAGAACCCCCCCCCACCACACACACACAACACAACACACCACACAAACACAACACACACAAAAACAACACACACACAACACACTAACAACACACACAACACAACACACACAAACACAACACACACACAACACACCAACAACACAACACACACAAACACAACACACACACATACACACCACAACACAAACACAACACACACACCACACCAACAACACACACACCACACAACACACACACACACAAACACAACACACACACACACACACAACACACACACACACAAACACACACACACACACAAACACACACACACACACACCACAACACAGTTTGGTTTACCATATATTAGGTTTTTTATTCTATGTCTGCATATACATTATCTTTTTTTCTCGCTTTTTTTCTTAGATAGATGGCTTGATGAAAAAAAGCAAATGCATTGCTTATTCAATGTACCATCTGAAAATAAAAGTTTAGGTTGACTTTGACTTGACATTGACTTTCACACACAACACACCCACACACACAACACAACACACACACACACAACACACACACACACAACACACGACAACACAACACACCACACACACACAACACCACCCACACACACACACACAACACACCACACACACACACACACACACACACAACACACACACACACCACACACAAACCACAACAACACACACACACACACACCAACAACACACACACACACACACACACACACACACAACACACACAACACACACACACACACAACACACACACACACACACACACACACACACACACCACAACACACCCCAACAACACACACACACAACACACACACACACAACACACCACACAACACACACACACACACACACACACACACACACACAACACAACACACACACACACACACACACACACACACACACACACACACACACACACACACACCACACACACACCACACACACACAAACACACCCACACACACACACACACACACTGACCGTAAAACATGATGAATTTGCCGAAAGAAGACCTATCCAGAGGTTCCTCCGGATCGTTCTTTTTCAGCTCGGCCTCCCTTGTTTCTTCTTCTGTGGTCCCTCCCTGGGCCGGCATGGCAGGTCTGTCTCCGGCAGGGATGCTGGGAGCGACTTCTTCATCAGCCGGCTGTTCATCGTCAGTCTTGGTGATGATATACACGGACACACGTCCTGCCATGATGACGTAGAACCTAGAAGAAGAAGAAGAAGAAAAAAAAAGGAAAAAAATTCCGGTTGTGTGTGTGTGTGTGGTGTGTGTAGTGTGTGGGTGCTGTGTGTGTGTGTGTGTGTGTGTGTGTGTGTGTGTGTGTGTGTGTGTGTGTGTGTGTTGTGTTGTGTTGTGTTGTGTTGTGTGTGTGTGTGTGTGTGTGTGTGTGTGTGTGTGTGTGTGTGTGTGTGTGTGTGTGTGTGTGCACGCGCGCGCGCGTACCATGATCAAACACGATTCTTTCGTTTACATGTATACGCCCTTTTTGAACACATGCACGCTCAGATGCGCGAGAATGCTTACGAACGCACGCATGCACGCTCACGCACACACACACACACACACACACACACACACACACACACACACACACACACACACACACACACACACACACACACACTACAGGTGACAAAACACAAACTTTCAGTCGCACACAAGCATCTGCTTTTCTCCTGCATTTCTCCCTATCTGTCTCCCTTCGTCTAATATCACTTAAAAGACGTTTAATCCAAAAAACGAAACACACACACACACGCGCGCGCGTACGCACGCACACACACACACACACACACACACACACACACACACTATTCTCGATATAAAATGATAATAATGAATAAATAAACAAACACACACTGTACTCCTCAAAACACTACCTCGATAAAATTTAATAAATAAATAAAAAACACAAACACAAACATACTCTCTCTCTTCTCACCACTACCTTCATCCTCGTCTCATCAAAACTAAACAAAACTAAATAAATAAAAAACACAAACACAAACACATCTCGTCTCTCTCACTCACACACTCACTCCCACTCTCACACACACTCACACAACACACACACACACACACACACGCGCGCGGCGCAACCCCCCCCCCCCCTCCCCCCCCCCACACACACACACACCCTTCCAGATTCTTCTCCTGCTCCGTTCCGGGCAAAGCCGTTATCAGATAGACCCCCCCCCCCCCCCCCCCCCCCCCCCCAACAAACAGCTCCGAATGTCAAGGCAGTAACTGGATCAGTGGGCAAGAGGAAGGGCCAGGCTCCCGATATTGACCAACCTCTCCCCATTTCTGGATAAGGGCTCGTAACGGAAATGTGCTTAGCAAGGATAATTCGTTTACAATTTTTTTTTTTTCATACAAAACAATCCCTTGGTTATTTCTTTCCGGCCCGAATGGCTTAACCCGATCCAGACGAATGATATCCCAGTAGGCTTGAGAAAACCCCGGAAGTGATCATCATCTGAGGGTAGCTTGTGTTCTTACGCTGATAACCCCGCGCATGTATATATATATATATATATATATATATATATATATATATATATATATATATATATATATATATATAATGTGTGTGTATATAGGCCCTGAACGAACTTTTATTTGCTGACGACCAGTCCCTGATAAATCAGAACAAAGCAGCTCTTCAAGATCACACAGACCAACTCAACACAAGCTGTGAGAAGTATGACATGAAGATCAGTATCACCAAAACAGAAGTTATGTCTGTCAGCAGAAATCCAGGAAAGCTGGACATCAACATCAACGGTACCCAGCTGAAACAGACCAAAGAATTTAAATACCTTGGCAGCCTCTTCACTGAAGATGGAAAATTGGACAGAGAGATAGAAACAAGATGCCAGAAAGCGAACGCAGTCAGTTACCAACTCGCCCCCCTTCTAAAACATTCCAGCATCCCAATGAGCACCAAGGCAAAACTCATCAACGCCATCTTCGTTCCAACACTCGCATACCAGTGTCAGACATGGGCCCTAACAAAAGCCTTAGAGAGAAAATTGGTCACATGTGAAATGCGCTGCCTGAGAAAAGCTGTCAACAAGACCAGACGCGACAAGATCAAGAATGAGGTGATCAGAGACATGGTCGGACTAACACCAATTCTCCACCATATCGAACTACAAAGGATCAGGTGGTTTGGTCACCTCACTAGAATGCCGCCCAACCAACCAGCCTTACGGACATACACCACCAAATACAATGGCTGGAAAGCCAGAGGTAGACCAAGGAGACGATGGAGCGACTCCGTGGCTGACACCCTACGAGCCCATGACCTGTCACTACATCAAGCCTCCCGCCTTGCCGCAGACAGACGTCTGTGTCTCCCCGCGACGCCGAAGGGCACCAGCGGCAGGTGAAAGAAAGAAGAAGATATATATATATATATATATATATATATATATATATATATATATAATATATATATAATATATATAATATATATATATATAACTGAGACAAAAGAGTGAGGAAAAACAAGTGCAGGTAACCAATTACAACTTCATTCTGATCATAAACTAATTTTGGTCCTAGATTCGAGGAAAAAAAAAATCACTACAAGTTAAAACTTTGAAGGCAGCATTAGGGGAATATTTGAGTAAGGACCATGCCTTTGGCCTGACCTGACTCGAGTTTCGGCTCCTGGTTGAGCACTCTTCAGAGGTCCCGGCACTCTTTGAAACCTCACTCCTCCTTTGTGGTAGGTAACAGCAAGACACCCTCCAGAATTTATAAGTGTCTATTGCCAGCCTAAGAATAAATAGATAATTTTGTGGCCTACCACCGCTGCCAGCGAAAGATATATATACCGGAGGCCTGTCAGTGTAAACAGCATCCTCCACTGTTTTGAAATTCTGGGCTGGGAAAAATTACCTCTTTTTAACCCCTCTCCTTGTTTCCGCCTTGACTCCCAGACCGAAGAGAATCGGTGTAAGCCTGATTAATGGTGGGTGGAATTTTCATTTTCGGTTAAGGCTCTCCCCCTGGAGTTGCCTGTGCCGGGCTCTAGGTCCTACAGTTGAGTGTCATCCACTTGATGGATGCAAGTTTGAGGAAGATCTGAAATTCGTTGACCACCATTACACACTGCATAGGCCTCCTACCACGGACCCAGTCGATAGCGGTCTGAATTTTATTGAAAGGGTGATTTATGGAAAGTTGCATGAAAGGTGATCCTATCAAATTACGCTGTGTCTGAAAGGTAGAAAGATCTATAAAATCATCCTCATTCCTAATGATCGTCAATAAATAAAAGAAAAACAAACAAAACAAACCAAAACAAATAGCCCTTTGTTCCCTAGGCTCCGTGATCTCAGTTTTACTCTAATAATAATAATAATAACTTATATAGCGCTGAATCTTGTAAAACAAACAAATAGAAGTGCTTGCAATCAAATCATTTACACCCATGCAACTTTCCTCAAATAACATAATTAAGAGATTTCAGGCCAAGGTGGTGATGAAGGAGATGAAGGATGCTGTTGAAAAGTAGGTACAGATATGAGGGGAAAGTGTCAGGTAGGAAATAAGTGTGTTTTGAGGCTGGATTTGAAGGTATCAAATGAAGGTTTTTGGCAAAGTAAAAGAGGGAGGTCATTCCAAGTGGATGGACCAGAAACAGAGAAAGAGCGACGGCCAACAGTGGTTTGTTTGAACCTGGGTGTTCGAAAGCACAAAGTATCCGCGGCTGAACGAAGGGAACGGGATGGAGTGTACAGGTGAAGACAGTTACAGAGATAAGAGGGTGCAGATATGCGGAGACATTTGAAACAGAGGGTATTGATCTTATACTTTAGTCTCTGTGAGACAGGCAGCCAGTGAAGAGATCGCAGAAGTGGAGTGATTTGCTCAGATTTTTTTTCTTCCTTAGGACCCTTTTAACTTCATCCTTCCCTCAAGCTGTTGCCAGTTCATGTCGAAGTCTTCGACATCGCCACAGTCACCATTCAGGAGTGGGGACACTCTGCTCACAGAGCTTCGGACTAAACTGTCACTGTTCTCTGTACGGGGCCTACCAGTGGTGCACTACGTTTGCTGATCACAACAAGCGTCCAAGTAACCCAGACACAGTAGCCTGTCGGCGGTCTGGCGTGAACGTCTTATCATGGACACAACAAGCCTTGCTGTGGCCATGAGTGATGAGGTTGAGGGCAGACGACAGAGAAGTGTTGCAATAAACACTTCACGAAAGACAAAGGAGCACACACACACACAAAACAAAAAACAAAGAGAAAACGACCATCCAACTTTTCGTACAGTAGCCTATAATTATTTCTGAGGCTTATTCTTGAGCAAATAATTATAGCATCTGGTTCCATAATATTTGGGGCAGCAGGAGGGAGGGAGGGAGGGAGACAGAGAGACGCTTTGAGAGAGAGAGAGAGAGAGAGAGAGAGAGAGAGAGAGAGAAGAGAGAGAGAGAGAGAGAGAGGAGAGAGAGAGAGATGCCGTCAAGAACAAACCATGCTACAAACAATAAACCCCCCCTCCAACCTACCAGTCCACAAGCTAGC
The DNA here is from genome assembly GCA_028751875.1 of Rapana venosa. NCBI lineage: Eukaryota > Metazoa > Mollusca > Gastropoda > Neogastropoda > Muricidae > Rapana > Rapana venosa. Next base: position 41,109,400 of record CM054138.1, read on the forward strand.
ACCCCCCCCCCCCCCACTCACTCTCCGTACCGCCAGCCTCCCCCCCCCCTCCCCCCCCCCTAATCAGCCCACTAGCCCAGGAGACAAAAAATGTACACGTACTTGTCTCCAATGTCGTCTTGTTTTAAGATGACGTCATCGGTTGTAGCTTTTTGGTAAGAGCAGTGACGTAATATATCCTTCAGCGTATCTGGGGGGGAAAAAACAACAACCCAAAAACCAACGTTGAAAAATGTGTAGGCTACTCTCAATTCACAGACCCACAATGCTAAAACACAGTAACTAGCTTTCAAAGTTTGAAGGTAATCTCTCATGTGTCTGTTAGTTGGGTGGGATTTTAAAAAAAAATTTGGTTGGGTTTTTTATGTTTTTTGTGTGTGTGTTTTTTTTTTTTTGGGGGGGCGAGGCGGGAGCTCCGAGTTTCACCATTGGTGAGATTTTTGCGTAGGGGACTGTCTTTGCCCGCCATTAAAGTAACTTCATTCCAACTTTGGACATCTGGTTTTTTTGTTCTTGCTTTGGGGTTGGGGCTTTTTTTGGTCATCCCCTCTAACAGGTATGAATGGCCTACTCTTGCTTGAGATAGGACGGGTTTTAACGTGTGCGCAAGATGTTCTGCATATGTTCGCACATGGGACCTTGCAGTTTAGTACTCTCATCCGAAGGACTTTTGGTGGAATGGATTTAGCGCTGATGTTAAACTTCAGGCGAAAAGTCCCCTTGAACGGGTGTCTGGGTGATGCCTTAACCCTGGGCCGTCAGATGATGAGTGCAACGTGCAAACGTTATAACCGCCATGCTATCCCTTTCCCCTGTGTGTGTGTGTGTGTGTGTGTGCGTGCGTGCGAGCGCGTGCGTGCGTGCGTGTGTGTGGCAATACATCCAAAAAGAGAGTTTTCTTAAAAACGAATTTTTGGCCCAGGCAAAAAGCTGTGTCAGTTATTGATTTTAGCTAATTGCCAAGGCCTACACTGACATGCAGATTGCCTTCAGCCATGACAAGCTCTTAACCCGCACTTTCCCTTAAAGGGTTAAAAATCCTCTGAAGTCGGAGTATGGCGAGGTACCTAAAAAAAACCAACCCACCCCAGTCATACACGCGAACTTCTCATTCAGTTGTGCAATTTCAATCTCACAGTGATTCCCAGGTGGGATGAGTGAGTTAGAGTGCACATTGTGGGTGACCCCCAGAGTGGAAGTACAACAGCCAAACACAAACTCTCTCTCTCTCTCTCTCTCTCTCTCTCCTTCTCTCTCTCTCTCTCTCTCTCTCTCTCTCTCTCTCTCTCTCTCTCTCTCTCTCTCTCTCTCATTCAGTTGTGCAATTTCAATCTCACAGTGATTCCCAGGTGGGATGAGTGAGTCAGAGTGTGCTGGTGGGAACGGATGGCAAAATGTACAAAACTGCACACACACGGGGACTGGATAAAAAAAAAAGCACATGAATGCTTATTCCATTATCCTCGAAATAAAAGAATAAATAAAAAAAAAACCCAAACAATTTTCTTTCCTAAAGACATGTCACAGCTAAGGACTCTCTCTCTCTGGGTGAATTTCTTTATTATTGCTGATATATCATTTCATATTTATATACATTGATAGTAATGTATTTATAACACTCATGTCATATGTCCACTCCATACGCCCATCATTCCTGAAGTCTCCCCCCCCCCCCTCTCTCTCTCTCTCTCCTCTCTCCTCTCTCTCTCCTCTCTTCCCCTCACCTCTGTCCATTCCATCAGCACCTTGCTCCTTTTCTGTAACCATGGCAGCACCATTTCTATGTCCCGCTCTTTGCGTGCCGAGGGGCGCTGGTTAATGAGAGTTACCGTCCTTTCTTGCAGCGACCCCATCTGGATCTGCAGCAACTGTGATCTTTTGGGCAGTGGTTGGTAATGGTCACCCTTCAGTCCCCGGAGGCCTGGAGACTTCTGCTGCAGGAATGCTTAGTCTTGTCTTGGGAGGGTCGAACGCATAGTCTGTTCAAAAAAAGGCTGGGAGGAAAACAAAGAGATTATTTGAACTTGGAGAAGTTGAGTTAGTAACATACAGCAAAGTGGTACAAGGCTGTTTGTTTTTGTTTGGTTTGGTTTGGTTCTGGTATTTTGGCTTTTGTTGTTGTTGTTGTCTTCATTTTTGTAATTTAGTCGTTGGGTTTGTTTTTTTAAGGGAGTGTTTTTTGTTGTTGTTGTTGTTTGTTGTTGTTGTTGTTGTTGTTTTTTGTTGTATGTGTGTGTGTGGGGTGTGTTTGGCGTGTGGGTATGTGTGTGTGTTGGGGGTGTGCTTTTGTTGTTGCAGCTACTTTTATTTGCTTGCTGTTTTCAGTTTCCAAACATGCATTCTCTCTCTCTCTTCTCTTCTCTCTCTCCTCCTCTCTCTCTCTCTCTCCCCTCTCTCTCTCTCTCTCTCTCTCTCGTTTAGCGAAGGTCTGTAAAAGCATCATTTCCTATTATCACCCTGCATATTTTCTGCTATCTTCCCTCCTCTGGCATGACCAACATACAAGCATTTTATTTTTCGTTCCTTGGCTAGAGCTCCGAGGTTCACCAGCGCTGCGATTTATGCGTAAAGGTAGCCACATTCCGACTCCGGGTAACTGGTTTGTTGTTTTTTTAGACAAGAGAGTTCCTATCCTGGCTTCAGAGATGGAGAGAGTGCCGCTGTAGTCTCCGCTGTTTCTTCTTCCTGTTCCCTCTACCAAGAGAACAGGTCTGCAGACCTCTGGAGATGGCTGTCCGAGCCTTGGCGAGTGCTCTAGACAGTAAGGATGAAGCCAAGTGACCTCAACATGGTCAGTTTGCGTTCTTCAAGAAAATGACCATTGTAGGCCCACATGGGATTGCTGGTCGTAAAAGGACATTTCTGGCAAATGTACCATTTGTTACTGTGTAGCATAGCCGCCAAAGATTAAATTCTGACGTGCAGAGTGACAGCTAGCCAGTTTGCATACATAGACTTAAGATTAGAATGACCAATATTAGCATGGGAAACAATGAATATGTGCCTCCCCCAACTGACCTTAGCTACCCCCCCCCCCCCCCCTATATTCCCTCCAAGCTACCCCCCCCCCCCCCCCATTCCCTGTCAAGCTAACCCCCCTCCCCTCCCTGTATTCCCCTGTCAAGCTACCCCTCCCCCCCCTGTATTCCCCTGTTCAAGCTACCCCCCCCCCCCTCCCTGTAATTCCCCTGTCAACTACCCCTCCCCTCCCTGTATTCCCCTGTCAAGCTACCCCTCCCCTCCCTGTATTCCCCTGTCAAGCTACCCCTCCCCCCCCCCTGTATTCCCCTGTTAAGCTACCCCTCCCCCCCCCCCCCCCTGTATTCCCCTGTTAAGCTACCCCCCCCCCCCTGTATTCCCCTTCAAGCTACCCCTTCCCCCCCCCCTCCCTGTATTCCCCCCTGTATTCCCCTGTCAAGCTACCCCCCCCCCCCCCCCCCTGTATTCCCCTGTCAAGCTACCCCCCCCCCCCCCCCCCCCTGTATTCCCCTGTCAAGCTACCCCCCTCCCCATTCCCCCCTGTATTCCCCCTGTATTCCCCTGTCACACCCCCCCCCCTGTATTCCCCTGTAAGCTACCCCCCCCCCCCCTGTATTCCCCTGTCAAGCAACCCCTCCCCCCCCCCCTTATTCCCCTGTTCAAGCTACCCCCCCCCCCCCCCCCTGTATTCCCCTGTCAAGCTACCCCCCCCCCCTGTACCTCCCCCCCCCTCCCCCCTGTCAAACTACCCCCCCCCCCCCCCCTCTGTATTCCCCTGTCAAGCTACCCCTTCCCCCACCCCTGTATCCCCTGTCAATCTACCCCCCCCCCCCTGTATTCCCCCCTGTATCCCCTGTCAAGCTCCCCCCCCCTCCCTGTATTCCCCCCCCTGTATTCCCCTGTCAAGCTACCCCCCCCCCCCCCCCCTGTATTCCCCTGTAAGCTACCCCCCCTCCCCCCCCTGTATTCCCCTGTCTAAGCTACCCCCCCCCCACCCCCTGTATTCCCCTGTCAAGCTACCCCCCCTCCCCTGCATTCCCCTGTTTATTCCCCCCTGTATTCCCCTATCAAGCTACCCCTTCCCCCCCCTGTATTCCCCTATCAAGCTACCCCTTCCCCCCCCTGTATTCCCCTGTCAAGCACCCCCCCCCCCCCTCCCTGTATTCCCCTGTTAAGCTACCTCCCCCCCCCACCTGTATTCCCCTGTTAAGCTACCCCTCCCCCCCCTTTTCCCCTGTATAGCTACCCCCCCCCCCCCCCCCCCTGTATTCCCCTGTTAAGCTACACCCCCCCCCCCCCTGTATTCCCCTGTTAAGCTACTCCTTCCCCCCCACCCCCCCCTGTTAAGCTACCCCTTCCCCCCCCCCCCCCCTGTATTCCCCTGTCAAGCTACCCCCCCCCCGTTTCCCCGTCAAGCTACCCTCCCCACCCCCACCCCTCTAAACTTACCCCTCCCCCCACCAAGTAGCCCTCCCCCTTTCCACAAGCAACCCCTTTCCCATTAAAATTGAAAAAAAAAGCACAACTGGGAAGATAGGCACCACATCTCCTCCAAACTCAGAGGATTTAGAAGTTAGGGGGGCGATTCCTCAATAAAGATCACACAATTCCCCATAGCTCACCCGCTAAGTTGCTGCATTTTAGTTTTAAAAACTTTTATTTAAAACTAACAGTTCCAAACTGTAAAGGTGTCTTTCCTATATTATTCGGAAAAGCAAAAATGCTTACTAAAATACTCAGTTTCACCCTGTCCTCATTTCAGCAGGTTAAACAGCAGAGTTTTACAATTCTATATAAAATTGCTGCTTTATTTCCATCAGACACAAACTTTTATCTGGACTTCTGAGCAATGTCAAACAATGAAAAGGAATGTAAACTGTTTGTGATATCCATGAATGGGAGGTAATATTGCCATCAGATACAATAAGCCATAAGTGCCAATAATACAGTTAATGTGTTCCAAACTTAAAACGTACAATACTAGGTTAGGGATTAGAGCTTATTTAAATTGATGATTTACGTTATTGCAGCAGGTACAGTTAACACACGTATAAATAATTCTGTACATCAATATGAAATTATTATGGGCTTTACATCAAATTGAAAATGTGAATTCCTTACAGTATATGCACAACACATGAGGCTACAGTCACAAACACGCACAACACGACAATGAACACAATAATATCACAGATAATAACTTGTAAATATATGAGACTTACAACAAATAGTTTTACATAATTGAAACACACTACATCTACACTCCACACTCACACACACCACACACACACACACACACACACACACACTCACACACACTAATATCACTGAGATGAACAGAAGTAAAATCGAATCGAAGACACACACACACACACACACACACACACACACACACACACACACACACAAAACACAAACACACACACACACACACACACACACACACACTCACACACCTAATATCACTGAGAGTGAACAGACGTAAAATCGAATCGAAGACACACACACACACACACACACACACACACACACACATATGAAGGTTATACACTTCGGCCGGTGATGGGAATTTTGGTGTTGAAGCCATGGTCAGATATGAGATGGAACAGAACGGGAAATCTTAGATTTGAAATAAGCATGTCTGGAGGCTGGATTTAAAAGTGTCATTAGTAGGCATTCAGTGAAGAAAGAGAAGAAGAGAAGGCACACTGTCACTCTCATTCCAGATCAATGGACCAGAAATAGAGAAAGATAAACACGCACGCACGCACGCACGCATGCACGCACGCACGAACACACACACACACACACACACACACACACACACACACACACACACACTTTCAACACATACATGCAAACGCACGGCCATTCACACACGAACTTATTAGAGCGCAGGAGTACATAGTATGATATTTAGACACCTTATGCAGATATGGGGAGAGAGAGAGAGAGAGAGAGAGAGAGAGAGAGAGAGAGAGAGAGAGAGAGAGAGAGAGAGAGAGAGAGAGAGAGAGAGAGAGATACGTATCAGAGATATAAAGGAGCTATAATGATTTTTTTCACCGTTCAATAATAAAAATGTATAGATTGTTTGAATCTAAGCAGCCCTCCACCTTTCATTTTATTGTCTAGGTCATATAGCACCAGTTCGCTGCTCAAAACCCTCTTTTTTTCAATCAAAACCCAAGGTTTTCTTCTTCTTCGTCATCGAACGCTCAGACAGCAACTACTGTTGTTTGTTGAATGAGCGAAAATGCGACAAATGAGGCCTGGCGCATCCGACTTTGGCATGGGAGAGATTTGTTATTGTATAATCTTTCTGGAAAGAGCCAGGAGAATGGACCAAGAAGGCAGAAAATAAGACAAGAATGAGATGACAAGAAGAAAAGGAACAAGGCAAAAACAAAGAGAGGGATAGAAAAGAGGGAATTCCTAGCACATAACTTTCAGAAGGTGGACGCCCTCCCTCCCTCCCCGAATCCCCACGGAGTAAATCCCAAGGTTTTAAGCCCCACCGATCACAGAAGTCGAGTTAGACATATCACCTTATAAATGTTTAAATGTCATATTAAATCCATCCCCTTACGTGGGTAAATGGCCGCATACAGAACATCTCTCCATTGGTGAACCTGGGAGCTCTAGTAGGAAAAAAAGCCACGCAATTATTTACGATGTCGTTCCTGGTATCAACGCTCCAGCCAACCATAAGGGTCAAACAAAGATGGTAACTGCATCCCCACCCCACACCCCTATAATAAGAATAAATGTTAACAAACAAACAGGAAATGAAATTAGCAGGCCACCACAAAGGCAGTGTGACCCAATTGTTCGTTTCATTATATTTTCATTTATTTAGTTTGCTTTAAGGGTGACAGTTTCTACAGAAACTTTGCAAGTGACCACTGTCTTCAAGCTGTGAATTATTTTACTGCATATGAACCTTGTTTACTTACGTTTAGATTGACAAACACGACGTGTGTGCTATTTCAAGTCAGTATTCCTTCTCCTTCACAGGAATCTTAAACAATTACATCCCTTTTTTTTGTTTGAAGTTGCTTCATAACCCAGGTCAAAGTTCCCATCTGATGGAAATGAAGCAACAACGTTTTTATGACATTGTACAAATTGCTGTTTACCTGCCTGAAACAAGTGATGGCTGAAGTTAAACTATCGTAGACATGAACTTTTTAAAAATTTATAAAATGATATAAAAAGACACCTTCAAAGTTTAGAGCTGTTACTTTGATAATATATCATAACAATGAGGATGAATCAACTTTTATTGTGAGTTAGGATTTTGTGATCTCTACAGGGATCACCCCCCCTAACCTCTAATCCTCCGAAGTTTGGAGGAGATGTGTTGTCTATTTTCCCATGTTTGTGCCTGGGTATTTTTCAAGGTTTAAAAAAAAAAAATTTAAGGTAGGGTTAGGCCAGCTGAGGAAGAGAAGGGGGTTTCTTGAAGGAGGGGCAGCTTGGTGGTGGGGGGAATAGAAGGAGATAGGGCAGCTTAGAGGGGAATAGATTGGGGGGGGGGGGGGGGGGGGGAAGAAGGGATAGGGGCAGTTTGGGGGGAGTGGAGATAGGGCAGCTTAGAGGGGAATAGAGGAGGGATGGGGTGGAGAAGGGATAGGGGCAGTTTGGGTGGGGGGGAGATAGGGCAGCTTAGAGGGGAAAGATTGGGGGGGGGGGGAAGAAGGGATAGGGGCAGTTTGGGGGGGGGTGGGGAATAGGAGATAAGGGCAGCTAAGGGATAGGGGCAGTTGGGGGGGAGGAGATAGGGCAGTTAGAGGGAATAGAGGAGTGGGGGGTGGGGGTGGAGAAGGGATAGGGGCAGTTGGTGGGGGCAGCTTTGGTGGGGGTGGGGGTGGGGGGGAGGAAGGATAGGGCAGCTAGAGGGGAATGGTGGGGGAAGGGATAGGGGCAGTTGGGGGAATAGAAGGAGATAGGGGGGGGGGGCAAGAAAAGGTGGGGATAGGGGTGCCTGGGGGGGGGAGAGAAAGAAGGTTGAGGGTTAGACTAGGAGAATATAGGGGGGGAGCGGTTAGATAGGGAATATAGGGGGGAGAGGGAAGGTGTGTGCAGCAGCCACTAGCAATAACAGCTGATTCAGCTATTTGTGCAGTGATGAATTTGATTTTATCTGATAGGTGTTTAAGTTAGGGGGGGGATGGGGGGGAGAGGGATAGAATAGGGATGGAGGGGAGGTAGGTGTAGTTTAGGGTGGAAGAAGAGAGGTAAGTGGTGTTTTTAAAATGTATTTATTCTATTATATCCAGGATAATAGAATAAGTACTCATGTGCTATTTTACGTCTAGTGCGTATGCGGTTGTAAATTTTGTCATATGTACACAATTGCCTACTCTTTCAAAAAGTGGAACAGGATTTAACGTGTGTACAAGATGTTCTGCATGTGTTCGCACATGGGACTTCGGTTTATAGTCTCATCCCAAGGACTTTTGGGGAGAGTGAAGTCTGCGCTGATGTTAATTCCAGGGAAAAAATCCCCTTGAACAGGATGCGAACAAAGGTCATCAAATTGTGAGTGCAATGTTCTAACAATATGGTCAGGGGAGGGAGGGGATAGGTCAGGGAGGAGATGGGGTAGGTTATGGGGTGGGAGGAGGTGAACAGATATAGGGAGGAGAGGGGTAGGTTAGAGAGAAGGAGGGGATAGGCTGATGAAGGGAGGTTGTTTTTTTTAAACATTAAAAATTTTTTTTTTTATATCAAGGATAATGGAATAAGAACTTATGTGCTTTTTTATATCCTGTCCCCATGTGTATGTGGTTTTGTAAATTTTGTCATCTGTTCCCACCGGCACACAATGGCCTACTCTTATGAAAAGCAGAACAGGATTTAACATGTGCGCAAGATGTTCTGCGTGCATTCGCACACGGAGCCTCGGTTTATAGGCTCATCTGAAGGACTTTTGGGGAGAGTGGAGTCTGCACTGATGTTAACTCCAGGGTAAAATAGCCCCTTGAACGGGAATCGAATCCGGGTTGTCAGATTGCGAGCGCAATGTTCTAACCACTAGGCTATCCTGTCTCACAGGGGTTATGGGGAGGAAAGGTAGGTATTGGGTAGTTTAGGTGGAAAGAAGATGGGATAGAGTAGGGTAGGGAAGGGCAAGGTTTACATTTTGTCATGGTCTATGATAAGTGGGCCGTATATCTTTAAGTATCAAATGAAATGGGAAACAGATGGCCAATATAGTGTTTCCCATGCCAGTATTGTAGAGGAGGATCCAAAGAATGTGTATGCAAAAACGCAAGCTGTCACTCTCATTTGCAGGTTTTGCCCATTATCCTTGCATTAACGGCTGGACTAAAAAGGACATTTCTGGCAAATTTTACTGTTTGTTACTGTAAAAGGGCATTTCTGGCAAATGTACCGTTTGTTACTGTAAAAGGGCATTTCTGGCAAATGTACCGTTTGTTACTGTAAAAGGGCATTTCTGGCAAATGTACCGTTTGTTACTGTAAAAGGGCATTTCTGGCAAATGTACCGTTTGTTACTGTAAAAGGGCATTTCTGGCAAATGTACCGTTTGTTACTGTAAACTGACGAAGCCTGTTGACCTTTCGCTACTGATGGTCCCTTCCATCGTCATCAGTCCATGCTGAATATTGATCTCGCCTTGAAGTCATCTGGGGTGGGGAGGGGGAGGGTGGAGGGAGAGCCGTACGGTGACTGATGTGGAGGGGGTCGATCTGTGATTTGAATTTGAAAGGCGGTGGATTCGATCGTGTGACTGTGTGTAAAACGGGCGGTGTGACTGATGCCCGTGAACTGCCTTCACTGCCGGAGAATGATGATGCAGGAGGTCACAGCACAGTCCTCTGATGGTCGATGTGGC
>CM054138.1:41121742-41134242 GCA_028751875.1 Rapana venosa
TCAATGTCACAACAGTACTCCTAACCAGCTTGCGAGTGATATTCAGGCAGATATTGATAACCATATTGACTGGACAGAACCTGAATCATATGTCTCTTAATTCAAACAAAACAAAATGTATGTTTATAATTACTCAGCAAAAAAGACAGAACTTGCGATCTCCATTCACGCCAATATTTATCCTAGGACAAAAAACTGAAGAAGTAGTTTCACACAAAGTACTACATGCAGTAATTGACAATGATTTATCTTGGTCAGAACACATAGGCACTTTAGGAAAACGAATCTCAGTAAGACTAAATCAACTTAAAACAATCAAGAATTTTCGAAATCTACAGTCACGAAAACTATTCTTTCACGCACATTTTCTATCTCTTATAAAATATGTTTCTTCCTTAGGAGATGGCGCTAGTGAAACAAACCTAAAGCATATAATCCGCCTGCATAAAAGAGCTGTCAACTAATCCGATTGAATCCTGATACACTGACCAAGACCAACTACAAAGAATTAGATATTCTTCCACTCAAAGACAGTCTGCGTGACAAGAGTCTGTGTATGTACAATATGGTGTATGGAAAAGCCCCAAAGAAAATTACGAATAAAACCGGGCCTACTCATAGACTGTTTTTGCCCATGCCTCCTAGTAATCTCTGTAAGTCATGCCTTGCTTATTCAGGAAGAATATTGTGGAATAATCTACCTGCCTTTTTAGAATTAGCTCCTTCAAAACAAACGTTTAAGAAAGTTTTGAAGAGACATCTTATGGACAAATTGTAAGTCACTTTTATGCTCATGGTCACCTTACATATGGCTGGTTGGTAAATTGTTATTCTTACCCTTGTTATTTTGTATTTTTATTATTTGTCTGTAGGACTTGCGCTTATGTTGTACTGTCCTGGATTTTGTATTGTGAGGTCTGATTTATATTTTTAAAATCCTTATTTATTTTTTGTTCTTTTCAACATAGATTAACATTGCCTTTTGAATGCTTTTATATGTCATTTTTCTTGATTTTTTTGGTGGTGAGGGCAGGATGAAAAAAAAGGTGTGTAAACTTAATCTTTTATCCTCAATAAAGATCATTTTGACTTGACTTCACACACACACACACACACACACACACACACACACACACACACACACACACACACACACACACACACACACACACACACACACACACACACACACACACACACACACACAGACGGGGAACAACAACACCAGTTCAGTTCAGGCCAATGTACTAGCCCTCGCTATTCCGTTGTTGGGTGATTACGATCCGTTGTTTCCCCCATTACTGCAATCCGACCCGGATAAATCAACACCACTGCCCCAACACTAGGCAATATATCGATCACTGCAGACCGCCCCTCCCCCCCCCCCCACCACACACCACCACCACCACTACCACTCCCATGTCCCTGAGGCCTGCACCCCCCCCCCCCCCCCCTCCCCCCAAACCAGTTCCCCACTCATTTCTTCAGTGATTTGTTACGTCAGATCTCTGTGTACATACAGCTTTTTATGCCAACACAATCAATGTGTATAGTCCGTGTGCGTGCGTGCACTGGGTCTTGACATACAAAAATGAGCTATATTATGGTCAAGAAGGCTACGAGAGTGCCGTGCGTTTGTGTGTAGATTCCGACTTAGATTCAGAATATCTTATTGCTATAAAAGTTGTGGAGTGTGTGATTCAGAATATCTTATTGCTATGTAAGGTGTGTGTGTGTGTGTGTGTGTGTGTGTGTGTGTGTGTGTGTGTGTGTGTGTGTGTGTGTGTGTGTGCGCGCGCGCGCGCGCCCGCAGGCCTTCGTAGAAGTCTTCAATTTTACGTCTTTCTACATAAAGTGATACCTGCGTGCCTTTGTGTGTGTGTGTGTGTGTGTATGTGCGTGTGTGCGTTCTGCGTGCGTGCGTGCGTGCGTGTGTGTGTGTGTGTGTGGTGAAAGGGGGATCATTGGGAGAAAAGAAACAAGTTTTATTGAAATATTGATTTATCTAATCGTTTATTTCTTTAATTTTATTTTTGTATTGATTACCGTCTCAACTCGTCAGTCAGAAGAAAAGCCAACGTTTTTTGTTTTTTTTTTAGATATAAAAATTATTCAGGTTAGAATTACATGACGATTGATTCATCAATAGATAAATCGGCGAACGGATTGATCAGTAATCAATTTTGATCCTTTACCAACAAAGCTTTAGACACTGAATGGACAGGTTGCCTGCTTGCTCGCTTGCCCAGTCGCTGGCTTGCTTGGTTAGATGGATTTTAAGAACGTTTAGAAGGCACGTTTGCGAAATAATAAATGAAACACACTTTTAATGGAAACAAAAAGACAAAGGAAAAGACAACAACATGAAACAAAAATGAACCACAAACAAAAGTGGAGCAGCCAACCGAAAAACAGGAAACTGACATTCCCTCCCCCCAAAATAATAATAATAATAATAATAACAATAATAATAATGTATGGAATCTATATAGTGCTGAATCTTGTAAAGCAACAAATCAAAGCGCTCAGATGATTTTTTTTTTTAATGCGTGTGTATGCGGTTGTTTGTGGTTCTTTAAATTTTGTCATCTGTTCCCACCGGCACACAATGGCCTACTCTTTCGAACAGCGGAACAGGATTTAACAGGTGCGTAAGATGTTCTGCATGCGTTCGCACACGGGGGCCTCGGTTTATAGTCTCATCCGACAACAAAACCCCAAAACAAAACAAAAACAAAACAAAACAAAACAACAACAAAGAAAAAGAGAGAAAAGACGCAATAAACAGAACGATTAAAAAAAAAAGGGTTGCAACAAAACCTGAAAAATATCCAAGATAATGACTGTTATCGAACTAAAAATACAGTTGATAAATGCACATGTATATACTGCCCAGATTTTCTTCTCAAACCCCGTTTCTGAAGTTATGTGTGTGTGTTGTTGTTTTTTTGTTTTTGTTTTGTTGTTGTTCCTTATCTATAGCTGCCAGGCTCACCAATGGTGAGATTTTTTGCTTATGCGACTGTTTGGGCCCATCATTATTAAACCTAGCCACATCCCCACGTGTGAGATTATGTCTAAACCCCACACCAGTGTGCAGAGGTTTTTCAAACTTTGTCCTCTGTTCTTACCGCCATGCAGTAGCCTCCTCTTTCCAAAGGCAGGATTGGTTTTAAGTGTGCACATGGTGCTCTGAATGCGTTGGTACAGGGGACCTAGGATTATAGTTTCACCCACAGGACTTGAGCCGAGTCTGTACTGATGGCAACTCCAGGGGGAAAAGTTCCATGGAACTGGGGCCTGGGTGGTGGATCGACCTCGGACCATCAGATCGCCAGCTCAACCCTCTAACCACTAGGCTATCCCGCCCCCTAAAGTTTGTTTGAGAAATGGAAAACTGAGAGGTAGCATGGTTTTCACAACAGAGCTCTGAACACATGGGATTGATCCCTCAGGGCAACAAGGAGTTGAAATATTTGGGATTTTTGTCAATATTGTTTTCTTTCTTTTACTTTTATTCTTTTATTTCGAGGACAATGGAATAAGCGCTTAGGTGCTTTTTTTTACATCCAATTCCCGTGTGTATGCAGTTTTGTAAATGTTGTCACCCGTTCCCACCGGCACACAATATTTGTCTCCACACATCACCTGCAATCTATAATTACCTCGTCTCCAGGTGCAGAAAGAAATCCACTTGAATCCTCCAAGTATCACAACCATCAATACACCTTTCTATCCTGTCCCGTAAAGAACCGGAATCATTACTTGGACAACGATTTTCAAATAGCGTTAAAGCACCCAAGCAATTTCCCGTTTCTGCTAATAAATGACCAAGAGTGCTAATGACCAATCAGTTGTGAAGTCCACACAATACAGGATGAGGGCTGGTCAGTTAGATGACAGGAGTTTTTTTCTTTTGCCATAAAGTCCCTGGCATCAAAATGTACAGGTGATGACTTGACACATCAGAGCACATCCCATCCAAACACACTTCAACATAGTTTTTGGTGGTGGCGGTGGTGTGTAGCCCATTCAAACACAGCCTCTCTCTCCCCTCTTCTTTATGCTAGATCTGCATTCTGTGAGAGAGAGAGAGACAGAAGACGACATAAGACGTTTGCCACGTGGGGCGAGCAAGCAAGCAAGCCCTGCGAATGGAGCAAGTAAAGGGTGATTGATTCATACCTTAGGAGATTCTGGTCACTTCTGGTTTTCTATGGGTGCGCAGGCCCGTAATAATATAAGGAAGGGTTGGTGGGGTAGGGGAGGGGAAAATGGGGGGGAAGGACAGTTGGGAGGGGAGGGGAGGGGGTAATGTTGGAGGGGGTGGGGGGTGAGGTTGCAGGGGAAGGAAGTGTTTGCAGAGGTCTGTGTCGGAGGTGTATTAAGTGGCGGGATCATGTAGGGTTTCAGGACTCTAGAGACTATCGCCCCTCCTGTCCTCCAGGCAATAGGCGGGCCTGTTCAGCCAGCTGCATGTGTTGGTCTACTTCCCTTGTTCAGTCTGCCGTTTCTGTTGAGGTCTGTTCAATGACTAACTGGGATCTCTCTCTCTCTCTCTCTCTCTCTCTCTCTCTCTCTCTCTCTCTCTCTCTCTCTCTCTCTCTCTCTCTTCATGTGCATGGGGGCGTAAATATTATTGCTTTTGCGTAATCTAAGTCTGCATATAAATAATATTTATTTTTGTGTAGTTTACTTTTTACTTTAGATGTTGCTTTCCCTAAAAAAAATATAAAAAAAATAAAAAGTACAATGATTTTGTTGACGTTATATTTTTGTTAGCCAAAATGATACTATTTACATGATTTGTTCTCCTTTATATTATGGAGGATATATATATATATATTATATATATTTATATAATATATATTATATATATATATATATATATATATATATATATATATATATAATATATATTTGGGGGGGGATTATTTGGCTGTCCTATCTCCCCTTGTTGCTGCTTTTATTTTGCTCTTGGTTTCTTTGCTATTTTTTTTTTTTGGGGGGGGGGGGGGGTGTTTGTGCTTTATGTTTTGTTTTCCTTTATTTTATTATTTGTTATTGCATTTTTCTCTCTCTTTTTCTGAGGTTTTTTTTTTTTTTTTTGGGGGGGGGGGTTGTGCGTGGATATTTCCCCCCTTTTATTGTGTAAATGTATTGGTATTGGGTTTATTTTATTTGATTATCATATAATGTATCCCTAAGGGCGGGGACTGGATGTAACAAAGCACATGGGTGCTTATTCATCATCATCAAAATAGAAGAATTTGTCATTGTCTCTCTCTGTCTGTCTCTCTCTGTATATTGTGATGTATATTTGTTTCATCAGTGAATATTCATTTATGGCTGATGTAATATGCTTGTTTTCATAATCATTGTGACACATTAACTTTCATTATATGTTGGCAGTAGTATGTTTACAACACTTGTCATGTGCCCATTACTTGTGCCCAATTTGCGCTTTTGTATTGTGGCTAAAGGCCGATGTACAGTATGCATAAAAGTCTGTTCTGAAATTCTCTCTCTCTCTCTCTCTCTCTCTCTCTCTCTCTCTCTCTCTCTCTCTCTCTCTCTCTCTCTCTCTCTCTCTCTCTCACACACACACACACACACACACACACACACACACACACACACACACACACACACACACACACCACACAGAGAAGTCTAGACAGCTTGTTTAACCATCATTCAGGAAAATATTTTTTTGTAAACCAACAAAACAAAACAAAAAACAAAACAACAAGAAAAGAAAACACAAACAAAAGCAACCCCCACCCCCCACCACCACCAAAAACCCCATGAAAAAGTTATGTACCATGTTTGCAATCATTTCTTGCAGATCAGGAGGCATGTCCTACCAAAGCTTATGCAGTCAACAAAAGTCACCTTCCAAAAATCAGGATTTATTTACTTATTTATTCTTTTATTTCGAGGATAATGGAATAAGCACTTGTGTCCTTTTTATATCCAGTCCCCGTGTATATGCAGTTTTGTACATTTTGTCATCCGTTCCCACCGGCGCACAATGGCCTACGCTTCCGAAAAGCAGGACGGGTTGTGTATCGGCAAGATGTTCTGCGAGCGTTCGCACTCAGGACCTCGGTTTATAGTCTCACCAGAAGGACTTATAAGGGGAGTGGAGTCGGCACTGATGTTAACTCCAGAGGAAAAAATCCTCTTGAACGAGATTCGAGCCCGGGTCAGCAGATCACGAGCGTAATGCGCATCACTGACCATCAGGCTATCCCGTCCCTGGATGAGGTAAAGAGCACAGAGGAAAATAGTCAATCTTATGTTTATTCATTTTTCGTTTGTCATCTGTTCACAGAATACACTTCGTAGCACAAACGCCCTACATGGTGACTACAGTAGAGTTGTACAAATTAATGCTGATTATTAATGCTTTTTTTTTAACCTGTTCATTCCCCCCCCCCCCTCCCCCCCAAAGGGAATACAGTAGATAGTCACAGCTGTGTATGTATATAATTACGCTGTCAATAACTTTCTTAAACTTGGCACTTTCACAAAGTGTTAGTGTCCAGTTTTGTGGCTGTTTTCCTTTTACTACCTGTATTACTTTGTTGTTTTGATTGTAGCCACGGCCCAGCGGAGATTTCCGATTTAGGGACTGGACAGGTTTACAAAGTCAGTCGGCATGTATCAAATGTAGCACAAGCAAAGAACGTGGAGCATGCTCGCTAGATTTACGCTGACCTGTATTACAAAAAGTCTGTCGGTGTATATCTAGTGAGTATGAACAGTAAAACCACTTTCCCCATTCTGTGTTAAATTTACCTTAAACTGTCCCATAGATCTATGTCATAGGTCAGTACTGTACTGAAGTGAAATCTTTGAGGTGTTATTTGCTATCCCCCCCCCCCCCCCCACCATGTGTGTGTGTGTGTGTGTGTGTGTGTGTGCCTGAAATTTCAATGCTGCTACCAGATGTAGTTTTTCCAGAAAGTACATGTTTTCAAGGAGTAACGCAAAGAATGGATCCTTGACAATGCAACAAACAAAAAAGATATTAAACGAATTCTAAGACAGAAAGATATGTGTGGGAAGCAACCATAGGTCAACTGTGTATTACTTACACAGAAAGCAAAACTGTATCAACTTAGTATATCTGTCAGCCAGTCAGCCAATAAGTCGGTTAATAGTCAGTCAAATATTGTTATTGACCGTAATGGTAAAGAGGGACAGCAAGGTATAGGACCAGAAATATCAACCAGTCCACCCACTAACCAACCTCCATCCAATCCAATCCAATCTCGTTGTTTATCGCCCCGCCGACCACAGAGGCCATATCTGGTCTAGGCGACTCGCTGATTGATCAATCAACATTGTATTCATCCATCAATGACTCCAGGATCACTGAATCAGTCAGCCATTCAACAGAGCAAGCAAAGCTTTTGCTATAATATATCTAAACGAAGGAGGTTCCGATGACAAACAAGGGGGAAGTTCTCAAAGACCAAACACCCATTCTACTTACGCCCAACCCTGTGGAGCAAGTTGGCGCGCCAGAGAACTGAAGAGAAGAAACACTATGAGTTAGGCTAATGGACGTGTACACATCATCAAATGCAAACACGTTGCCCTCTTATTTTCCTTTATAAACAGCTGGGACAGGGAACCACTGGCCGGGGAGAGAGAGAGAGGAGAGATTGATTTGGATGAGGGTGGGGGGTTTGTGTGTGTGTGTGTGTGTGTGTGTGTGTGTGTGTAAGGGGTGAAGCAAGTGTGTGTATGTGTGTGTGTGTGTGTGTGTGTGTGTGAGTAGGGAGTGAAGCAAGTGTGTGTGTGTGTGTGTGTGAGTAGGGAGTGAAGCAAGTGTGTGTGTGTGTGTGTGTGTGTGTGTGTGTGTAAGGGGTGAAGCAAGTGTGTGTGTGTGTGTATGTGTGTGTGTGTGAGTAGGGAGTGAGGGGATTGTGTGTGTGTGTGTGAATACGGGTGAGGGGATTGTTTCACTGGTGACAAGGGGGGGGGGGGGGGGGGGGGGGAGGGGGGGGCTGATTTGCACAAAAGTGTTATGGGAACAGTCCCCACACACAGCAAGTGACCATAAGAGGACAGACACTACAATGGTTTCCCAGGCTCTGATAACAATGGCATGGCATTATCATAATGATGTCTTACGTGATGTCCTGTTTCTTTTAAACAGGTATCAAACCCTTATCCATTTTCGGCATTCATGGTGGTAGTAGATAATCATCCAAGCGATGGGATAGACGACAGAACAGAAAGGTGGTGGAGGTTGGGGGGTGGGGGGGTGGGGGGGGCTTGGTGGTATCGAACTCTACACTAACACCACAAGAACAAGAACATAATTATAAGATGAGCGGTGAGCACGCCATTTTTCAACACGTGACACAACCTGGGGTCCATGTGGCAAGCTGTCAATGCAACTGTCAAGTCGGCAAAGCAGTCACACTGCCTAACGCCCCTCACAACCTGGCTTAATTCCGTGTTCCCCAGTTTATTTATTTTATTTCATTTATTTATTCTTTTATTTCGAGGATAATGGAATAAGCAGTCATGTGCCTTTTTTTACATCCAGTCCCCGTGTGTATGCAATTTTGTACATTTTGTCATCCGTTCACACTGGCACACAATGGCCTACTCTTCCAAATAAGCAGAACGGGTTTTAACGTCTGCGCAAGATGTTCTGCATGCGTTCGATCGCACACGGGACCTCGGTTTATAGCCTCATCCGAAGGATTTGGAGGAGGGGGAGGGGGTGGAAGAGTGGAGTCGGCACCGATGTTAACTCCAGAGGGAAATCCTCTTGAACGAGATTCGAACCCGGGTCAGCAGATGACGATCATCAGTTAGGGTAAGTGTGATGACCAGAGCACTACCCCTGACAACAGGAACAAACGTTCCCAGATTCTCTGGAACCTGAGGAGGCGGGTTCTCCCATTCTTTTGTGGGGGAAACAGAAGGGAAGAAACTGAGGTGACCAGGATGCACACTGTACAGGTCATGCTGCATGCGCCCATGGGTGTGTGTGTGTGTGTGTGTGTGTGGGTGCGTGGGTTCGGGTGTGTGTTTGCGTGTGTGTGTGTGACGAAGATTGTTGTGGGCTTTTAAAATACTGTGTTATTTCATGCATGCTGTGCAATGTCATTTTAAAATGCCACTCATCATTTCTCTAGTTGAGACATTAAAGTATTCTTGAGTCTTGAGAGCTGTTCTGTGGGGCAGAGGGCATCGTGCCTCAAGCAAAACTGGGAAACAAAGCCAGGCCTAGCTGCAGCCAGGCTGGAGTGAAGGTGTTGGATTCCGGGCTACAGTGGCTTCAGAGCGGGTTGCACTGGCAGCCTGACAGCCCGGGTTGGTGCCACCACAGAGACTGAGGATTATTTTTTTCACCACCGAGATCCAGGGGATTTTTCATCGTTCAAGGGGAGTTTCCACCTTGAGTTAAAATCTGTTCCGACTCCACTACCCCTTAAAGTCCTTTGGATAAAAGACTGTAAGCCGAGGTCCTCGTGTGCGAACCCATGCAGAACATCTTGCACACTTGTTAAAAGCCTGTTCTGTTTTTCGGAAGAGTAGGGCATGGTGTGCCTGTGGAAACAGGTGATAAAATTTACGAAATAGCACGCACACGGGGAATGCATATAAATAAAAACCCACGCAAGTGGCCTTTTTTTGCCAAACAATCAACCAGCTTATTCCAAGACAATCCCACAAAGAGAAGGGATCCAGCGAAAGGTTACTCCGATGCCTGTGCTTGCCATACAATGTACCAGGAATTTATTCTCAAAAATACAATATCATTCCTTACTTTCCCCTGCCAGATCTTTAAAATGCCAATAATGCTGCTTTTGACTCTACACACTATCGAATTTGGCAAACAGCAACAGCAAAAAAAAAAAAAAAGTCAAGGCCATATGGAGTCCAAATAATTTAGAGGTAAAAACAGACGTGTGTGTGTGCGTGTGCGGGTGGGGCGCCCATGTGTAGCCTATGTGTGTGTGTGCGTGCGTGCGTGTGTGTGTGTTTAGCTAATATTTTCGAGCCCTATCACACTTTATTAGAATCAATACATGTGAAGAACAAGGAAACCACGGCAAAAAAAGAAAGAGAAAAAAAGAGTACCACAAACACTCCCCATAGCACACCACCCTAGTATGGCCATACTGGTGTGCCCATTACCTGAACCAGAGTCAGTTACAGATCCTTATTTTTCTTCCTACCCCAACCCCCCCCCCTCTCTCTCTCTCTCCCTCCTGGCTCTCCCTCCACCTTCATGCCTCCCCCCCCCCCCCCCCCATTCCATACATCCTCTTCGGCTACACACCTGCTTTAGATTTTGCCACTTTTCCTTCTGTTTTTCTATTATAACTCTTATATTCATGAACTAAAGCATCCACAGAAATAAAAGCCACTTTTTGGGAAAGAAAGACTAGCTTCTGACTCCAAACTCAAGTGATTTTGCACAAACTTGGTAGCATTGAATTTCTTATATCTATCTATATATCTATATAATAATAATATATGGAATTTATATAGCGCTGAATCTTGTAAAAAAAACAACAACAAACCCAAACAAATCGAAGCCCTTGCACTCAAATCATTTACAGGCATGCATCTCTCTCTCTCTCTCATATATATATATATATATTATATATATATATATATATATATATATATATCAGCAAACACTGTACCTCCTCAGTCCTTTGACATCTGCTTGCTTCCTAACCACAATATGCATGCGCAGGTCAATGCTGTAGGAACACAAGCAATCCTCATTTGATGATCATTTCCAACTTTCTCGTGACTATCTGGTATTGCCCTATATGTCCTAAATCTCCAAAACAAGTACACAATGCATATTTTTATACTTAAAAAAATTGGTGAAAATCACTATTAAAAAATGTTTAAAAAGTCTTCCACTCAGCACTCTATTAAAATTCACTACATCACCTGCAAGCCAATGCAGGAGTGTAACCTCTGCACTCAACTGGTCAAGTGACATTTCGGACAGTTCAAAGGCGAAATGTGTGGTCAGAAAGGGAATTCAGGCGTGTGTTTGTAAGTGTGAGGGTCTGTCCATAAAACAGCTGTGTACAGAACAGATTGCCTTAAAGGGCTTCTGTTTAGCAAGCTTGCTTTAATAGAAAAGCTTGGATTACATAGTTCAGCTCCCCCTTCATTTTCTCTCTGTTTCTGTCTGTGTGTCAGACTATCTGTTTGTCTGCTCTTTCTTCTTAAAAAGTTTTGTTTCTCTTTTATTTCGAGGGTAATGGAGTAAGCACTCAAGTGCTTTTGTTCATTCAGTCCCCTGTGTATGCAGTTTCGTAAATTAAAAGAAAATTGTCATCCATTCCTACCGGCACAGGGTGGCCTACTCTTCCGAAAAAGGAACAGATTTTAAAGTGTGCGCAAGATGTATGCTTGTCCGTGGTGTCTGACGATGACCTCCAAAACAGCAGAGGAGGCAGCTGCTGTTTTGGAAACTGGGCAGAAATTTGATTATAATGGAGATGCCTCGCCCACAGTACATCCCCACTCTCTCGGCCAAGTGGGCATAAGGACAGTCAGCGTTGGAGATGTTCTCCAAAGGCCAACCAGCCCCCAGGGCTGCAGCACATAAGGACTGTGCGAGTCAAAGCCTCCTAGTCAGAGAGTCATAGTCGATCACTAAAGACTAAGCTGTAAAGTGGAATTCCATGAGTGGGAAAGCCACTGGTCATACAGCCTCTCACCTTGCTGTTGCCCCCAGCGTCAATGGTTTAATCAAGAACTGTGATAAAGCCCAGGCACAAGATGTACTGCGTGCATTTGCACATGGTCTGTCTGTCTGTCTGTCTGTCCCTGTCTCTCTCAAAGTCAGGGAGGAAAAGAAATAAAAATCCTTGCTTCATGATCAGCCATGTACAAGTCATTACTCACGTGTATCCTAATACCTCGCCAATGACCAGGGTTTTTTTCTTCTTTTAATGTCTACTTGGAGTCGGGCAAGATTGTGTTATAAGCCTTACGTTGTTTTCAAGATTTATTTACCAGCTAGCTAATGATATGAACGTAAAAGGAAAGCACAGAGTCCATTTATTACCTGATATTATGGACATTTTTTATTCTTCTGTTTGCAGATGACATCACACTAAGTTTCCACAAATCCAGGTGGTTTGTAACATCAATTATTAAGAATTTTGAAAGAGTGCTGTAATGATTTACAGTTAAGTGTTAACATCAATAAAACTAAGGTGATGGTGTTTAGGACAGGATGATCTCTTCCAAGACCAGAAACAATGGTATTACAATTGTATCTGGTTGGAAGTGATGAATCAGTATTGCTACTTAGGCTCCAGTTTTACAACAAAGATCAGCTGTAAGTTGGGTACAGAACATGTACTCACTAAAGGAAAAGACGGCAATAGTTTGGTGTCTCTCCTAAGTATAAAGAGATTAGCCCTAATACTTTTGTTTATATATATATATATATATATATATATATATATATATATATATATATA
>CM054138.1:41139242-41184242 GCA_028751875.1 Rapana venosa
TTTTTTCTAAGAATTTTGCCAGGGACAACTCTCTTGTTGCCGTGGGTTTTTTTTACGTGCGCTAAATAATTACGTGTAACACACGGGACCTCGGTTTATCGTCTCATCCGAAAGACTAGCGCCCAGACCACCACTCATGGTCTAATGGATGGGGGAAAAATTTCCGGTCCAAACGGGGTACGAACCGCCGCACACTTCAGACCCGGACTTATCGCTTTCTAGACAGGCGCGTTACCTCTAGACCACCGATCCACCAAAACCTGTCCAAAACCATGGTCCAGCCTCGCTGATTTCATCAATTGGTGTGATGAGGCATATCTGGAGCTAAATGTTTCTAAAACTAAAGATCTTCCTATCGATTTCAGAAGATCGGGTCACACTTCTGAGCATGTTATCATCCATAGTCAAGAAGTTGAAAATGTTTCGAAGTACAAGGATCTGGGAACTATTTTTGATCACAAATTAAACTGGGATGCTAACACTGACGCTATTGTCAAAAAGGGACAACAACATATGTATTTTCTAAGGAAGTTTAACTCATTTTTTGTTGACAAAAAGATTCTTTCTTTGTTCTACAAGTCCTGCATAGAGTGTGTTCTAAGTTTTGCTTCCATCTGTTGGTACAACAACCTTGGTGTTAAAAACAAGAATAGTCTTCGGAGAATTGTTAGAATCTGCTAAAAAATAATTGGAGAAGAACAAAGAGATCTCAAGCCATACTGGGATCAGCAGCTTGTGCGCAAAGCAACTGCCATCTTTGCTGATCCTTTCCATGCTATGTCTTCGGAATTTCAGTTGTTGTCTTCAGGATGCCGTTTTCGGTGCTCCAACAGTAAAACAAATAGAAAAGAAATTCTTTTGTTCCAGTAGTCATTCGAATTCTAAATTCAAAACAGCACTGACCAAACAGTTTTACATTCTCTGATATGCCCCCCTGATTGTCAAGTACGTGTGTGCGTGTGTATGTGGTAATGAAAATAAGTACTCCTTTGGCTTTCAAGAATGATTTCGAAATTTTGTGTGTGTGTGTAAGTTTATGTCTATACTAGACAATGGTCATTATGGTGCACGGGTGCATGTGTGTGAGTATGTGTGTGTTTTCTAGTCAATAGTCTTTATAAAATTGTGTTCATATATTGGTGTGTGTGTGTGAGTGCGCGCGTGGGTGCACACGTAACAAAATAACTTTATGTCTTTTCCAATCAATGATTTTTACAACATTGTATTCCTACATTGGTGTGTGTGTGTAGGCAGTGTGTGTGCGTGTGTGTGCGTGCACCTGGGTTTGTATGTGTGATAATTTTTTTAAGCTGTCTTGGAATGTTTATAACAGTCTGAAATGAATTTGTCTTGTGAGGTAATTATAGGTATCAGTGTTCCTGTCAGTATTGTAATTGCCCTTCATGGGATGATTAAATTGTTTTTGACTTGACTTGACTTGACTTACAAACCTCTATCAGTCTATGAATTACACTCTGAGAAAGGGTAGGGGTGGGGGGGGGGGGGAATTTATGCAATGTAGGATAAAATAAGCTAGCCAGCAGCAGCGTTTGCAGCGTTCTCATTACTATAGAATGATGGACGGAATTTTTTTAATATCAGCAGGGCTTGAGCACTTACTGACTTAGTCAAAGACTTCTCACTGCCTCTCTCTCTCTAAATTTATTACTCATGTATTCTTTTATTTCGAGGATAATGGAATAAGTACTCATAAATGTCCTTTGGTTTTTTACATCCACTTTCCAGTCCCTGTGTGTATTACATTTTGTAAATTTTGTCATCCATTCCTTCCGGCACACAAATGGCCTACTCTTCTGAAAAGCAGAACAGGTTTTAATGTGTGCCCAAGATGTTCTGCATTATAGTCTCATTTGAACAGTTGAAGGACTGTTGCCATTTTGGGAGGGGGGTGGAGGAGTGGAGTCAGCACTGATGTTAACTCTAGAGGAAAAATCCTCTTGAGCAAGATTTGAACCTGGGTCAGCAGATCACGAGTGCATCACTCAGTCTAACCAGTGTAACCACCAGGCTATCCCGGCCCCCTAAATGAATCATTGAATGAGCGAGTGTGACAAGAGTCAACATGAACATGCCTACCAGTACCACTCACTGTGAGGGACTATGATGCCATTGATGGTAAAAGCAAAACCCAGCAAACTCCCCAGATTTCAGTATGACTGAAAAAAGTTTCAAATTGCAGAATGAATGGGTTTTACACAGCAGGACAACAAAGTTGAGGGTCACTTACTGAGTTAAGAAAGTAAGCTCTGGATTCATAATGGAGTACTTGAAGGCCATTGAAGATGTATATTTTCTTTTTCATATATATATATATATATATCTTCTTCTTCTTTCATCTGCCGCTGGTGCCCTTCGGCGTCGCGGGGAGACACAGACGTCTGTCTGCAGCTAGGCGGGAGGCTTGATGTAGTGACAGGTCATGGGCTCGCAGGGTGTCAGCCACGGAGTCGCTCCATCGTCTCCTTGGTCTACCTCTGGCTTTCCAGCCATTGTATTTGATGGTGTATGTCAGTCAGTAGTATCCTTTGCAACACATTGGCAGCCTGTGTAATTGGAATTGACATCCTGATCATCAGAATAATACTTAATAGAAAAAAAAGATGTCGCCTTGTCAGTACATAGTCATATGTTATGTTAAAACTTTTGAACAGCAGGATTGGGTGGGTGTTTTTTTCTTGTTTACAGTATGTTTCATTGTTGTTTTTGTATTGTTTTGTTTTGTCTTATTAGCAAAGAGATCTTATGCAAGTTATGGACTCTAAAATGTTTGTAAATTTTGTGTGGGTTAGTGTGTGTGTCAGTATGTGTATGTACATGTATGCGCACATGCCTGTGTGTGTGTACATGCGCACATGCCTGTGTGTGTGTACATGCGCACATGCCTGTGTGTGTGCGTGTGTGTGTGTGGTGTACTGTACATGTAGTGATGTACTGATGTTGTGTTAAAAATGTTTTGTTAATGTTATTATGCAAATTTAAATCATTACACTTACAGTATATTGTTTCATGAAATCCTCCATGTCCCAATAGGGTCACAGGCTAATTGAATATGCTGAATTTGAAGTGTGTGTGTCACTGTGTGTGTTTCAGGAAAGACAGGGAGCAGTGCATGTCTCGTCTTGCACGGGACAAAATTCAACTCCTGGTAAATGGATTAACCCTTTCCCATTTTTACCCGCCGCTGCCCGCTCACCCGCATATATTTATACCCGCCGCAGCCCACCTGACGTCATTTCAGCCTTGTGGGGATTTTCCCTCATGCACTAAGCTCTACCTAGTACACGCACACCATGAATGAACATTCCACTGAGGTCAGCATAAACTAAGGAAGGAATGGGCACCAAATTCAGTGCTACACAGCCTCCCATTCTCAAGAAATTGGCCAGTGACTGGCTTTGTCTTTCCCACGCTTCTTGTAGCTAAAAATGGCAGCAAAGATTGAGGATACGATTTGGGAGGAATATACTGATGTGGAAATTGAAGCTATTTTTGCTCAAGTGGAACAGTTCAAAAGAGAATAAAATGTTGAATCCGATGTTGAAGTAGATGTAGAAGAAAGAGATGAAATAGGAGAAGATAGTGAGTCGGAAAGTGACACTGAGGATAACATTCTGTTGGCTTCATAGGAGACGACATGGCGCGGTGCACAAGTGCCTTGCACAGTGCAAGACTTCACGCTGCTGACTGGGCTGGCACAAACTCTCCCACTGAATACCAAGCCTTTATATTACTTTGTTTTGTTTGTGCCCCAACATTTTTTTTCAAACTGTAGCAGATAAAACTAACAATTATGCCAGGCAAAAGATCGCCATGAAAGGCTTAGTCCATTATGGACAGAAACAACACCTGATGAAATTAGGGCTGACCTGTCAGTTTTGATCATGATGGGGATCAAGCGTTTGCCAAGGCTTCATCTCTACTGGTCTACTGATTTGAGATTTTCTGAGTCATGGATCGGTAATATTATGACGAAAACCAGATTTCTCAAAATTAATCAGTATTTTCACCTGAGAAACACGCCAACACACCTGGACGCGACACTGGGCTGTAACACCTGCATTGTGACAGCCATGTAACTGGCTATAGGTGAAGGACACACTAGTGTCTTTGTAAATAGTAGGCGTGAGGATATATTTGTAAATTATGTATATATGTGCATTAGTCAACGTTGTTTTCAATATGTTTGAATACTTTCCACTCAGAAAATGTAGACTTGGTGACAGTAATTTTGTGACGTGTGAATGTTTGATTGGATTACCATGATGGTGGATGCGATGGAGGACACATTCAGGCAGGACCACACTTACTATTTTTTTTAATCACATACGTATATTGCGCATGTTAGAGGGTAGTTGTAGACTAACAGCATGATGTCACTGTAATGTTACCTTTATTTGGTGACAAATAGGGGACAGCAGCACAACACATGTAGGTAGGACACACCTCTTGGGGTACAGAACAAAGTATGACATCGTATGAATACTTTGGCCAAATGTGAATGCTCTGCGAACAATAGTAACTGTACAGCACTATGTGTACTTGAGGTACCGTATTCTCTTAAAAAAGCTGTGTGGATTTTCGAATACTACAGAGAGTTTCTCTGTAAGATATGCGAATGGTAAAGGGTTAAACCAGGTAAGGTCATACTTTATAGGCCTGTTAACAGTATACATGTATGAACTACAGTATTCTGCAATGCAGTTTTCTTCATTTACTTCATGTTCCTAGCAGTGTACACACTGAAGATGCGTAGTGTGTGTGATCACACATGCACACACTCACTCACTCACTTGGTGTGTGTGTGTGCGTGTGTGCGTGTGTGTGTGTGTGTGTGTGTGTGTGTATGAAGCTGCTAAAAGGTTTGGTTTTGGTTTTTTGCTGCCTCATCTTCTGTGACGTCCCCGTCCTGCTGTTCACGCCACTCATCTCAATCTCCCCACCACAGCCATACCCAGATTCGTTATGTCTCATCCTCAGGGTGGGAAGTCCACAGGAAGCCTATCAATATCTGGCTGTCATGGGGCCACCAGCCAGAGGGACCCTGCACTGCTGCTGGATCAGTTTGGTGCCCTGAATGGTGGTGTTCAGTGGTGCCTGTTCTAAGCTATCATACGCAGGACACCACCTACAAAGCCCCCAACTAATGACAGTATTAGCTCAGTCGTAGAGCCAGACTGAGGGAGTTGCCCACCCAAGGTGGCAACCACCACAACGTCCCTCCCCCATGAACCTCCAACCTCAAGGTCTTTGACACAAACTCAACACGGGCACAGAAATGTATCTAGGGAATCCGATTCTGAGGTCACCATGAGACCAGAGCAACTGGGACCACCGAATCAGAGGCTTTTTTTATTTTATTGCATGATGATCAATGAGAATGAGGATGACGCCTGACGTAATGATGCTGCTGTGGAGGTGCATGTGCTTTGAGACTACTTGACAGGGTTGTACTCTACACTTCCTATCATAATATATCCCGGCATCAACCAGGCCCGAGACTGGGAGAGATACAGACACCTGCAGTGTTGGTCAGGTCATTTCATCAACACTCTTCAAACTCGCATCCATAAAGTGGAGGAAGCTTGACTGTGAGGTCCCAGTCTTCCCACTGAGCCCACAACATACGCACTCTTGGTAGGAGCCAGCTGGAGTCCGAAAAATCCCTACGACTCTTATGGGATTCAAACCCGCCACCTTCCATTCCAAAATCCAAGGCACTAACCACTGTGTCATGGCAGCTAGCGAGGCTGCTAAAAGTTAATTATGAGTGCACATGCACACACACAGAGTGACACACACACACACACACAGAGTGTACGCGCACACACACACACACTCGCACAAACACACACTCACAAACAAACTCGCATACACACGCACAAACACACACATGCTTGCACAATTTACAAAACTGCATGTATATGGGGACTGCATGTAAAAAATCACACATGTTCTTATACCATTATCCTTGAAATAAATAGAATGAAGAAAACAAAAATAATGACGAAAAAAATACCCCCCTCCCACACACACAAAGGATCAAATAAACTTGCTTTTAATTTTCTGTTAATGTTATTGATATCTTTTTTGATATGATAAGAATTTTATTGTGTTGCTGCTACAGTTAAAATTTTCACAAGTGTGTGTGTGTGTGTGCGCTTGCGTGTGTGTGTGTGTGTGCACATATATATATTCACTTTGGGAGAAACTACTTGCTTGAATGTGATTGCTCATTTGTTTTTTTCTGTACTTGAATATATATTTCTTTTTACAGTTGCTGACAGAAAATAAAGATGGAATCAGCATTGTCAAGGTAAGTTGAATAAACTGTACAAAAGTTGATACAATTATTCAGAGGAAAATTATTATTGTTAATAAAAAAAGTTTGGATTATTCACATAGTTCTTGTTCGCTACAGTTTTATAAACTTGTGCATAAGAACTGCAGAGAACACTGTCAGAAGATAATTATGTGAAGAAATCAAGTGCTTTTCTTCTCCAAAATTTGTTTAAATTTCTGACACTTCTGAAAACAGAAACTCCCACTCAAGGGACCTTCAGCACTCCCACAGATCATAAAACAAAGATATACCCCCCCCCTTCACACCTCCTCCCTCTCTCCCCCCCCTTCTCCCCTCCTCCCTCTCCCTCCCCCCCCCCCCCCCCCCCCCCTCCCCCCCCCCCTCCCTTCCCCTCTCAACCCCTAACATCAAGGCTTGAGCCTAGAGGTGACTATTACTTTCATGCGATAAGCGACTGGTGTGAAAAATGAGTGTTGTCACAGGGAACAGTTTCAGCAGCGTCCACATATAAGAAACCTCTTTCTTTTTAGTTATAAACCAGTTGTTTCATCCCCAAAGTCAGAATGCAGCTATGTAAATGTTGGGGGGGGGGGGGGGGGGGGGGGGGTGTTAAGGGAGGACCCTAAATGGTTGCTTATATGTGGGTGGGGGGACCCTAAATGGTTGCTTATATGTGGGGGGGGGGGGACCCTAAATGGTTGCTTATATGTGGGGGGGGGGGGGGGGACCCTAAATGGTTGCTTATATGTGGGGAGGGGGAGGACCCTTATATGTGGAAAAATCTCAACTTTAGTGAACCTGGTAGCTGTAGCTGGAAAAAAAAAATTCTTTTTGGTTTGCTTAAAAAAAAATTAAACATTTCTTTAGAGGAAAAGACTTTAACCGTCTTGACCCCGTTACGACCGCAGCCGACAGTAATAGTGCCCACTGCTAGATTCCAATATGACCGCAGCCGATAGTTGGTGCTGCCCACATGGGCAGTACTTTTCCATCACACACAGTGGTTTTCACACTATGTGTCTGAAAATTGGTGGGGCGATGCAGGGAGTGTTAGAGAGGGTGCCAGGGATAAATTTAGACCACTAACATGCGTGGAATAGGGAGGAATGGAAGAAATAACAGCCAGCAACCGGAACGCTGTTCAATCGTAGCAAAGTGGTGGGAAAAAATGGTGTCTTCTTTGGTAGCAGATGATTCATCTGATTAGCGAGACGATTAATTGAATGTTATTGTATTGGAAGTAGAAACATTTGAACAAAATTGTTAAGTGAGTCCGATATTAAATGCTTTACAAGGAAGAGGAGGGAGGAAATGCTGCAGTTAGGGAGAAGAGTGAGCCAGAAAATATCCTGACCTGTGCTACACACACAGACTGTGGAGAAATTTGACCCCCTGGCCGGTCTGCGGCATAGACGCTGAAAACGTGATGCCTTTTGACTGTTTTCTCATTATTACCACACTTTTGTTTTGAAACTGCAATGGCAGAAACAAACAGATATGCCGATAATGAAAATAGCAAGAAAGAAAAGAAAAAAGGTCTCCGGTCTGCCAAGGTTTGACATGTGATGGCAATGGGTACACCCCCCACACATCCATAATTTGTGCTTTTTGTGATGTGATGTGACCCTGTGCCATCACTACAACTACTTTAGAGACTACCAACATTAAAATTTTGTAGGGCTACAGAAGTTCTGTGTTGTTTCGAATTTGTCACACCTGTGCTGTGACACATGTACAATAATACACTTCTGTACACTTAACAAACATGTGGTAGCACACGCAGATATGAACTGCAGTATAAAGGTCACATGTTGATTGAATATGACTTGTTTTCAAAAGAAAAAAAGTGTTAAACAAAACTTCTGTCTCCTCGAGACAAACCATAAACCAAAAGGTGTTTTGGGGACATTGTGTGACACATCCTTGAAGTACTATCGCACATAACCATTGGTAAACACATCAGCTGGGTATCAGTTCCTTATTTGACACAACATGCAGGAACTATTGTCAAATCCATGCAGGATTTGCTGTTTTATCGTATATACCATACTTTTGCCTGATTGGTGACAAATAAGGTGACATTGACAAGACATCTGGTGACCAGACACATAAACTTGCACCTAAATGCAAGTACAAAGACATACCTAGCTTGTGACAAAATTTCAGCTTGATAGCCTGTCATGCACACACACAATTGTCTTAAGAATAAAGTAAGTCAGTTGGGGGGTAGAAAACCTTCCAAAGAATTCAAAATCTACAGGCAGTTTAGCTCTGTAGAATCCAACAAGAAGAGGGTCAAAGAGCGACTGCTATGAAACCATTAGTGTTTGTGATGATCATTTGTCAAGAACTGAAGAAGCATGAATGAATTTGGGGTACTTGATTGCACCTAGGCCAAAAACGTGGCTGACATGTTAACTTCATAGCCGGGTATGATCGACGTCAGATGAAGACGGCATAGGCCTGAGGGTCATCAGAGCAATGTTGTGGATCTACAGAGCAGAGCATGACATTCAGTTCAGAGGTCACAGAAGGGGTTTCAGTCTTTCATTGCTTGGGGACTGGAATTGAAGGGAGACGAGGAAAATTCTGTGTTTGGCAGGTCTCTGTGTGTGTGTTGGATTCCAACTGAAAAACATTACCAACCAAATGTGTGTCAGTCTGTCTGTCTGTCTGTATGGCTGTGTTTGTCTATCTATTGATCGGTATATCTATAGAACTGGCTGTCTTATCTGGTGATTTTTTTAAACAAGATAATTGCGCTATATAAATTCCATATTATCATCATCATCATCATCATCATCATCATCATCATTTGTCTGTCAATCTATGTCTTTATCTATCTGTCTGTCTGTCTATTTATTTATTTCAGTATTTCTGTAAGTTTCAAAGCAGTGACTCACTCTTTGTAGCTGAATGAAGCACCTGATTAACTTGCCCATGACAATGGCAGTGAACTGCAAAGTTAACAAATTTAAAGAGATCAACCCTGAATACAGTTTGTTTCTTCTATACAAATAAGAAATTACAGCTGGAAAGGAGACACATATGAGGCAAAGTAAATAAGTCAGATAAAAAGTATGTCATCTATTAATAACCATAGCATGATCATGATCAAGGTGAAGAAAATTGTAGCAGTCGGAGGCAGCGTATTTCGTGAAATTTTAAAAAAACCCAAGAAGTCAGCAACAATGAAAGCAACAACAAAAGTACAGGAGAAACTTTGCATTATGGCTGGCATTATTGAAATTGTACTTCTTCCTTTTCAGCTACCAGAGCCCACCACAGTTCTGCCCAGAGAGAAAGCGGTAAGTCTGTAGATCTGTGTGCATGGATGTAGATCTGTCTGATAATGATCATCAGAGAGAGAGAGAGAGAGAGTGTGTGTGTGTGTATGTGTGTGTGTGTGTGTGTGTGTCTCAAAAGTTGAAGCTGAAAATGAGATATTTGCAGGTGGACATTTCAGTTGATGTCTTCAAAGTTATTTTTCTTTGCTATTACAAGTTGTCTTTGATAATCTGCAGGTAAGAAGACAATGTGACTAAGCCTTTAGGAGAATAGGAGATGATGAAGTTGAAGGGTGAGACGTTTGATGTGTGACAGTAGACGAAACAGATTCTTGTTATTTGCGATACAAATGAGTTAGCTCCCCATCATCCTGCCAGGATGAGTAAAGTAACAGGGACGTTGATTAATACCATCATTTTGAAGTTGCACTGGTTGGCATGTACTGAGGTTTTTGTTTTCCATAGCACACAACACAACACATTCATAGGTGACACTCCACCACGAAATGAGTCGCTTAGCACCTGACCCACTTTTCGTGAGGACCCATTTTAGGCAGGTGGGGGGCAGGTTGTCGATTTTGAGATTTTGACTGATTATGGAACTATAGCCATTATTCTACCTCGTAACGAAACATCAAGGCGTAATTTTGTTTCCTTTTGCTTTAAAACGTGTTTTATAAAATACCCAAGTCCTCATCTGACCATCTGTTACGACACTAAACTGGTCATTTTCTCATTTTGTCCCTTTCTGCAGTCTATCATTTCAGTTTGTAATAAGTTTTTCATAGAACTATCCGATTTTCAATCTGCTTTAAGTATTGAATAGCCTTTTTATTGCGAATGGATAACATGTGAATAACTAGAAATGTACCTCAGGTGCACTGCCACTCGTTATGTGGTGGAGTGTCACATAATTATGTTCAACTCTACTGGCAAAATACATACAGGATCAGTCAAATGTAGGAGTGCAGTCCCTGGGAGTTGCCAGGTCAGAGATTTCTTTTGAACAGCAGCACGAGTCTTGAGTTTGCTGCA
Source organism: Rapana venosa (assembly GCA_028751875.1). Taxonomy (NCBI): domain Eukaryota; kingdom Metazoa; phylum Mollusca; class Gastropoda; order Neogastropoda; family Muricidae; genus Rapana; species Rapana venosa. The sequence continues at coordinate 41,149,887 of CM054138.1, forward strand.
CACTCTCACCTACTTTATTCTTGAAACCTCTTCCTTGAGAAGGCCAATCAAGAGGCACTCCTTGAATGCCTCACCACTGTGTCTCTTGGTGGCAGATCCATTCGTAATTTGTGCTTTGCTGGTGACATTGATCTCTATGGAGGTAGTAACAACCAACTCCAAGGACTTACAAACAAGCTGAAAGAACGAGCTAGTGCTTTTAGTATGGAAATAATAATAATAATAGAATTTATATAGCACTTTATCTTGCAATATATATACATATATTATATATATATTATATATATATCATTATATTATATTTATATATAAGTCATTGGCACTTGATTTGTTGCTTTACAAGATTCAGCGCTATATAAATTCCGTACATTATTATTATTATAAAGACAAATCAAAGCACTTGCATTCTACCTATTCTTACATAGCAATGCAACCAATAACAAACAATTAATAGTTTAAACAAACAATTATGACAAACATGGTACGCTGCCAACCAAATCTATGAAATAAAAATTATGACAGTGAAAACCAGTTAATCAAAAGCACACACCACACACACACACACACACACACACACACACACACACACACACAACACACACACACACACACAGACAGGTCATACACTATATGTTAGATGTCTATGTGGGGATCATATTTCCAATACTCATATCATATTTGAGTGCCCTATTGCAAAACCTTTTTTACCTACATTTTCTGAACAGTCTCTGGAAAATGTATTTGAAAATTCAAAGCTAGTCTTTGCCATTGCCAGATGTTTATTGCATAGTCCACTTGAATATTTATTGTAGTTACATTATTGTTATTTCATGTTTCCACATTGTTGATTTTGCTCCTGTTTAAAAGTATTATCATTACTTTTCTAGGTTGTTTTTTTTCTCTCACAAAAATACCAACACTGATGCTATTTCTTAACCTTTTCTCCTTCCACTCCTTCCTCTCCCTTCTTTAACTTCCACTACACTTTCTGTTTCCCTCATCTAATATCACTTAGACATGAAAGAATGAGAAATATGACAAGTTTGGATGTAGCATCGGTGGACAGGTTACTTTTGATTTGCACTAATACGCCATAATTGATAGAAGCATGACTGACAGGTCTGAGTGATGAATTTTTGCATAGAGAGTGTGATGTCGATAACAACAACCTAGATACTTCACAGCAGTGGCTAGAGGGACTGATGTAGTGCAGAGAAGAACAAAGGCAAGGTAAACAGCACCGGTGACATTACAATTAGTGCGTCATGAATGGTTAGCAACGTGAAGAAGAAGAAGACTCATTCAAATACCTTGGCTTCACACTGACCAAAGATAGCTGCTTTGTGGCCGACATAAGGATCAGAACACCCCATGCAACCTCAGCCATTGCGAAGATGACAGGATTTAGAAAAGCAAAAAGATCAGCTCCCAACAAAGTTGTATGCAGGACTGCACAGACAAGAAAAAAGGTCTCCGGTCTGCCAAGGTTGACATGTGATGGCAATGGGTACACCCCCCACACATCCATAATTTGTGCTTTTTGTGATGTGATGTGACCCTGTGCCATCACTACAACTACTTTAGAGACTACCAACATTAAAATTTTGTAGGGCTACAGAAGTTCTGTGTGTTTCGAATTTGTCACACCTGTGCTGTGACAGTCATGTACAATAATACACTTCTGTACACTTAACAAACATGTGGTAGCACACGCAGATATGAACTGCAGTATAAAGGTCACATGTTGATTGAATATGACTTGTTTTCAAAAGAAAAAAAGTGTTAAACAAAACTTCTGTCTCCTCGAGACAAACCATAAACCAAAAGGTGTTTTGGGGACATTGTGTGACACATCCTTGAAGTACTATCGCACATAACCATTGGTAAACACATCAGCTGGGTATCAGTTCCTTATTTGACACAACATGCAGGAACTATTGTCAAATCCATGCAGGATTTGCTGTTTTATCGTATATACCATACTTTTGCCTGATTGGTGACAAATAAGGTGACATTGACAAGACATCTGGTGACCAGACACATAAACTTGCACCTAAATGCAAGTACAAAGACATACCTAGCTTGTGACAAAATTTCAGCTTGATAGCCTGTCATGCACACACACAATTGTCTTAGGAGTAAAGTAAGTCAGTTGGGGGTAGAAAACCTTCAAAGAATTCAAAATCTACAGGCAGTTTAGCTCTGTAGAATCCAACAAGAAGAGGGTCAAAGAGCGACTGCTATGATACCATTAGTGTTTGTGATGATCATTTGTCAAGAACTGAAGAAGCATGAATGAATTTGGGGTACTTGATTGCACCTAGGCCAAAAACGTGGCTGACATGTTAACTTCATAGCCGGGTATGATGGACATCAGATGAAGACGGCATAGGCCTGAGGGTCATCAGAGCAATGTTGTGGATCTACAGAGCAGAGCATGACATTCAGTTCAGAGGTCACAGAAGGGGTTTCAGTCTTTCATTGCTTGGGGACTGGAATTGAAGGGAGACAAGGAAAATTCTGTGTTTGACAGGTCTCTGTGTGTGTGTTGGATTCCAACTGAAAAACATTACCAACCAAATGTGTGTCAGTCTGTCTGTCTGTCTGTATGGCTGTGTTTGTCTGTCTATCTATTGATCGGTATATCTATAGAACTGGCTGTCTTATCTGATCTATCTGGTGATTTTTTTAAACAAGATAATTGCGCTATATAAATTCCATATTATCATCATCATCATCATCATCATCATCATCATCATTTGTCTGTCAATCTATGTCTTTATCTATCTGTCTGTCTGTCTATTTATTTATTTCAGTATTTCTGTAAGTTTCAAAGCAGTGACTCACTCTTTGTAGCTGAATGAAGCACCCTGATTAACTTGCCCATGACAATGGCAGTGAACTGCAAAGTTAACAAATTTAAAGAGATCAACCCTGAATACAGTTTGTTTCTTCTATACAAATAAGAAATTACAGCTGGAAAGGAGACACATATGAGGCAAGGTAAATAAGTCAGATAAAAAGTATGTCATCTAATAGCCATAGCATGATCATGATCAAGGTGAAGAAAATTGTAGCAGTCAGAGGCAGCATATTTCGTGGAATTAAAAAAACACCAAGAAGTCAGCAACAATAAAAGCAACAACAAAAGTACAGGAGAAACTTTGCATTATGGCTGGCATTATTGAAATTGTACTTCTTCCTTTTCAGCTACCAGAGCCCACCACAGTTCTGCCCAGAGAGAAAGCGGTAAGTCTGTAGATCTGTGTGCATGGATGTAGATCTGTCTGATAATGATCATCAGAGAGAGAGAGAGAGAGAGAGAGGTGTGTGTATGTGTGTGTGTGTGTGTGTGTGTGTGTGTGTGTGTGTGTGTGTGTGTGTGTGTGTGTGTGTGTGTGTGTGTGTCTCAAAAGTTGAAGCTGAAAATGGGATATATGCAGGTGGACATTTCAGTTGATGTCTTCAAAGTTATTTTTCTTTGCTATTACAAGTTGTCTTTGATAATCTGCAGGTAAGAAGACAATGTGACTAAGCCTTTAGGAGAATAGGAGATGATGAAGTTGAAGGGTGAGACGTTTGATGTGTGACAGTAGACGAAACAGATTCTTGTTATTTGCGATACAAATGAGTTAGCTCCCCATCATCCTGCCAGGATGAGTAAAGTAACAGGGACTTTGATTAATACCATCATTTTGAAGTTGCACTGGTTGGCATGTACTGAGGTTTTTGTTTTCCATAGCACACAACACAACACATTCATAGGTGACACTCCACCACGAAATGAGTCGCTTAGCACCTGACCCACTTTTCCGTGAGGACCCATTTTAGGCAGGTGGGGGGCAGGTTGTCGATTTTGAGATTTTGACTGATTATGGAACTATAGCCATTATTCTACCTCGTAACGAAACATCAAGGCGTAATTTTGTTTCCTTTTGCTTTAAAACGTGTTTTAAAAATACCCAAGTCCTCATTCTGACCATCTGTTACGACACTAAACTGGTCATTTTCTCATTTTGTCCCTTTCTGCAGTCTATCATTTCAGTTTGTAATAAGTTTTTCATAGAACTATCCGATTTTCAATCTGCTTTAAGTATTGAATAGCCTTTTTATTGCGAATGGATAACATGTGAATAACTAGAAATGTACCTCAGGTGCACTGCCACTGGTTATGTGGTGGAGTGTCACATAATTATGTTCAACTCTACTGGCAAAATACATACAGGATCAGTCAAATGTAGGAGTGCAGTCCTTGGGAGTTGCCAGGTCAGAGATTTCTTTTGAACAGCAGCACGAGTCTTGAGTTTGCTGCACACTCTCACCTACTTTATTCTTGAAACCTCTTCCTTGAGAAGGCCAATCAAGAGGCACTCCTTGAATGCCTCACCACTGTGTCTCTTGGTGGCAGATCCATTCGTAATTTGTGCTTTGCTGGTGACATTGATCTCTATGGAGGTAGTAACAACCAACTCCAAGGACTTACAAACAAGCTGAAAGAACGAGCTAGTGCTTTTAGTATGGAAAAAAAAAAAATAATTGTAAATGGAATTTATATAGCACTGTATCTTGCAAATATATATATATATATAAGTCATCTGAGCACTTTGATTTGTTGCTTTACAAGATTCAGCGCTATATAAATTCCGTACATTATTATTATTATAAAGACAAATCAAAGCACTTGCATTCTACCTATTCTTACATAGCAATGCAACCAATAACAAACAATTAATAGTTTAAACAAACAATTATGACAAACATGGTACGCTGCCAACCAAATCTATGAAATAAAAATTATGACAGTGAAAACCAGTTAATCAAAAGCACACACCACACACACACACACACACACACACACACACACACACACACACACACACACACACACAGACAGGTCATACACTATATGTTAGATGTCTATGTGGGGATCATATTTCCAATACTCATATCATATTTGAGTGCCCTATTGCAAAACCTTTTTTACCTACATTTTCTGAACAGTCTCTGGAAAATGTATTTGAAAATTCAAAGCTAGTCTTTGCCATTGCCAGATGTTTATTGCATAGTCCACTTGAATATTTATTGTAGTTACATTATTGTTATTTCATGTTTCCACATTGTTGATTTTGCTCCTGTTTAAAAGTATTATCATTACTTTTCTAGGTTGTTTTTTTTTCTCTCACAAAAATACCAACACTGATGCTATTTCTTAACCTTTTCTCCTTCCACTCCTTCCTCTCCCTTCTTTAACTTCCACTACACTTTCTGTTTCCCTCATCTAATATCACTTAGACATGAAAGAATGAGAAATATGACAAGTTTGGATGTAGCATCGGTGGACAGGTTACTTTTGATTTGCACTAATACGCCATAATTGATAGAAGCATGGCTGACAGGTCTGAGTGATGAATTTTTGCATAGAGAGTGTGATGTCGATAAGAACAACCTAGATACTTCACAGCAGTGGCTAGAGGGACTGATGTAGTGCAGAGAAGAACAAAGGCAAGGTAAACAGCACCGGTGACATTACAATTAGTGCGTCATGAATGGTTAGCAACGTGAAGAAGAAGAAGACTCATTCAAATACCTTGGCTTCACACTGACCAAAGATAGCTGCTTTGTGGCCGACATAAGGATCAGAACACCCCATGCAACCTCAGCCATTGCGAAGATGACCAGGATTTAGAAAAGCAAAAAGATCAGCTCCCAACAAAGTTGTATGCAGGACTGCACAGACAATAACAACTTTGTCAAAACTAAACACCATCTGGAGAGATAAAAATATCTCACTTATCTCCAAGATCAGACTAATGCGCTCCCTTGTCATATCCATATTTCTGTATGCCTGTGAATCATGGACCCTGACTGCAGATTTGGAGAGAAGAGTACAGGCAGTGGAGATGAGATGTTTTCGGAGACTCCTTGGCATCTCCTACAAAGACCACATAAGCAACGAAAGCGTGCATAACAGAATCCAGCAAACCATTGGACCCTATGAGAACCTTCTAACGATCGTGAAAAAACGTAAACTTAAATGGTATGGGCATGTCACAAGATCCAAAGGACTTGCAAAGACAGTTTTACAAGGCACTGTCCAAGGAGGAAGAAGAAGAGGCAGACCAAGGAAGAGCTGGGAGGATAACATCAGCGAATGGACAGGCCTAGAACTCAACAAAACCCTGAGAAAGGCAGAACAGAGAGAGGAATGGCGGGAACTGGTTGTTGAGTCTTTGAGGGTGCCCCCACGGTCGTCATACTACGGGACAGATAGATAGAATCCTTATTTCTGTTCTGCTGTACTTGTGTAAAAGTTGGACCTTGACTGCAGAACTGGAAAGGAAAATTGAAGCCTTTGAAATGAAAGAATTGAGAAGACTTTTAGACATCTCCTGACAGGAGCACAGAAGCAAGGAGTCTGTGTGGCAAGAGGTGATCATCAGGAAAGCTGGGCCACAGGCTGTTGTCAAGAGGCAGAAACTGGATGGTTTGGTCACTTCATGCACCCCAGCTCTCTTAATGTCCAGCAGGGGGTAGATGAAGGAAGAAGGGGCAGGGGCAGACAGAGGAAGAGCCAGAGGAAGAACAGCAGATCTTGGACCGGCCTGGACATGGCTGTGTTGCTGCGAAAGGCTGGAGAAAACTGTCCTCCCCTCACAAACCACCCTGGTCAAGGGATGACTGATGATGACTGATGATTATGACCCTTAGGCAAGAACAGCAAGGTTTGGAGGGGCTCTGATCTGCATTCCCTGTTCTCTTGGCAACCCTAGCTACGATTTCTTCATCACTAACTTTATAATATTGTAAAAAAGAAAGAAAAAGTCTGTGATTCTGTGGCCCTGTATTGTCAGGTAAGCTGATTTGATTGCTCAGCAGTCCTAACACAGGAACTAAACATGTCCTAGGTTCTCTGGTCCTGCATTCCCTGATCTTGCGGTTTTGATTTCTCTTTCACTTGGGTCTTCATGTAATGACAAAGAGTCATAGCTCTGGGACCTGGCCTTGCATTGCTAGGTCTTTCCTGTGTGACATGATAGTAAATCTTTGTCAGAGACTGGAAGAGTGTGACAGCATGACTGTGTTTTCTTCTCTGCTGCAGGTTCCCAAGCCCAAGCAGCCCACCAAGTGGGAGAAATTTGCCCGCCTGAAGGGCATTCAGAAGAAAAAAAAACAAAAAATGCTGTGGGACGAAGAATCACAGGTAAGGGAGCTGACATCCACTTGTACACCTAACATCATCAATCATTACATGTACTCGTGGTCATACTGATGCTCGTGTTAACTTATAGACATGCTTTCACATGACAGGTTTTTTTTGCTTTGTCATTCTTGTTTTGAGTCTTATATACAGTGCAGTCCTTCAGATAAGACTATATAAACTGAGGTCTTGTGTGCAAACATATGAAGAATATCTTGCCACCACCTTAAAACCTGTTCCGCTTTTTGGAAGAGTAGGCCATTGCATGGTGATAGGAATGGATGACTGACTTAACAAACAAACAAAAATCCAACTCATGCACACATGTTAGACATCATCCCTGAAGTTGAAATGCAGCTACCTTAACCCTTTCCCACTTTTACCCGCCGTAGCCCGCCGCTGCCTGCTTATATTTATACCCGCCGCTGCCTGCTTGCCCGCATCTATTTATACCCGCCGCAGCCCGCCGGACGTCATTTCAGCCTAGTGGGGAATTTCCCTCACGCACTAAGCTCTACTTAGTACACGCACACCATGAATGAACATTCCACTGAGGTCAGCATAAACTAAGGACGGAATGGGCACCAAATTCAGTGCTACACAGCCTCCCGTTCACAAGAAATTGGCCAGTGACTGGCTTTGTCTTTCCCACGCTTGCTTGCAGCTAAAAATGGCAGCAAAGATTGAGGATAGGATTTGGGAGGAATATACTGATGTGGAAATTGAAGCTATTTTTGCTCAAGTGGAACAGTTCGAAAGAGAATAAAATGTTGAATCTGATGTTGAAGTAGATGTAGAAGAAGGAGATGGAATAGGAGAAGGTAGTGAGTCGGAAAGTGATGCTGAGGGTAACATTCCGTTGGCTTCATAGCAGACGACATGGCGCAGCGCACAAGTGCTTTGCACAGTGCAAGACTTCACGCTGCCGACTGGGCCAGCACAAACTCTCCCACTGAATGCCAAGCCCTTAGATTACTTTGTTTTGTTTGTGCCCCAACATTTTTTTCAAATTGCAGCGGATGAATTTAACAATTACGCCAGGCAAAAGATCGCCGCGAAAGGCTTAGTCATAGATCATTATGGACAGAAACAACACCTCAGGAAATTAGGGCTTACCTGTCAGTTTTGATTATGATGGGGATCAAGCATTTGCCAAGGCTTCATCTCTACTGGTCTACTGATTTGAGATTTTCTGAGTCATGGATCGGTAATATTATGACGAAAACCAGATTTCTCAAAATTAATCAGTATTTTCACCTGAGAAACATGCCAACACACGTGGACGTGACACTGGGCTGTGACACCTGCATTGTGACAGCCATGTAACTGGCTATTGGTGAAGGACACACTAGTGTCTTTGTAAATAGTAGGCGTGAGCATATATTTGTAAATTATGCATATATGCCCATTAGTCAACATTGTTTTTAATAGGTTTGAATACTTTCCACTCAGAAAATGCAGCTTTGGTGACAGTAATTTTGTGACAAGTGTGAATGGTCAATTGGATTACCATGACGGTGGATGCGATGGACACATTCAGGCAGGACCACACTTATTATTTTTTTAAATCACATACGGATATTGGCATGTTAGAGGGTAGTTGTAGACTAACAGCATGATGTCACTGTAATGTTACCTGTATTTGGTGACAAAGAGGGGACAGCAGCTCGACACATGTAGGTAGGACACACTTCTTGGGGTGCAGAACAAAGTATGACATAATATGAATAATTTGGCCAAATATGACTGCTCTGCGAACAATAGTAACTGTACAGCACTATGTGTACTTGAGGTACCTTATTCTTAAAAAAACTGCGTGAATTTTCGAATACTACAGAGAGTTTCTCTGTAAGATATGTGAATGGTAAAGGGTTAATGGTGGGCAAAAATGGCTGGACTTGCAAAATCTCACCATAGGTGAACCAGGGAGCTCTAGTTGAGGAGCAAAAAAAAAAAAAAAAAATATATATATATATATATTAATATATATATATATAGATATGTGTGTGTGTGTGTGCGTATATACATATTTGCCGATTCAGACAGGGGCAGCTTGAACCTGATGTACTACTGCCTGTCAGCCAGAAACAAGCAGACAGTTTGGGTTGAACATGTCTTCAGGCAAAGGTCGTTGTCTGCAACATACAGTTTATTGTTCATCAACTGGAGACATGACATCTTTAAGATCTGTTTCTGATTAAAAATTGTTGTTGAGTACTTGAGATGTAGGATCTGTCTTTGAGGCCTGGTTGATAGAGGGATATATTATGACAACACACACACACACACACACACAAAGGAAAAAAGAAAAACTGTGACAGCAGTGGACTGTCTGATGTTCGCTTTGTTGCAAACCACCTTGATCCAGCAGTCTCAGTGGGTTCATGGTCAGCAAGAAACAACTCTAGAAGAAGAAAAATCTGATAGGAAACCAATCTATCTAAATGCCTAAGTATTTTTGAAATAGTTTCTTTTCGATTAATTTTCTCGAGTCTTGAGAAATGTCAAACTTTTGATGATGCCCAACCTTCAGCACATTATACTGAACTGCCATGATGCCAGTGGGTTACTGTTCATAATGTGGTGGTGTGATCCTAATTGCCTCCCCTGCAGAAGGAGTACGAGTGCAATGCTGTTTTTGTAAAATGAGACACACCGGTGAATTATGGGAGGCTAAAGAGTATGTTGGAAGAAGTCAGACCTATCAGCAAAGGAAACACTCCTTAGGTGATAGTTCTGACTTCTCCCAACATACACTTTACGGTGGAATGTTGGTCGTATACAGCCTCTGTGTAGAGGCCCCATTGCCCGCTGTTCTGATCATGCTGTGTAGTTAAGACGTTGTTGTAGAGATAGGAGCTAAACTATCTCCACTCTGCTACATCTGTTGTCATTGTCGTCAGCTGTTCATGGCCTGAGACTGGAAGACTGGCAAACAGGACTGTTGTATTCGAAAGTCCTCGATTAAAGCACAGAATTGAGTGAGGTCTGATGTATTACTTAATGAAGGCAAATGAAAGGACTGCTGGATTGATTGATGAACTATGTGTGTTTTGGTGATGACAGCAATACAGACCTCGATGGGGGTATAAAAGAAAAGATGAAACAAAGAGCTGGCTTCTGGAGGTGCCGGATAATGCTGGTAAGTTCACACACACACACACACACACACACACACACACACAATCACACAAATGACTTAACATCTATATATATTGTTATTTTAATATTATTGTAATTTATATAATATAATTTGTGTGTGTGTGTGTGTTCTGTTGTAGCCTTTGTGTGAAGATGTGATCTGTAACCTCTGTATATATATTCTGGTGTAGGCTGTGTGTGAATATGTGATCTGTAACCTCTGTATATAATATATTCTGGTGTAGCCTGTGTGTGAAGATGTGTTCTGTAACCTCTGTATATAATATATTCTGGTGTAGCCTGTGTGTGAATATGTGATCTGTAACCTCTGTATATAATATATTCTGGTGTAGCTGTGTGTGAATATGGATCTGTAACCTCTGTATATATATTCTTGTGCTGGGTGTAGTCTGTGTGTGAATATGTGATCTGTAACCTCTGTATGTATGCTCTGGTGTAGCCTGTGTGTGAAGTTGGGATCTGTAACCTCTCTCTATATATTCTGGTGTAGCCTGTGAGTGAATATGGGATCTGTAACCTCTGTATGTAATATATTCTGGTGTAGCCTGTGTGTGAATATGGGATCTGTAACCTCTGTATATAATATATTCTGGTGTAGCCTGTGTGAAGATGTGATCTGTGACCTCTGTATATAATATATTCTGGTGTAGCCTGTGTGTGAATATGGGATCTGTAACCTCTGTATGTATGCTCTGGTGTAGCCTGTGTAGAATAATGTGCATCATGGCCAGACAGTGTTCTTCTGGGTGTAATGAATGAAAGAATACATATCAACAAGAATCACACACCAACAAGAGTGATGTGTGAATTCATCTAGATGTCAGTAAGACACTGCAGTGTTGCTGTTGGTCAGTACATCATATGTGTAAACTTATCAAGATAATGATGATGATAATAATTATATGGAATTTTTATAGCACTGTATATTGTAAATTGGGGACGGGATAGCTCAGTGGTCAGAGCACTCGCTTTCCCCCAGCCAAGTTAAGCAGCGTCGAGTGTGGTTACCAGTTGGATGGGTGACCGTTTGCACGCCTTGGCTTCAGTACAGTTCCCCCAGTTCACCCAGCTGTAAATGGGTACCTGCCCTCTTTAGGGTCAGGGAAGGTAAAGCAGTGAGGGAGAGGAGATGGGCGCGCCCTCAATTTGCTGGCCCTAGAGAAGTGAGGTCTCTGATGCCTCACTCCCCGACCTTATAGGTTATGGGACTCCTTTACCTTTTTACCTTTTTATATTGTAAATTAAACACCAGAGATGCCATTGAAAGGCTGATTTGTATTGTTCTTGTTGTTGCAGTTGTACTGTTGACAGAGTGTGGGTTTGCTGTGTTTCAGATCCTATGGAAGATCACTTTAAAAAAGTAAAGTTTGAAAAAAAAAAGAGAATCGCCAAGAATGAGCTGCAGAGGCTCCGTAATGTGAGAACAGCAAAGCCAAAAGGTTAGTACTTTAGTTTGTTCCTTTTTGTGTTTTCATCGTTCCTGTCAGCATCGTTACGCACAGAGCCACAGCCTCGCTGGGCAAGTTCACAGAAAAACTGCCCAAAGAGAAAATCAAAGGCACAGAGAGAAAAGTGAGTGAAATACAGAATGACGTCGAAGTAATGACTTCAGTAACGCAATACAGCAATATCACTCTGAAGAAGTGTCCAGTAATATCACTCTGAGGAAGTGTTCAGCATTATCACTTTGAAGAAGTGTTCAGCATTATCACTCTGAAGTGTTCACAGCAATATCATTCTGAAGAAGTGTTCACAGCATTATCACTTGAAGAAGTGTTCAGCAGTATCACTCTGAAGAAGTGTTCAGCAGTATATGTTACTCGTCGCAATCTTAAGGCCTTAGTTAGACATTCATACCTTCTCTTCGCAAGCTTCCGAACGTTTTTCACAAACCTCTGACCACAATGACCTCTCTGATTACTATAACACTATTCTCTGCCAATTGCTTGATGAGCATGCACCTCCTACTGACCATCTCCTACCTGACAGACCCTGTGTGCCATGGTATACCCAAAACATCTTGATAGCGAAGCGCAAATGCCGGCAACTAGAACAGCAGCTTTTCCGAAAACAAATAAACACGGTCAAACTCTTAATCCATTCAGCAAAGACAGACTACTACTCTTCCCAAGTTCTCTGTGTTACATCCATAAAATCTCTTTTTTTCCCTCACCTCAAATCTCCTTGGATCTGCAAAAACAACTCCTTTGCCTAACACCCACAGCCTGTCTGAACTTCCATCCATCTTTTCTGCCTTCTTTTCAGACAAAGTCCGCAACATACGCTCCAGACTGGATCAGACTCAATTCCAGCCTGCACCTCCTGATCCCCAGTTCACTGGCACGCCTCTCTTTTCCTTCCATCCCACAAGTGAAAAAGAAATCATGACAATTCTGAAGGAAATGACTATAAAATCATGCGACCTTGATCCCATACCTGCTCCTGTTTTCTCACAATGCTTTCCAGAACTTGTACCTATTATCACTAAAATAGTAAACTCATCTCTTGTGTCAGGAAATTTTCCATCATCTCTTAAAACTGCAATAGTCACACCTCTACTGAAAAAGCACGACCTCGATCCCATCATTCTGAAGAATTATAGACCTGTCTCAAACTTACCCTTTGTCTCTAAAGTACTAGAAAAAGTTGTTCTCAAACAGCTCAACAGTCACCTTCATTCCAATGATCTCCTTCCCCCTTTTCAATCTGCCTACCGCCCCAACCACAGCACCGAAACTACCCTAGTCCACACTTTAGATACACTTCTACTTGCTTCTGATGCAGGAAAAATCTCCCTCCTCACTCTTCTTGACTTATCTGCAGCCTTTGACACTATAGATCACTCAATTCTTCTTTCTCGCCTCCAAAATACGTTTGGTATTAATGGCACAGTCCTCACCTGGTTTACTTCATACCTCACAGACCGATTCCAGAAAGTTATTGTAAACAAAATTCAATCAAAACCTGTCAAAATGGAATGTGGAGTCCCACAGGGATCAGTCCTGGGCCCTGTTCTCTTTACTCTCTACACTGTTCCACTCTCACATATAATAAACAACCACCATATTGATCATCATTTCTATGCAAATGACACTCGGCTTCAGTGCAATGATACTTTTGAAAACTTGCCTTCCCTCCTGACAAATATGTCCTACTGCCTTCAAGACATTCAAAACTGGATGACTCAGAACAAGTTACAACTTAATGCCGATAAAACCGAAGCCATGCTCAAAGGGACCAAACATAAACTCTCCTCCATCACAAAAACTTCAAAAGAATTCGGCAATGCATCAGTTCCATTGGCCAACTCTGTGAAGTATTTAGGAGTAGTTCTTGACAACACACTCTCTATGAAAAAATTCATCACCCAGGCCTGCCAGTCTTGCTACTATCAATTATGGCGCATAAGCCACTGATGCAACTTCCAAGCTTGTCACATCTCTCATTCTTTCATGTTTAGACTACTGTAATTCTCTTTTGGTTGGCCTACCAGCATCATCCATCCACTGTCTTCAACGCATACAAAACTCTGCAGCTCGACTGGTCCTAAGAAAGAAAAAATGTGAACATATTACTCCTCTCCTGCGATCTCTTCACTGGCTGCCTGACTCACAAAGACTGAAGTATAGGATCAACACCCTCTGTTTCAAATGTCTCCACAAATCTGCACCCTCTTATCTCTGTAACTGTCTTTACCTGTATACTCCATCCTGTTCCCTTCGTTCAGCCGCAGATACTTTGTGCTTTTGAACACCCAGATTCAAACAAACCACTGTTGGCTGTCGCTCTTTCTCTATTTCTGGTCCACCCACCTGGAATGACCTCCCTCTTTCACTTCGCCAAAAGCCTTCATTTGACACCTTCAAATCCAGCCTCAAAACACACATTTCCTACCTGACACTTTCCCCTCATATCTGTACCTACTTTTCAACAGCATTCTTCACCTCCTAAGTGTGTTTGCGAGTGTGTGTGTTTGTGTGCGTGCATGCGTACGTGCATGCACCCGCATGGATTTGAAATATGTTGTTCATTATGTTTAAGGAGAGTTGCATGTGTGTAAATGATTTGAGTGCAAGCGCTTCGATTTGTTTGTTTTTACAAGATTCAGCGCTATATAAATTCCATATATTATTATTAGTAGTAGTATCACTCTGAGGAAGTGTTCAGCAGTATCACTCTGATGAAGTGCTCAGGAACGGTTGAGACAGTTGTTAGTGCTCAGTGTTTTAACTTGGAACATGTAACTAATACTGGGGAAAAGTGTCTTGCAGTGGAATGTGGGGTTTTTTGTTTGTTCTGCTGCCTCATCTTCTGTGACGTTGTCACCCAAGAACAGTATCAAATCATGCCCAAAAATCATGATGAGAGAGAGAGAGAAACAAGAGAGAGATAGGGGTGGGGGTCGATATGATGTCAGTGATATGTCCTGGAGAAGCCAAGGCCACAAGTTGTAGTGTGGCCGGCCCAGTACTGTAGTGTGTCTACAAATGAGCTGTCATTCAGGGGCAGGATAGAACATGGGACCATTTCAAATAAAACAAAAATGCATGCACACTGGCGTCATGTTTACAGTGTTGATTCTAGGGTGTGCCCTTGCGGGATTCCCGCATTTTTTTCATAATTGCCGCTAAATGATGCGAGCAGTGCGCCCCAATGGACGCAAAAAAATCCTGGACAGCGCGTTTTTGAACCAACAGTGCAGCATCGCAACTGCCGCTTGTATCATCTCTAAAATTAAGCGCTACTTTCGCCAAAGTTCTCTGTTGATCCTTCTGATTGGCTAAGCTCCTCACTTTTGACCAAGCACAGGGGCCGTACGTAGTTCATCCTTGTCAGTTCCTGCAGCGGTCATTAAGATGGTAGACTAACCCAGGGGGTGTAAGATTTTCTGATTCGCGCCTACATGCCATCTTCATAATAAAGCGGCTTGTTCTGCTCTGTTGTCCTCTTCGTTTACGTCATAATCCAAGAGGCCTTGTACTCCAGAAACAAGTGATGTGTTTGGGACAGAGATCGTTGAGGAGATTGCAGACGCTGCGTAACAGCAGATTCCTGCAGATAGATCTGGCCAGACAAGTAGCCCAGGCTTGAGAACAGTGATCATGGCATGCAGTAAGATAGATCCCCTGTGTATCAAACATGGAAAGAGCAATGCCTTCACTAAAGGAGGATGCCCTAATTACAGAACAGTACTTTGAGTGTCACCCAAAAACACACAAAAAACACTGCTGACTTCCATGAGTTAGGAGACTCACTCTCTCTCTCTCTCAATGTACGATCCTGTTTAAATCTAGATCTATCTCTCTGAGTGTGGAAATAAAAATTTGACACCCTCTCTCTCTCTCTCAAGGTATGATCATGGGGCTGGGGTGGAAACAAGACTTAACATATTGACTATAACTATCAAGTAGATCTAAATTTAGATCTATTTCTCTGCATGTGAAAATACAAATTTGATCTCTCTCTCTCTCTCTCTCTCTTGCTCTCTCTGTCTGTCTCTCTCAAAATCAAGACTTTGACTCTGGCTTTAACTTATCATGTAGATCTAGACCTAGATCTATCTATCTGAATGTGGAATACATATGTGGCTCTCAGTGTACCATGGGGTGGGGGTGGGGGGTGAACTTTGATGTTGGCTTTTACCTTTCCTCCTCTTTCTCTCTCTCTCATTGTACCATGTAGGGGAGAGAAAAACCTTTGATATTGGCTTTTACTTCTCTTCTCTTTTAGATCTATCTCCCCAACTCTGAAAATACAAATTTGACTTTGACCCCCCACTCCCCTCTCTGTCTCTCACCCCCTGTCCTCATGCTTGCTGTTTATGTTCTGTTGACAGAGCTGTCCTCATGTGTTGCTGTTTATGTTCTGTTGACAGAGCTGTCCTTGTGTGTTGCTGTTTATGTTCTGTTGACAGGGCTGTCCTCGTGTGTTGCTGTTTATGTTCTGTTGACAGAGCTGTCCCCCATGTGTTGCTGTTCTTTGTTCTGTTGACAGAGCTGTCCTCATGTGTTGCTGTTTATGTTCTGTTGACAGAGCTGTCCATGTGTGTTGCTGTTCTTTGTTCTGTTGACAGAGCTGTCCTTGTGTATTGCTGTTTATGTTCTGTTGGCAGAGCTGTCCTCATGTGTTGCTGTTTATGTTCTGTTGACAGAGCTGTCCTCATGTGTTGCTGTTTTTGTTCTGTTGACAGAGCTGTCCTCATGTGTTGCCGTTTTTTGTTCTGTTGACAGGGCTGTCCTCATGTGTTTATGTTGTTGACAGAGCTGTCCTTATGTGTTGCTGTTTTTGCTCTGTTGACAGAGCTGTCCTCATGTGTTGCTGTTTTTGTTCTGTTGACAGAGCTGTCCTTGTGTGTTACTGTTTATGTTCTGTTGACAGAGCTGTCCTCATGTGTTACTGTTTATGTTCTGTTGACAGAGCTGTCCTCATGTGTTGCTGTTTTTGTTCTGTTGACAGAGCTGTCCTCATGTGTTGCTGTTTTTGTTATGTTGACAGAGCTGTCCTCATGTGTTACTGTTTATGTTCTGTTGGCAGAGCTGTCCTCATGTGTTACTGTTTGTGTTCTGTTGGCAGAGCTGTCCTCATGTGTTACTGTTTGTGTTCTGTTGACAGAGCTGTCCTCATGTGTTGCTGTTTTATGTTCTGTTGACAGAGCTGTCCTCGTGTGTTACTGTTTATGTTCTGTTGACAGAGCTGTCCTTCTGTGTTACTGTTTATGTTCTGTTGACAGAGCTGTAATCATGTGTTGCTGTTTCATGTTGACAGAGCTGTCCTCGAGTGTTGCTGTTTATGTTCTGTTGACAGAGCTGCCCTCATGTGTTACTGTTTATGTTCTGTTGACAGAGCTGCCCTCATGTGTTTATGTTCTGTTGACAGAGCTGTCCTCGTGTGTTACTGTTTATGGTCTGTTGACAGAGCTGTCCTCATGTGTTGCTGTTTTTTGTTCTGTTGACAGAGCTGTCATAATGTGTTGCCGTTTATGTTCTGTTGACAGAGCTGTCATGTGTTGCCGTTTGTCTTCTGTTGACAGATCTGTCATCATGTGTTGCCGTTTATGTTCTGTCGACGGAGCTGTCCTCATGTGTAGCTGTTTTTGTTCTGTTGACAGAGCTGTCATGTGTTGCCGTTTATGTTCTGTTGACAGAGCTGTCATCATGTGTTGCCGTTTATGTTCTGTTGACAGAGCTGTCCTCATGTGTAGCTGTTTTTGTTCTGTTGACAGAGCTGTCCTCATGTGTGTTTTTTCTGTTGACAGAGCTGTCATCATGTGTTGTGTTTTTTCTGTTAACAGAGCCTGTCCTTGTGTGTTTATGTTCTGTTGACAGAGCTGTCTTTGTGTGTTCTGTTGTCAGATCTGTCCTTGTGTGTTCTGTTGACACAGCTGTCCTCATGTGTTGCTGTTTTTGTTCTGTTGACAGAGCTGTCCTTGTGTGTTTATGTTCTGTTAATGTTCTGTTGACAGAGCTGTACTCATGCATTGTTGTTTATGTTCTGTTGACAGAGCTGTACTCATGCATTGCTTTTAATGTTATGTTGACAGAGCTGTACTCATGCATTGCTGTTTTTGTTCTGTTGACAGAGCTGTACTCGTGCATTGCTGTTAATATTCTGTTGACAGAGCTGTACTCATGCATTGCTGTTAATGTTGTTGACAGAGCTGTACTCATGCGTTGTTGTTAATGTTCTGTTGACAGAGCTGTACTCATGCATTGCTGTTAATATTCTGTTGACAGAGCTGTACTCATGCATTGCTGTTTTTGTTCTGTTGACAGAGCTGTACTCATGCATTGCGGTTTATGTTCTGTTGACAGAGCTGTACTCATGCATTGCTGTTTATGTTCTGTTGACAGAGGGGCATCAAGGAAAGGGGAGATGGAGTGGAGGAGAAGAAGAAGGCGGGTGACCAACCCAAGAGGAAAAAGGCTGCCGGCAAAGGAGGAAAAGGCGGGGGCAAGAAAAGGCATTAGGACTAGGAAAAAGTCAGAGAATACATTCTCTGTGTATGTGTGAGTGTGTGTGTGTGTGAGAGAGAGACCCTCCACCGCATAAAGTTGCATTGTAATGGAGGTCAATTTTAACATGTTATAAAATTTTTTTTAAAAACCCAAAAAACTATTCATTGAAAAAAAACAACCCAGATTGAATGAAAATCAGATAATTCTATGAAAAGTTGTTACAACAAATTAAAATGCTGGACACCATGAAGTGACATAATGAGAACTTGACAAATGCGCTTCGTAAAAGATGATCAGGACAAGGAGTTGGATGTTTTTAAACGCGCTTTTAAAGCAAAAGGAAACAAAATTACGCCTTAATACTTGAGTACAACGTAGAAGAAAGTTTTACTATCATCATTCAATATCGACAGCCTGACCCGCCACCTGCCTAAAATCACTCCTAGCAGAAAAGTAGGCTAGGTACAATGTAATTCGTTTTATAGTGGATGGTCACACATATGCATGTATGTCTGTGTGTGTATTTTTCTGTGTATGTCTGTGTGTGTATTTTTCTGTATATATGTCTGTGTGTGTATTTTTCTGTATATATGTCTGTGTGGGAATGAGGGTGAGTAGTATTACTGTGTGAATTAGAATGAGAGGGAGAGAGTTTTAATAAAAATTCTGTGGTAAAGTGTACGTTCTTCCAATAGAGGAAAAGGTATGTTCCACTTTTTTGTATGGGTTTTTGCATGAGAGGAGAGCAAGAGGAATAAAATCATGAACACAAAAAGGCTACAGCATATTTTTTTTTATTTGTATGAAAGACAATAGTCGTTCCAAAGAAAGAAAAAAAAGGATAATTTCACTCAAGTCGAGCCATCTGTAATCCTTTCCCAGAAAATGGGATTACAACTTAGGAAAGGCAGCGAGAATGGGGCAAACGGCAAGCAGGATTTGTAGGATGGCTGGTAGCCACTGACCAGGGCAACTTGTAGCTGTGTCCCAGATGCCCTGCTGCAGTGAAGAGGGACAGAGAGCCGAAGCACACAGGATAAACAGGGAGGAAAAGGCAGGCAAACAAGACCAATCCCTTTCAGACTTCTTTTTTACCCACCCCACCTACATTGTTCTACACTCCTCTACCTTAGTGGTGAGTAAAAATGGCAGCGTATGCAAAATCTCGCCCATTGGTAAACCTCAGAGATCTAGCTGAGGAACAAAAAGATTCTATGCTAATGATAGATAACACAGACAATGAAGCTGTTACATATTTATGCATGAGATCAACTGCTCACCCTCTTTCAAAACCTGTCGTGAAGGCAAGATAGACAATACACTGACATGATACATCATTACAGACACATGGCAATCGCATATGTCAGATCAGTAAGTGATCAACTACATGATGCATAGTGTGATGATATGAAAGATTATGATTGTAAAAAGGGCACTCCCCTCCCACTGGCCCCTTGCGATTGGGCTTGAAAGCTTGTCACAATAAACATCTTTCTCTCGCACACACACACACACGCATGCACACACACAGCACACACACAGAGGTTTAAATTAATACACGAGCTGTCAAAGTTGGATCTTTAGAATTCTCTCAAACCACACACACAGGGATTATCACACAAACACATCAGTGTCCACTTTCCTGCGTTTATTTACAAGAAGAATAGGTTTGATGAAGTATTGCAATTTATTAAAACAAGTTGCAAAGCATATGTAGCGGCCAGTCCTCAATCCCCAGAGGTAGCCTGGAGGGAAACTGTCTTCTGTAGACTGCGGGTAGGTTGCTTCTTTCCTCACTCTTCCACCTGAATCATGCTGTCACTGTGTCAGTGCTTCTAACTTGGTCCCTGAGGTTTTCAACCAGAGAAAAGGAGACTGAACAAACAAATTAACAAACACTGCAACCCAAAGAAAGAAAAAACTCTGTTAAAATAACGAGTCCTGCTTTGATTTTTACCTGCCTGAGAACACTACCCCCCCCCCCCCCCCCCCAAATAGCTTTAGCATCAAAGTGAAATATGATGTCTACTTGGCATTTCATGAAGTTGAAACTTTTTACATTCTAGTGAAAAATGTAGAGGGTTTGCTTGTTTTCTGCTTTGTAAGATGTTTTCTGCCTTGTAAGATAGTGCTAAGCTAAACTGACAAGGTGGAGTCAAAAACAAGCTGTAGCTTGATGCCTTTCCCCTGCTGTATTGTTGTCTGCTTATGATGTACGCATGTATATTGAATAAACAATGTTTAAATCAAATTTAGGGAGAGGTGTATGTGTACAAGCACATCACAGTCTCACACTGGTGCTTCTGATTTGCTAACCCTTCCCTCTGTATCACCCACTACTGGGTTACAGAAGCATACAAATGCGCACAGTGCACGTGTACTGGGAAAGAGGCTTTCTCCCTTAACCACTAGACTGCCCCACAATTTCCGGGGCTAAATGTGCACTCTATACACCTACAACCCTGAAAATTTCCAGGGTTTTGAACCGAAGTAAACAAGCCAGCTTCCTTGACTACAGTTATAGGGAAAGAGCTCCAAAATTATAGGAGATCAATCTCCTGTTGCTTGCCAACATCCAGCTACAAAAACCATGGCAAAAATGATCATTTTTTTAGCTCATTTGTTATTATGCATGACTGTTTGGGCAGTTCTTGTTCAAAATGGCTGACACTTCTCGTTGAAGGTATCAATAACTTTACACAGCTGAACAAGTGGCAAATAAAACTTTAGATAATCCTTCATTAGCCATTACACCCAGTGGTGTGTAGGGCAGCAACAAAGTGCTTCCACTCCTGCCTATCCTGGGCCAACCTAGTCACTGATCCCCAAGAGTGCTGCATGGCTTTCATCTCACTTTCTACAGTTCTCCTCCATGTTGCTTTTGGTCTTCCTTTCTTTATCCTTCCTTCTGGGGTCCAGTGCAATGCTGTTCTTGTGATTGACTGTGGGTCTCTTCGGGGATGTGCCCAATCCACTTCCACTGTCGTCTGGTGATGATGGTTCCCATGTCTTCTTGCCTGCATCTCCGTAGTAGGTCTTCATTGGAGATCTTCTCTGGCCAAAAGATCCGGAGAATTCTTTGCAGGCATATGGTGTGGAAGGATCGAAGTTTGGTCAGATCCACTTCCGTCATCCTCCAGCACTCAGAACCGTACAGGAGCGTAGACACAACACAGCTCTGGTATAGCTTCAGCTTGGTGTTGGTGCTGTACTGAGTTGATCTCCAGATATTGTTCCTTACAGTGATGAAAATGATCATGTATGATTCAGGAGATGGTGCATTCAAACAAAAGAAAAGAAAGATTTTGCCTGGACTTATGTTTGATGATATTGAGATGTGGGGGTACTCAGAATGACAGTGGTGATGAAGAAAGTGTATTTGTTGTCGAATTTTTACATTTTAAATATATTTTTGTAGTGAAATATCGTGCTAACTAATTTGAGCTTGCCTCAAAGCAATCTATGATATATATACCATCATTGGGCAGACTATCAGGATTATTCATTTAGTAATAAGAGGGACATGAACATAGCAAGTGGTACATGAGAATTTTATTCCCCAGCATATAGGGTGCACTTGCACTCGGCAGTTAAGAGGTTAACGTAGGGATAGTGATAAAGAAAACGTAATCCGAATGCAAGACGTTTGCCTTGAGAGGTGTCCTGATCTGAAGCTGTGTCACAATCAAAGAGCAGCTACCTGACTGTCCATGTCAGTAACACGATACTGAGACACTCCCTGCATGCAGTCCTGTGGTCATTCTACCAATGCAGTGACACGTCCAGAAACAAGTATGAGCCTCCTGTCAAAACAGTGCCGGTACTTGCTTCGGCTTTTGTTTCCAGAGTACACGTCTCTGGTCAACAGACAAATCATGCAGCTGTGACTTTTGTATTTTCACAAGATGTATACTGCCCACTCTTGAAAAAAAGACCCACCTTATACTGTCCACTCCTGGAAAAAAAGACCCACCTTATACTGTCCACTCCTGGAAAAAAAGACCCACTATATACTGTCCACTCCTGGAAAAAAAGACCCACTATATACTGTCCACTCCTGGAAAAAAAAGACCCACTATATACTGTCCACTCCTGGAAAAAAAAGCCCACTATATACTGTCCACTCATGGAAAAAAAAGACCCACTATATACTGTCCACTCCTGGAAAAAAAGACCCACCTTATACTGTCCACTCTTGTGAAAAAAGACCCACCGTTTTGTTTGTTTCTTTGATAAACTGTATTGGTAAAATGGATTGGTTGGTTGAATGAAGTTGCCCACTAGAAAACACAGACAAATTTTTGACACCCAAGCTTTGTGCACAAGTTATCACCGACACATGCATGTGCAGACACGCTCAACCATGTACAGCAACCATGTACAGCAACATGTTATCACAGTTATGAACAGATAAAAAAAAGACAAAACCCTGCAACACACATTTACGAATACTCTAACGTATGCCAAAAACCCAGGCCAGCTGTTACCCTTACTAATCTCTAAATAATTACCTGGAGAAATCATCAGATTATCTGTGTACTTTAAAAAAAAATTTTTTTCATCATCACAGGATGCATTTCAAAGCATTTGAATATGCTCAACGTGAACTGGAACAAAATCCCTGAGGTAATGAAAAGCAAAAACCAGAAACTAATCCAACGTCTATCACGTGACTGAGGTTTCTTTGTTGTTGCAGTTTCTTGTCCAGATGGTTAGTTCAACCTCATCCTCAGTCTTGCACCCTCTCTATGTGTTTCCTCACTAACTACCAACATTGACCAATCCACAGTTGTCACATAAGAGTCTCTGCTGAGATGGAAATTCACGACATGAAGACGGGGAGTGGAATCAGCACAGCTGTGGCCTCCTACAACTGCCATGTAGTTTACTGATTCTGTACAAGAGAACTGCAATTCATGGCACTCTTGCAGGGTTTCCTAAAGCCGATGAAAAGGGAACAGATTTTTTATTTATTCTTTTATTTCGAGGATAATGGAATAAGCACCCATGTGCTCTTTTACATCCAGTCCCTGTGTGTATGTAGTGTTGTCAATTTTGTCATCAATTCCACGGCACACAATGGCCAACTCTTCGGAATAGTGGAACAGGTTTTATCATGTGCATAAGACTTCTGCATGCGTTCATACACGGGACCTCGCTTTATAGTCTCATCCAAAGGACTTTTGAGGAGAGTGGAGTTGGCACCAATGTTAACTCCAGCGGAAAAATCCTCTTGAGCAGTTTCAACCTGGGTCAGCAGATCACGAGCACATCGCTCTGACTACCTGGCTATTCCGTCTCTCTGCACACCTTGCTTCACTGGTTCATACCAGGGCATTCCAAAAACTGTTAGTTGGCCATTTTGTCTTTAGACCATGACTTTTGAGAAAGGACCCGCGCTGATTATCTTCTTCTTCCAGATAGTCACTTTCTTTGTTTCCAGCTGAAAAGCTCATTCCAAAACTGTCCATTTCTCCTCATCGCTTTTCGGAAGCGTAGGCCATTGTGTGCCAGTGGGAACGGATGACAAAATTGTACAAAACTGCATACACACGGGGACTGAATGAAAAAAAGCACATGAGTGCTTATTCCATTATCCTCAAAATAAAAGAATAAAATAAAAAGAAATAAATCTCAGATTATGTAAACAGGAATCCCTTTATTTATGTTTGTCCGTCGTGTCCGACGATGACAATCCCACTCCACAAAACAACACCTGCATCAAGTAAGTCGGTGTGATGTATAGTGAAGATGTTCAAAATTAAAGGTGATAAAAGCTATGTTTTATCTCCTCCTATCTCAGCACTTCTAAAGCGACAAGTGAAATTTGGTCACTGGCTCCACATGTCTGAACTTACCCTATTCCATTATGTGAGGGGCAGGACAGCCAAGTGGTTGGTGAGTTGAGATGGCAAGACATCTGACAGCATGGGTTCAAGCTACCACCCAGAATCCTGTTCAAAGGGATTTTACCCCTGGAGTTAACATCAGTACTGACTCCACTCCCCTGGGAGTCCTTCGGATAAGACTATAAACCGAAGTCCTGTGTGCAAAACACATGCCAAACATCTTGTGCCCATGTTACAGCCTGTTCCACCTTTTGGAAGAGTGGGCCATTGCACGCCAGTAGGAATGGATGACAAAATTAAAAAACACATGAACGCTGGTTGAACACTAGTGTCATGTTTAGATATTCCGAAGTTGGAATGCAGCTACCTTAAGGGTAGGTAAACAGTTACATAAGCAAACCTCACTACTGGTGAACTTCAGACGGAGGTCAAGCTGAGGAATGAACAACAACAACATCATCATCCATTTTGTCACAGCAGCCACACTGATGTTGGAGTGTATGCAAACAGCAATACTAAACATTTTATTACCTCAAGGCTGGAGTACATGCTGTGTGATCAACGCACGAACACATGCTTGAAGCTAACCCTGAACCTAATGTCTGACATGTACATGCTCAGCACAGAATGGAACAAACGTCAGTTTAGCCACATAGGTGACACCTGTTTTGAGATGATAAAAGTCTTTGGAATTGGAATACAGGCACTGTTGGGTAAGAGGCATCCTAACCAGAATTTCACTGGAGCTACCAAGCACTCAGATGACGATAATGATATTCTGAAAACTGCTACCAGTGTGGTCTTAAGCTTCAGAATGTATTGCTGGAGTATCCATTACGTCTGGTTTTGCTGAACAGCAGACTACACAGATCTGGGGGATTGAGGTGACGACTGAGGGAGGGATCACTTCTTGTGAAGATTGGGGGCTGCCACCTTCACCTTGCCTGGCATGTTGCGAGAAAGGTCTGCATCCTGTAACCACACACACACAAATTACGCGTCTTATGACCAAAGAATCACCCAGTGGAGTAAAAAAAATAAAAATAAAAAAAAGCAAACATAAATAATGTATGCGTCTTACACCTTGAGAGAGAAACTGAGGTTTTCTTTCGCACATGGACATTTTTTGTCATGATTTACAATTTGACACGAAAGTCTTTGTGAGATGAAATGTGTGTGTGTGTTACCATCTCGTGCCCTGAGACATCACTTGTCAAGCCACATGAAAGCTAACCCTTTCAACAATGGTCACACAGGATGGGACAGCCAAGGTTACGCAGCATGAGCGTGGTTACCAAGTGGATCGACGACTGTTTGCATGCCTTGGCTTCAAGTACAGTCCCCAAGTTCACCCAGCTGTAAATGGGTACCTGCCTTCTTTAGCAGCAAAGGAAAAGAGATGGGCGCTGCTCTTAACATGCTGGCCTCTGGAGAAGCAAGGTCTCTGATACTTCACTCCCAACGACTGCATAGGTTACGGGAACACCTTTACCCCCTACCTTTACCACACAGCCTACCTGCCCAGTCCAACCCCAGCTCAATAGCTTTTCTTGTACACACATAATGGTCTTGTGAGTAAAGTAAGTTGGTTGGGGGAGAATACCTTCAAAGAATTTGAAATCTACAGGCAGTTCAGCACAGCAGAATTCAACAAGAGGGATAAATGACATAAAAATGTAAATATCATAAGTAACAAATTGTCCGCCTTCCCTTTTGTACCTGTAAAATGGGGCCCCCTTTTTGTATGTTAGGGGACCCTTTGCCCCCCCCCCTTTTTTTTTTCCTAAGATTTTAAAGTCAACACTGGTGGTACCTAAGACAAATCTTGCAACTTGGGCCATGGACAGAGAGTTGAGAACAAACCCCCCAAACCTTCCAGTCACCTTTCCTTCACATACCTTCATGATGCGTAAAAGGTCCTTCTCCCTCATCATGGCAGTTTTATCATGCTGGAACATGTTCAACGCTGTTTTCGCCGCTGAAAAATAACATCACAATAGGACGATCATGACCGTTACCACCAGTACCATGGATACAGACGTTTCAGCATGCTAATCTGAAAAAATTTAAATCACGATGTGTTGTTGACTTTTTAGAGCAAAGTTGTATAGTACACTTTCAACTTCTTCTACAGAAAACTGTGACAACATCTACTTTTTTAAGGGTTTATTTTCATTCCTTGAAGTTGCATACATGCACATAAAATCCTGCACCAATGTCATAATATATCCTGTTGTCAACTGGGCCTGAGCAATACAGACACCTGCAGTGTTGGTCAGGTAATTTGAACAACACGCTCAAAACAGCATCCATAAAGTGGATGAAACTTGATTGTCTTGTCCTAGTCTTCCAAATGAGCCCACAGCAAACTCATTCTGGGTGGTTGCTGGCTGTAGTCAGAAAAATCCTATAAATGTAATCTGCAAGATTCCAACCCATAACCCAAGGTGCTAACAATTGTGCCATGGTGGGTTGCTTTTACTTTCTGTTGCTTATTGTTGCCTATTAAACAGACGGATACTCATAAGATATATACGCATGACATGTGTATGCATACCAGGTGCACTGGTCATATTTTCTGTAGAAAAAGTTCATGTGCGTCAACTTGACTTAAAAATTTGAAACAGTTTGTTGATATCATACACACATTCACATTTGAAATAAAATTGCGTTTGCGTTTGCTCAGACTTAAAGGAAATAACAAAAGTACCGTCCATGAAAATTACCTTTTCCTCTTTTTGTTGTACCAGGAAGTAATTTCACTTTAAATCTGAAACAAAAAGAATTTTTTGTTTGTTTAATTTACTGTAAACTGACCCTTATGACAAATCACACTAAAAAGGAAAAAAAGAAAAGGAAAACAGAATCATTTTCAAGACAGCTTTCACTTTCTCTTGCTGCACTGTCTGAATCACTCACACACATCATCATAATCAAAGGTTATGACAAAGATGTCACAACTTTAATAATCCTTTTCAGGAAGAAAATACAGTGTTCAGCACTTTCACACAAAACATTTACTTACACAAATTACAGTTTTCTTAAACTCCAGTCAGAAAATCCTAACCGCAGAAAAAATTGTTTACACACACACATCAAATACACACTTTCCTGTATTTAGTGAGAGCATTGCAGGCAGCATATATAAAACACCACAGAAACCTATCTACCAGACTATAGCAATCTATACAACCTAATACAACACAATTCAGCATCCAGTCAGTGTGAGAACACTGCGTTGAGTGTTGTGTATAGGAACAGCACACTGATCTACCTTCACCAGCTGCCTTGGCGCAGTGGTTAGTACACTAATTGATGGCAAAGGCATTTTCTTCCTTTCTTTGGTTGTTGTTGGATTTTTTTGTTTAGTTCCTCCATTCAGAGATTCATCAATTGTGTATGCGACGGTTTACACACCATTGAGGTAGCCGCATTCCGTCTTTGGGGATTATGTTTGAACAAGACACCCATATACACATGGTTTTTTATTTTGTTTTTAAAATGTTAGTCATCCGTTTCTACCAGAACTTCTGAAAAGAGGAACAGGTTTTCAACATGTGCAAAAGACATTCTGAACACAGGACCTCAAGTTAACTCCAAAGGAAACATTCCCCTCAAACAGGTGTTTTGGTGGGGACTGGTGGCCTGGCTAGAAGGTTGTGGGTTCATCGATAAGCCCCCTGACAATCCCAGGCTCCAAGATAGGGTAACTCAAGCCTGGCTAGGGCTATTCCTTTTTATTTATTTATTCTTTTCTATTGAGGACAATGGAATAAGCACTTATGTGCTTTTTTACATCTAGTTCCCGTATGTATGCAGTTTTTTAAATTTTGTCATCTGTTCTCACCAGCACACAATGGTCTACTCTTTCAAAAAGCGGAACAGGGTTTAACGTGTGCGCAAGATGTTATGTGTGCGTTCACACACAGTGCCTCAGCTTATAGTCTCATCCGAAGGACTTTTGGGGAGAGTGGAGTCTGCACTGATGTTAACTCCAGGGGGAAAATTCCCCTTGAACGGGATTCGAATGCGGGTCGTCAGATTGTGAGTACAATGTTCTAACCACTAGGCTATCCCATCCCCCTGGGGTTGTCAGACTGAAATAAAAGACATGGGAGCAGCAAGGCTGAAACAGCACAACCCAGCAGGCAGAAAAACAAACTACTGTGACTAAAGTGCCGTAAATACAACACGATATGCATTCTTTTATGCTTCAAGAGCATTGTAGGGAAGGGAGCATGACATACTCTTCTTCGCATACAGCAGTACAGAAATCTGTTGTACCTAAAATGCTGCCTAGAAAGAGAAAGCACAAGGCCTGCACATTCTTGTATGCAGTAAGGGGAGCAGAGGAATCTTGTGTGACATACAATGCTCTAAAATAGAGCACAAGACCTGCACACACTTGTATGGAGTGAGGGGAGTAGAAAAATCTTGTGTGACCTAAACTAAAAGAGAAAATGCAAGGCCTGCACATTCTTGTATGCAGTGAGGGCAAAACAAAAATCTTGTGTGACCTAAAATGCTGCCTAGAAAGAGAAAGCACAAGGACTGCCCCTACTTGTAAGTATGCAGTGAGGGCAGTACAGAAATCTTGTGTGACCTAAACTAAAAGAGAAGCACAAGGCCTGCCCCTACTTGTAAGTATGCAGTGAGGGCAATACAGAAATCTTGTGTGACCTAAACTAAAAGAGAAGCACAAGGCCTGCCCCTACTTGTAAGTATGCAGTGAGGGCAATACAGAAATCTTGTGTGACCTAAACTAAAAGAGAAAGCACAAGGCCTGCCCCTACTTGTAAGTATGCAGTGAGGGCAATACAGAAATCTTGTGTGACCTAAACTAAAGGGAAATACAGAAGAAATCTTGTGTGACCTAAACTAAAAGACAAAGCACAAGGCCTGCCCTTACTTGTAAGTATGCAGTGAGGGCAATACAGAAATCTTGTGTGACCTAAACTAAAGGAGAAGCACCAGGCCTGCCCTACTTGTAAGCAGTGAGGGCGTTGTAGGGGGCGCAGCAGGGCACAGCGTACAGCAGCTCGTCTTCAGGGTGGGGCTGGCCTGTCAGGGAGTTCAGGATCTGCAAGTCCTGCAACGCAAACGTTCGTCTTTCCTCCACTGTACAACATTTAGTCATCTGTTCATTTATAGTCTTTCCTCCACTGTACAACGTTTAGTCATCTGTTCATTTATAGTCTTTCCTCCACTGTACAACGTTTAGTCATCTGTTCATTTATAGTCTTTCCTCCACTGTACAACATTTAGTCATCTGTTCATTTATAGTCTTTCCTCCACTGTACAACATTTAGTTATCTGTTCATTTATAGTCTTTCCTCCACTGTACAAACATTTAGTCATACTGTTCATTTATAGTCTTTCCTCCACTGTACAACATTTAGTCATCTGTTCATTTATAGTCTTTCCTCCACTGTACAACATTTAGTCATCTGTTCATTTATAGTCTTTCCTCCACTGTACAACATTTAGTCATCTGTTCATTTATAGTCTTTCCTCCACTGTACAACATTTAGTTATCTGTTCATTTATAGTCTTTCCTTTACTGTACAACATTTAGTTATCTGTTCATTTATAGTCTTTCCTCCACTGTACAACATTTAGTCATCTGTTTATCTACTTATTTATTTTTCTCTTCCAAGTCCTGCAATGGAAACCTTTTCTTTTCTCCACTGCCTGACATTTATCTATGATTGATTGGTTGATTTATTCTTCTATTTTAAGTCCTGCAATGGAATCTTCCATCTTTCCTCCACTGTTCGTCATTTAGTTATCCGTTTATTTATTTATTCTTCTATTCTAAGTCCTGCAATGGAATCTTCTGTCTTTCCTCCACTGTCTGTCATTTAGTCATCTGTTCATTTATCTATTCTTCTATTTTAAGTCCTGCAATGGAATCTTCCGTCTTTCCTCCACTGTTCGTCATTCAGTTATCTGTTTATTTATTTATTTATTCTTCTATTCTGAGTCCTGCAATGGAATCTTCTGTCTTTCCTCCACTGTCTGTCATTTAGTCATCTGTTCATTTATCTATTCTTCTATTTTAAGTCCTGCAATGGAATCTTCCGTCTTTCCTCCACTGTTCGTCATTCAGTTATCTGTTTATTTATTTATTTATTCTTCTATTCTGAGTCCTGCAATGGAATCT
This sequence comes from Rapana venosa, assembly GCA_028751875.1. Taxonomy (NCBI): domain Eukaryota; kingdom Metazoa; phylum Mollusca; class Gastropoda; order Neogastropoda; family Muricidae; genus Rapana; species Rapana venosa. The sequence goes on from CM054138.1 coordinate 41,180,214, forward strand.
TCTGTCTTTCCTCCACTGTCTGTCATTTAGTCATCTGTTCATTTATCTATTCTTCTATTTTAAGTCCTGAAATGGAATCTTCCGTCTTTCCTCCACTGTTCGTCATTCAGTTATCCGTTTATTTATTTATTCTTCTATTCTGAGTCCTGCAATGGAATCTTCTGTCTTTCCTCCACTGTCTGTCATTTAGTCATCTGTTCATTTATCTATTCTTCTATTTAAAGTCCTGCAATGGAAACCTTTCCTTTTCTCCACTGCCTGACATTTATCTATGATTGATTGGTTGATTTATTCTTCTATTTTAGTCCTGCAATGGAATCTTCTGTCTTTCCTCCACTGTCTGTCATTTAGTTATCTGTTCATTTATCTATTCTTCTATTTTAAGTTCTGCAATGGAAACCTTTTCTTTTCTTTTCGAACTGCCTGTCATTTATTTATCTATTGATTGATTTTTTCATTCTTTTATTCTGATGATGATGGAATATGCACTCCTGTACTTTTTTTTTAAAACACCTAGTCCTCGTGAGCATGCAAGTTTTGTAAAGTCTTTTTTTATCATCTGTTCCCACCAGTACACAATGTCCTACTCTTTCGAAAAGCAGACAAGTATTAACATGTGCGCAAGATGTTCTGCATGTGTTTGCGCATGGGGTCCTGGTTTATAGTCTCATTTGAAGGTGGTCATTGTGTGTGTGTGTGTGTGTGTGTGTGTGTGTGTGTGTGTGTGTGTGTGTGTGTGCGTGTGTGTGTTTGTGTGAGTGTGTGTGTGTGTGTGAGTGTGTGCATGTGTGTGTGCATATGTGTATACATACTTGTGTGGTTTATAGTCTCATCCGAAGGTGGTCATTGTGTGTGTGTGTGTGTGTGTGTGTGTGTGTGTGTGTGTGTGTGTGTGTGTGTGTGTGTGTGAGTGTGTGCACATGCATGCATGTGTGGATGTGCATATGTGTATACATACTTGTGTGTGCTCAAACACAAGTGTGTGTGTGTTGTGTATGTGTGTTTTGTGTGTCTGTGTGTGTGTGAGAGTGTGTGAGTGTGTACACGTGCATGCATGTGTGTGTACATGCGTGCGTGTGTCTTTGCGTGCGTGTGCACTTCATACACATGCATGCATAAGCAAGCCTGTGTTTTATCCTAATCGGCAATTCAATGACTGACTTACATCCAAAGGCTGGCCATCTTCCTCCGCCACATCCTGCTCCTCCTCTGATGCCCCTTCCTGGGCCTCCTGAAACACATATACACACACACACGTCTTGGTTCTTCAACTGCCACCACAGCCTAAGACATACTGTCAACTACAAGCCAGATCCCTACCAACACACAAATCTACTGTCCATTGGAGTAGTCCCTTAAACAAAATCTACAATGCTATGAATGCAATAATCCCTAAAAGTCTATTACTGTATTAATCGTTGCAAAAACTCTACAGATGATGGTTTACAAGACTGACCTACGCTGAGATCCCTCAGAGAAAAGTTACATACAGTGTCCTTCGAAGCAAAGTTCACTTTTACAAACATACAGCTGTAACAAACAACCTTTAAAAAAAATCTAACAATTATTAACTAGTGACTTTTGTGTGTATGTGTGAGAGTGAGTGTGTGTGTGGTTATTGTTGTTGTTGTTGGTGTGTGTGTGTATGTGTGTGTTTGTGTTGTGTTGTGTTGTGTTGTGTGTTTGTGTGTTTGTGTGTGTGCACACGCATGTGCGTACATGCATGCGTGCGTGTATATATATATATATATATATATATATATATATGCGTGTGTGTGTGTGTGTGTGTGTGTGCGTATATGTGTAGTAGTATGGTCAGTATCTAGACAACGCACCTCTTTGATAAAGCCTACAGGTTTCGCCATCTCCACCCGATCTGCTGCATCTGAAAGACAGAGATCGCTATTAATCCACTCATCTGACTGCATGGACTGAGGAAACACACTCACTCTTTTTTCACACATCAGTGTATAGGTCTGGTCAGTCAGTCAAGTAATCGCAGATATTTTCAACGCATCAAGCACACTGCTTTAACCTAACACTGAACACAAAGTTTATACAAAACAAAAGAAGGTAAAGGTGTCCCATAACCTATAAGGTCGTAGGGGAGCAAGGCATCAGAGACCTCACTTCTCTAGGGGCCAGCATATTGAGGGCAGCACCCATCTCCTCTCCCTCGCTGCTTTACCTTCCCTGACCCTAAAGAGGGCAGGTACCCATTTACAGCTGGGTGAACTGGGGGGACTGTACTGAAGCCAAGGCACGCAAATGGTCACCCATCCAAAAACCAAAAGAATGTTAAAGTTTTTTGTTTTTTTCTAAAATGCCTCATATTTATTGTTTGTTGATCATTTTCAATTATTATTCCTTCCACACTGAACATCTGGGTGTTTTTTTTCCAGTTTCTTGATGGTCCTGATGATAGTCTAAGTGAGTTGTTGTTCGGTTGATTCTCCTGTCAAATTTCCTTGGTTTACTCTCCTGTCAAATGACTTTGAAATCCTCCATACCCCAAAAGTGTTTAAAGGTATTAAATCTTGAAATCACACATACCGATTCTTGTTGGTCAAGAATGAATGCTAAAGAACCAATACTGTGAAGTGGCCAGCCTCAGTCATCTACTTTCAAGACGTGCACAATGTTACACACACTTCAGGCTACACTTAATCTAAGACTACAGTCTAGTACTATATGGAGAGGGGAAAAAAAAAAGCAAAAATCTAAACAAACCATCATGACTTGAACCGTTTGTTGCCGACTTTGGCTGTGACCCTGAATGACCTTGACTTTGACCCTTGCCACTCTGAGGTCGTCCTGTTGGTTTTCCACCTCCTTTTGCTGCTCGGTTTTCCTCCTTTCCTTTCTTCCCTTTTTTCCTCTTCTCTTCTTTGTGAGGCCCTGAAGCCTGCAATGAAAGGGCATACATGCCTGAGGGTTCTTCAACAACACAGAGTCAATGCACAGCCTCTGTAACCAAACAATCATTTTCAAAAGATATGTTATGGGGGGTGGAATAGCCTAATGGTTAGTGTTGAGCTTGCCATCTGACGGTTTGGGTTCAAGCCATCACCAAGACGCTTGCTCAAGGGGATTTTGCCCCTGGGATTAACATTGGTGCCGACTTCCCTTCCCTGAAAGTCTTTCAGATGAGACTATAAACTGAGGTCATGCGTGCAGAACATCTTGAGCACACGTTAAAACCTGTTCTGCCTTTCTTAAGAGTAGGCCACTGCATGCAGGTTGGGACAAAGTTTTAAAATTGCATGCACAGTGGTTTTGGGTTTAGACGTCATTCCTGAAGTCACGAGTGCATAGGCAAATGGTCACATACACAAAACCTTACCACTGATGAACCTTCAGAGTGCTAGCCTCATGTGTGTGTATATGTGTGTGTGTGAGTGTGTGTATGTGCGCACATGCATGTGAGTGCATGTGTGTGTGTGTGTGTGAGAGAGAGAGACACACACACACACAGATCAAGAGAGAGAGAGTGTGTGTCTCTCTGTGTGTGTCTGTGTGGTGTGTAGTGTGTGCACGCATATGTGTGAGCGCACTTGCATGCATCTTTCTCATCTAATATCACTAACAGTGAAAAGACGTAAAGAACGAATATGCATGCGTGCATGAATGTGTGTGCGTGTGTGTGTGCATCCGCGTGTGTGTGCGTGCGCGCGTGTGTGTGATGTGTGCATGTGTGTGTGTGTGCATGCATGCGCGCGCATACGTGTGTGTGTGTATACACTCCCACTCATGCTTACAGCCAGGAGATCCATCTTCAGCTGTCGTTCGTCTTCATCCTGGTCCCCATACTTTCCCTTCATTTTCCGTTTCTTGTTCTGTAAAGAACATGCATGCAAACAGCTGTCAGTATTAATACAATATGTGACACTCCACCCCACAATGAGTCGCATTGCTCCAGAGGTTATTGACATGATATTAATATGCAATAACAAAGGTTATTAAATACAACACAAAACCACATTGAAAATCAGATAGTTCTATGAAAAGTTATTACAAATTGAAATGATA
>CM054138.1:41189242-41235708 GCA_028751875.1 Rapana venosa
AATACATCTATGGAACAAAATCATTCTTAAATGTTAAAAATGCACGAAATAAACACTTGGACTGACATATATGTCTGGCTTTATCCATTTACCATGTCTACTGAATTTTCAAACAATGACCAAAATAGCAAGTCACCATACAGACACAGTGTAAACTTAAGTGCAACTTCAATGAGTTAAGCAGAGAATTTTACATTACAATATAATACAACACAACAAAATACAATACAATATAACATAATACTACAGTGTGATGATAAAAGTCCCATAACCTACGTGGTTGTAGGAGAGCGAGGCGTCAGAGACCTCAACTTCTCATGGGGCAAGCATATTGAGGGCGGCGCCCATCTCCTCTCCCTCGCTGCTTTACCTTCCCTGACCCTAAAGAGGCAGGTACCCTTTTACAGCTGGGTGAACTGGGGGACTGTACTGAAGCCAAGGCGTGCAAACCGTCACCCATCCAAGTGGTAACAACGCTTGATGCTGCTTAACCTTAGCTGGGGAAAGTGAATGCACCCGACCACTGAGATGTGTCATGATACATTACAATAAAACCTAAGTTGATTTTACAGACATGACACCCTTTTCTTGCTTCACTAAACAAACCCCCAGTAACCTCCAGCTGTTCTTTCACCAACTTGAAGCAAAGCCACGGATAAAACACAACAACTGTTCCCCCTGCAATGTCAAGTTTCTACTGACCTTCTTTGCTTAGCAGACAACCTCCCTGTTGCCCGGTTTGTGGTCTGAAACAGTGAACAACACAAACGTCTTTTTTTTGGTGCGAAATATTACAAAATGTAATGCACATTTTCTCACCGACAACAAAAATCACACAATGCGTATTTTTGCAGATTTTTTGTTTGTTTGTTTGTTCCTCAGCTAGAGCTCTGAAGTTGACAATATAATGGTCAGATTTTTGTGTATGCGATCATTTCTGTCCATCATTGAGGTAGCCACATTCCGACTTAAAGGATGACGTCTAAAAACTCATAATGTTTATCTAATTTTGTCATTCAAAACCCAAACACAAAACCATGCACACTGGTGTCATATTAAAACATCATCTCCTAAGTTGGAATGCAGCTGCCTTAAGACAAAAATGGCTGCATACTCAAAAAAATCGCACCACTGGTGAACCTCGGAGCTCCAGCTGAAGAACACACACACAAATAAGCTCCTAATCCTGTAAGAAACAAAAATGTAGGTACAGACACAGACAACCACACCCATACATACACAACACATGGGTGTTTTTAAAAACCCCTTCTGAAGTAACAAGGTAAAGGTAAAGGTGACCCATAACCTATGTGGTTGTAGGGGAGCGAGGCGTCAGAGACCTCAACTTCTCAAGGGACCAGCATACTGAGGGTGGCACCCATCTCATCTCCCTCGCTGCTTTACCTTCCCTGATCCTAAAGAGGCAGGTACCCATTTACAGCTGGGTGAACTGGGGGACTTTACTGAAGCCAAGGCGCACAAATGGTCAGCCATCCAAGTGATCACCATGCTCGATGCTGCTTAACCTGAGCTGGGGGGGAAAAAACGAGTGCTCTGACCACTGAGCTATCCCATCCCCTTCGTCATCATCATCAGTCCCGTGACCTTGGCGGTTGTGGGGGAGACACGAAAGACGATGCCGTGGTAAGCCTCCTCCATCCCCTTACCAAAGGTTAAAAACCAAACAGCAGGCAGACAAGAGGCACAAAACACGCGCACCTCCACAAGTACACGCACTTCAGACCCCACCTTTTCCCCGAAGGAGACAGGGGTGTCATCCCCCAGGTAGATGGCTGCACCACCACCACCATCGTCCTTGTCGTTCTTCGTGGCGGAACTGGTGGCACTGCCGACACTGGTCAGACGCTGCAGCTCAAACCTGTCCCCAACAGTCAGCCAACAATACAGCAACACTCCCACATACATCTTCTGTTTTTCGTTTGTTTGTTTTGTGTTTTGGGGATGAATGAACCTTTTATCTAACCTCTTTTCGTAATTGTGCTATTACTAGATGCCCCACATCCCCCTAGTACATGCAGACTCTGACACATACATACATACATACATACATACATACATACATACATACATACATACATACATTCATACATACATACATACATACATACATACATACATACACTCACACACACACACACATTAAGCACGCACATGTGCTGAACAAGAATAGGTTGGTTGTTTTTTTAAAAAGGGGAAATTCTGCACAGTGTGGTGCCTCCTTGGGAAAACTGAGGTTGAAACTGTACATCAGGCAAGGACGGTATAGCCTTGTGGTTAGAGTGATGCATACTATGCTTGAGATCTGCTGACCCAGGTTCAAATCTCGTTCAAAAATATTTTTCCTCTGGAGTTTACATCAGTGCTGACTCCACTCCCCATAAAAGTCCTTCAGATAAGACTATAAACCGAGGTCACATGTGCGAAAGCATGCAGAACATTTTGTGCAAAAGTAGGCCATTTTGTGCCGGTGGGAATGAATGATAAAACTGGCAAAACTACATACACATGGGGACTGGACGTAAAAAAAAAATTTTTAAGCACATGAGTGCTTATTCCATTATCTTTGAAATAAAAGAATTAAAAAAACAAACACACACACACACAGACAAAGAGAGAGAGCCAAAACCCAAACTGAAGCAAATTTACAGGAAGAAAGGTAAAACAGGTGGAGGAGGACGGTAGGTAACACACAGACTGACGAACATCAAACAACACATACAGTGTTCACTGTCTACCTGTCTCCTAAGGCAGGTAACACACAGACTGACAAACATCAAACAACACGCTTGATGCTCACTGCCTACCTGTCTCCTTTCACATGCGTGAGGTTGATGGAGGTATCGGGAAACTCCACAGCTAGGGGAACCACTGCAGACTTCTGACCCTTGTCGTCCGTCCCTGCTTCTGTCGTACCAGCTGACGCCTTGTCCTCTGCCACACCCGCTTCATCGCTGACGTCACCTGTGCCCTCATCCCCCTGTTCAGATCCGCTGTCCTCCGGATAACGTTCCTCGCCTTCAGCCGCAGCCTGTTTGGCCTCCCCTTGGTTTTCATCGCCACTGTCCTCACTGACGGCATCGTTCTCTTCACCTTGCTCATCTATGTCACCCAGACTCAGGGCACTCTCGGCCTCCGAGGCCAAAGAAACGGAGACAGAGTCGTCCTCGATGGTGCGGACTTTGCGTTCTCCTATGTGTCGCTCAACGCTGCTGTCTTCCAGCTGAATGATCACACCAACAATCAGCAAGCCGGTAATAAGTCTTTTTTGGGTTGGAATTGGAATAAAAGTTATATATAAATATAAATATATATACACGCACACTGATATATATATATATATATATATATATATATATATCTATATGTATCTATCTATATATAATTATTTTGTCATAAAGCCAAGTAGTGTTGACATTTTAGCTCTTGATGATATTTGACTTTGTTAGATTGTTGAAGGTTTAAATATATTCTTGGGGAGCTATTGCTCTTGGGCTGAAAGTTTGGCAAGAACTAAAATCTTCAGAACACGCACACAACACATTTTTTTCATAAGCAAAGCAGATGAGACGCTCTCTCTCTGAATTTTATGCAGAGAAACCTGCCGGGACTTAAAGTGGTATTCAATTATAATACAAAGCAACCTTTCACTGAAAACTCTGACAATTCCTTAAACGCAAGCAAGGATTTCATCTTTTATTTTTTTTCAGAATTAATGGTTAGCTAGCTTGTTTACTATCGCCATGGCTTGTAAGAATTGGTAACATTCTTCTATGGCGATATGGCTGAAAATTTGGTGAATGGACTGATATTGATGACCGATAAACCACTAAAAATATTAAAAAGTTTGAAAAAAACCCACTAATGGACATGTAAAGACCATTCAGTTATTGGCAAGAAATATGTTGTTGGCTGTGAGTGAAAGTGCATGCGTAGATTGCTGGTGATAGCAATATTCATATGCACACTCGCGCACACACACACACACTCATCCATGCACACACCCGAGTATGCACACATGCATTCTCTCTCTCTCTCACACAAACACACACTCACACATATACACACACAAACACAAACACACACAGTACTTAAATACACACAAAAACAAGTAATAACCAGAAGAAAAGAAAAAATAAAGCGGGGCTGACAAAAGGGATGGAAGGTAACAAAAATCATCGGACATTCCAAAAACCAACACGGGAGTGCAGTATTCTGACAACATGTTCTCTCTGGGCAGAAGGCCTCGGAGAATCAGGTGTGACACAACCTGTTAGACAATACAAACCACACACCTACTTTGGGGCCACGGCATGCAAATCCAACATCACTCAGTCAAGAGTGCTAAATTCAGCGCGCCTCTTCCTTTTACCAAGTCTTAGCATGGTCAGTTCCTGCTATAATCAGCACCAGCTGGGCTGGGGTGGGACACGATGAATAAATAGCAGCTGAGAGTGGGAGGAAACTGACAGCTGTGGGGTGGGTTAGACTGTTGCACGTGTCACCAGACAACCTCGGATCAAGTCGCCATGAAGGTGCCTGTTTTAGGGAATTTTTCCCTGGAGTTATTAACATCAGTACTGACTCCAATCCCCCCCCAAAAAGTCCTTCAGAAGTGAGATTTCAAATCGAGGCCCTGTTTGCAAAAACCACGCAGAACATCTTGCGCACAGATTAAAATCCTGTCCCACTTTTCACAAGGGTAGGCCATTTTGTGCTGGTAGGATCGATGACAAAATGTTACAAATGCACCCACATACAGGTTTTGTGTTTACAAATCATCTATGAAGCTTGTATGTGGCTACCTTTATGGTGGGTAGAAACAGTCACATACGCAAAATCTCACCACTGGTAAACCTCGGAGATCTAGGTGAGGAATGAAAAAAACAACAACCAACCCCACAAAACAAAAAACACAGACTCACTTTGAAAAGAAAACCAAAGCCATAAACCAGGTAGGATGGTGGCAGGTAGTTCTTCTTGCCTGCACAAAAAAAGTTTTAAGTCTATGAAATAAGTGTGTGTGTGTGTGTGTGTGTGTGTGTGTGTGTGTTGTGTGTGTGTGTGTGGTGTGTGTGCACACATGCATATATTGTGTGCAAGTACACACATAAGTGTGTGTGTGTACACACATGCAAGTATGTGTGCAAGTATATACAGAAGAGTGTGTGTGTATGTATACACACATGCATATATGTGTGCAAGTATATACATGAAAGTGTGTGTAAACACACATGCATATATGTGTACAAGTATATACTCTCCCCAAAAGTCCTTTGGATGAGACTATAAACCGAGGCCCTGAGTGCGAACGCACGCAGAACATCTTGCGCACACATTAAATCCTGTTCTGCTTTTCGTAAGAGTAGGCCATTGTGTGCCGGTGGGAACAGATGACAGAATTGACGAAACCGCATACACACGGGGACTGGATGTAAAAAAAGCACACAAGTGCTTATTCCATTATCCTTGATATAAAAGAATAAAATAAAAATTAAAAACTAAATAAATAAAACATAAGTGTGTGTATACACATATGCATATATGTGTGCAAGTACACACATAAGTGTACGTGTGTGTGTGTGTTTTGTTTGTTTATGTGTGTGTGTGTGTGTGTGTGTGTGCGCGCGTGCGTGTGTGTGTATATACCAGGCATGCATATGTGTGCAAGTATACAATATATATATATATATATATATATATATATATATAATATATATATATATATATATATATATGTATGTATGTATATAAGAGTGTGCATATGTGTGTGCGTTGTGCGTGTGTGCATGTATGTGTGAACTGTATCCACACTTATTCTGACAACAATTCTGTGCACTTGCAGGCAATACACTAAAGCTGGCTGGCTGTACTTCCACACACTCAACCCAACTATGTACATGTAAAGTGAGGCCCACAGCAAAAAGCCGAAATCTGGAGTATTTTCTACGGGGCACACAGAGCTGAGATATCAAAACGGGAAGGGGGGCTTTCATATTTTGTATGTATACACTCACTCAGCGTTCCAGTAACCACTTCTGAAAGTTTCAATTCCTGGTGTTGTTCTCTGTGGGTTTTTGTTTCGGCTCTAACCCTTACCAATGTAACGCCTGCAGGAAGAAATGGGGAGACAACTGGTAGTCCAGCATGAGAGAGAGCAAAGACAATGTTTTAAGTTACCAATTCGGTTTCACAGCGGCTACATCGAAAGACAAGAAACGACCCAGGCCCCTGACCTCGAATCATAAAACTGCCAGTGGTGAGGTACTCTCCAGAGGGCGCGGTCTTTGACACCTGGTCGTGACGCACCCACCACGCGCTGGTCACCACCTTGGCATCCCAGGCTGCACTGTTGCAAATGGCCATGGTCCCAGCTTCATTCAGCGTCTTCGGGGGGACCTCGCCACCTTTTAAAAAAAACCAACATGTACACACACACACATACAAGGACATCACTACTGAATCATGTCTATAAAACCTACACAAGAGATGGAAACAAATCCAACAAAACACTTGGCCGTTTCATGGGTGAACAATGTAAGCATTCAAAAACAAACCCATGTCATTTTTATATTTGTATATGCCCAAGACTATCATTCTTTGTGAATTATGCCTTTGTAAAGGTAAAGGTGTCCCATAACCTATGTGGTTGTAGGGGAGCGAGGCATCAGAGACCTCAGCTTCTCTAGGGACCAGCATATTGAGGGTGGTGCCCATCTCTCCTCTTCCTCGCTGCTTTACCTTCCCTGACTCTAAAGAGGGCAAGTATCCATTTTCAGCTGGATGAACCAGGGGACTGTATCGAAGCCAAGGCATGCAAATGGTCACCCATCCACTCGGTAACCATGCTCAATGCTGCTTAGGGAAAGTGAGTGCTCTGACCACTGAGCTCTCCCGTAGTAAAGTAGTCTTCATCATATACATGTCTGCTGAGTATGGTCAAGCTGGTTCGCTGGCACAAAAGCTCACTGAGGAAAGACGCTGATGGGGCAGTTGGTCAGAACAAAGGCTGAGGAAAGACGCTGTAGGGGCAGTTGGTCAGAACAAAGGCTGAGGAAAGACGCTGTAGGGGCAGTTGGTCAGAACAAAGGCTGAGGAAAGACGCTGTAGGGGCAGTTGGTCAGAACAAAGGCTGAGGAAAGACGCTGTAGGGGCAGTTGGTCAGAACAAAGGCTGAGGAAAGATGCTGTAGGGGCAGTTGAATAGCACAAGGTCTTCACAGAAGAAGCCCCCACCCCTAGTGAGTGTTCTGGCCCTTACCTTCTGACAGACTTTTCCATGATTATGATTACAGACACAATTATCTTTTCCAACAGACTTTACCATAACCATTTTTAGACACACAGTTATCTTTTCTGACATACTTTTACATAATTATAGAATCAAATGCAGCTTTTCTGACAAGACTTTTCCATCATCATGATTACAGACACAAATGACACACACGCGTATTTTGCGACACACTTTTACATCATCATGATTTAGAGACACGATCATCCTTTCTGAGAGACTTCTTTTCATAATTACTGTTACAAACTATGTATCCGGGACACACAGAAAAGATGGCGACAAGAGAATCGAAGCAGCCGAGATGTGGGGATTTTTCAGAAGGCTGCTCAGGGTCAGTTGGACAAATAGAAGAACAAATGAAAGCATACCACACAAACTGGGAACAACAAGAACACTGTCTTTCCAGGCAAGACTGAAGCAAAAAGAAGAATAGGCAGACTACCAGCTTCTCTCACTGGCAACAATGAATCCAGAGGCATGAGAATCGTGCAGTCAGCAAAGACCGGAAGAAATGATGGAGAAGGAAGACTGTCTCGTTGTCTTGTCACTGAACGTAGCGGCTAACACCATATTCGATGGTGCTGACAGGTGTGTGACTGCAGGTGAGACACAGCCGTCTCTTCTCACAGACTTTTTCCACGATTATCATTAGAAACACTATCACCTTTTCTGACACACTTTTTTCTTTACACAATCATCGTCAGTGACACACAACCGACTTTTCGGAAGGACTTTTACATAAATTATACAGGGTCAATCATAAACAGCAAGCATAAAGAAAGTAAATGCATAAACATCCTAAGGGTAGTATGCACGTGTATACATCCCCACACACACACACACGCGTATGTATGTGACAGAGTTTTCAGCCAGGAAGACAAGGCAGCAGGTAAAAGACAGAAAATTACCTGCAGGATTTTTCAGGATGACGCTGCTGGCACCATGAAGGTCAGCGTGGACGTAGAGGTCACCTGACAAACAGTAACAAAAAACAGTCACCTCACAAATGATAACCAAAAAAACCCAGTCACCTAACAAGCAGTAACAAAAAACAGTCACCTCACAAATGATAACCAAAAAAACCCAGTCACCTAACAAGCAGTAACAAAAAACAGTCACCTCACAAATGATACCCAAAAAAACCCCAGTCACCTAATAAACAATAACAAAAAACAGTCACCCCACAAATAATAACCAAAAATCCCAGTCACCTAACAAGCAGTAACAAAAAAGTCACCCTACAAATAATAACCAAAAAACCCAGTCACCTAACAAGCAGTAACAAAAAACAGTCACCTCACAAATGATAACCAAAGAACCCAGTCACCTAACAAGCAGTAACAAAAAACAGTCACCTCACAAATGATAACCAAAGAACCCAGTCACCAAAACATAAAAACAATAACAATAAAAACAGTCCCAAAAAAACACTCCCCTAAAATGATAACCAAAGAACACAGTCACCTAACAAGCAGTAACAAAAAACAGTCACCCTACAAATAATAACCAAAAAACCCCAGTCACCTAACAAACAATAAAAAATAAACAGTAACAAAAACAGTCACCTCACAAATGATATAAAAAAACAACAACAACAGTCACCTTAACAATCAATAACAAAAAAACAGTCACCTTAACAAACAATAACACCCAAAAAACCCAAGTCACCTACCAAACAATGACAAAAAACCACTCCCCTAACAATATCAAAAACCAGTCACCTAACAAACAATTTTAAAAAAATCACCTCAACAATAAATAACAATACAAACTGTTTCAAAACATCTACTTACACACTGATACCAAGCATAAACAATGTGACAAACGGTGTATTGAAGATCTGTATCATTTCATGATGGTCCGTCCCAAATACATTACTCTTTGTAAAAAGTTTTAACCCCCTACATTGCTATCAATTCCCATAAAAAGTTGTTATTCCTATATTACTACCAATTCCCTTCAGAATGTAAGTTACAGTTATCACGTAACAACATGACAGAGAAATCAGTTTTCAAAATTGCTAAGTACATTACAGTATCACTGAAATTAAGAAACGAAAATAATTCCTGCCTCACAGTTAAGAACTGTTAGGCTCACATTATCTGAACTCATACAAACATTCATGTACTGCTATTTGCATGCTTGTACTGCACTTAAATGTCTGCTGTCGTGTAACCATAAGTGCTCATCATATTATCATATATGCCTATCCCCAGTTCATATAGGCCAGATGGCCTGCAAAAACTGAATAAACCAAAATTATTATTTATCATTATTTCTGACGCAGACACACATTTACCCACGAACACATACACTAATGATATGTCTAATATCACGTAATGTGAAAAGACGTTAAATTAAAGAAGAACACACACACTGCATGTCTTCTTCAACCAAATCAACAGGAAAAGCATAAGACTGTTACACACCAAGCTATCTTATACTGCACACACACTCACTCACTTATACACACTCCATGTCTTCTTCAAAAAGCATATAAGACTGTTACACACCAAGCTATCTTATACTGCACATACACACACACACACACACTCACTTACACACACACACAAAAGAATTATTTTAAAAACAAAAAAAAACCACACACACAAACATACACACTGCATATCTTCGACCAAATCAACAGGAAAAGCATAAAACTGTTAAACACCAAGCTATCTTATACTGCCTGCCCTCTATACTCTCCAACCATGTGCCTACTCTCCAATCTTTCCCTCCTCCCCTCTCCCCCCACTCAGAGGCCAGAGTGCCCATACCTGGCTTCATGTATCTCTTGACCAGGAGTTCGTTCTGCTGCTGGTCCCTGCCTCCAATCACCAGGTAGTTCTCTGAGCTAATGAACCACAGGAACTTTTCAAACCTGAAACCAAACCAGCTTTTGTTTGTCTTTTGTTTTCCTGCTACACGTTCTTTGTCTGTCTGTAGTTGTTTGGCTCTGATTTGTGGGATGTGTGTGTTATGTGTGTGTGTGTGTGTGTGTGCGTGTGTGTGTGTGTGTGTGTGTGTGTGTGTTGTGTGTGTTGTGTTGTGTGTTGTGTGTTATGTGTGTGTGTGTGTGTTGTGTGTGTGTGTTGTGTGAGTGTGTGTGTGTTGTGTGTGTGGGGTGTGTGTGTTGTTGTGTGAGTGTTGTGTGAGTGTGTGTGCGAGTGTGTTTGTGTGTGTGTCAAAGTCAAACTTTTATTTTCAGATGGTACATTGAATAAGCAGCGTGTGTGTGTGTGTGTGTGTGTGTGTGTGTGTGTGTGTGTGTGTGTGTGTGTGTGTGTGTGTGTGTGTGTGAGTGTATGTTCATGTGCGTATGTTCATGAGAAATGGGGACAGGATAACTCAGTGGTCAGAGCACTCACTTTTTCCAAACTAAACTTAAAACAGCATGGGGCATGGTTACAAAATAGATGGGTGACCATTTGCGTGCCTTGGCTTCAGTACTGTCTCCCAGTTCACCCAGCTGTAAATGGGTACCTGCCTCTTTAGGGTCAGGGAAGGTAAAGCAGCAAGGGACAGGAGATAGGTGCCGCCCTCAATATGCTGGCCCCTGGAGAAGCTGAGATATTTGACATCTTGCTCCCCAATAACCATATATGTTATGGGAACACCTTCACCTTTTACAAGTGAATGTGTTTGGTTAAAACAACTTTTATTCAATAAATGATTACAAAAACACACATCAATAATAGCACAGCAAGGGATGTGAATGTGTGAGCAGACAAACACACGTGAACGCACTGGCGCCACGAAGTGCACATACTCGTGTTAAAGTCTGACTGCACAGCTGAATGTTGGTACTAAACCACACGATTCAGAAACACTTTCGTTGCTGAAGTTGGATGCGCTGGGCCTGACTTGTCAGGCACTTAACTGCAGCGCAATGCATTTTCTCTCACAGAACATTTGCTGTCTGAGCATGCAACGATGACGAGAAACACTTTTTCTTCAAGACAAGAAACACTTTTCTTTCTGAACTAATCTTGCATGCTATGTAAATAGTGGTGAAAAACAACGGTCGCCACCCTCAATATGCTGGCCCCTAAAGAAGTGAGATCACTGACCCCTTGCTCCCCTACAACCTTATAGGTTATGGGACACCTTCACCTTTACCTTACATTTTATACACGCAAATTTCACCATTGGTGAACCTCCATGATTTAGCCGAGGAACGAAACACAAACCAACAAATCTGGCATGAGAACAATTTTTTGCATAAGCGTTTTGGATGACTGTGACTCCGTTTAGTGCTAAATAGCCATCAGTATCCACAAATCATATCAACTATTGACATAAATTATGATAAAAGATCCTCAATATGCCACACTACATGCAATAAGGGGGACGGGATAGCTCAGTGGTCAGGGCACTCATTTTCCCCAGCTATGGTTAAGGAGCATCGAGTGCAGTTACCAGGTAAATGGGTGACCATTTGCACGCCTTGGCTTCAGTACAGTCCCCCAGTTCACCCAGCTGTAAATGGGTACCTGCCCTCTTAAGGGTCAGGGAAGGTAAAGCAGTGAGGGAGAGGAGATGGGTGCTGCCCTCAAAATACTGGTCCCTTGAGAAGTTGAGGTCTCTGATACCTTGCTCCCCTGTGACCACATAGGTTATGGGACACCTTTACCTTTGACATACAATGACACAACCAATACGCACCAGTAAGTTTTTCTGGTCTTGTTGATGCTGGCCACTGTAGCCATGTCTTTCAAGGTCTCCTTGGTTTTCTTCTCAGCGGACTTCATTGCCTGCAAGAGCAACCACCAGACTCTACTACATTATAGGCATGATGAATGTGAAAGCAAATGTATGTGCTAATGCATAAGGTTCTTGGGCACAATGGCACATAGTCCTGTCATGCAAAGATTGAAGGGAACACAGTGCAGACAGTGCAAATGTTCTTGGATAATGCTCAACTTACTTTCCTTTCTGGATCCCACAACATCACACACATCATTTTAATGCTTCTACATCCACTTCGCCCTTGGGGATGGGATAGCCAGTGGTCAGAGTACTCGCTCTCCCTGAACTAAGGTTAAGCAGCATTGAGCGTGGTTGCCAAGAGGATAGGTGACTGTTCATGCGCCTTGGCTTCAGTACAGTCCCACAGTTCACTCAGCTGTTAATGGGTTCCTGCCCCCTTTAGGGTCAGGGAGGGTAAAGCAGTGCAAAGGAGAGGAGATGGGCGCTGCCCTCAATATGCTGGGCCCTAGAGACACCGAGGTCTCTGACACCTTGCTTCCCAATGACCAGATAGGTTATGGGAACACCTTTACCTTTTTCATGTGCTGTAAAGTAGCTTTGATTTCCTCCTCAGTACAATCTCCCAAATAATTATTTCCCTTAGTCTGGGTGACGGTGAAGGAAGTAAAAGACCATCCTCAAGGGTTATCATTTAACATGTCTCCATGTTGCAAAAATGTCCACAGGGTTTTCACAATCTTTTATAAGAGAGAGAGAGAAGAGAGAGAGAGATGGAAAAAAGGAGAGCAAGAGGAAAGTTGGAGAGAGACAGAGAGATGGAGAAAGAGAGGAAGAGGAAAGTTGTAAGAGACAGAGATGGAGAAAAGAGAGCAAGAGGAAAGTTGAGAGACAGAGATGGAGAAAAAGAGAGCAAGAGGAAAGTTGTAGAGAGACAGAGATGGAGAAAAAGAGAGCAAGAAGAAAGTTGGAGGGAGACAGAGACAGAGATGAAGAAAAAGAGAGCAAGAGGAAAGTTGTAGAAAGAGAGAGGGGAGGAAGGGGGGGGAGACAGAGATGAAGAAGAAAAAAAGAGCAGAAGAGAGAGTTACAACAGACATGCCAGTTTACCTTATTGGAGGCCTCCAGTGTCTTCTGTTCCTTTCTGGCTGCCTGTTTCTTCATGTCAAAGAACCTGCCATCATTGAACTCAACACTGAGCAACATGCCCACCCTGGGCCAGTTCAGATAGATATACAGTCTACAAAGACCTGTGTCTTTCAAACCAGCTAATTGGAGGGAGTGAGGATGGGATGGGGGGGGGGGGGGGGGGGGAGCTAAAGTAGTCAACGTCATAGAATGGCAAATGATCCCTTCAGCATCCTGTGTTATAGGACGCTGAGCATCGCCCAGATCAGGTCCTGATAGAGAACAGTGTTGAAACACATCTGGTTACTGCATGAACATGATCATTTACAATACAGCTGTTTTATTGTTTTTTTCATAAACTAGCTAGATTTTTCACACAACAAAGGAAGATCTTTTCTGGTCTTTGAAATGACACATTAAAACATCAGCCTGCCTAGGATACAGACCCGCTTACAAACATCACAGCCTTCTACAGCACAAAATAGTATGTTTCAACTTTTCAGTCTTCTCCCTCCAATTTGCTCTTCCAGCTTGGACGTAGACCTTGGGCAGAGCAGGCTTTGAAGGCAACACTGTTCTCCAGTGATGGGTTGTTCCCTGCCTCCTCTGTGGTCTGGCAACCTCATCCTCGTGTTGTGAAGCTCCTCAGTCTAGTGCAGCCTACAGTTACTGCAGTCACCACGTGGAGTGGCTTCTGTGGCTACCTTGAGGATGGCTTGGTTGAGATGTGTAGTGGTGGCTTGGTTGATGTTGTAATCCTCCACCCTGGTTCCTTGGCTATGTACATCAGAGAGGAAGGAGAACATCCTCCAACCAGCCTCCTTATAGTTCCATCTTAGAAAGGTCCCAGGGTTGTTGGGCCTTAAGTGTAATGTAGACTGATGGTCAGTAATACTGGTCTGTGGTCACTGCCTCCCTTGCTCTGGACCTTTCTGTTAGGGTGGGGTTTTTTTCTGGAGTGGTCTTCAGTTACAAAGGCTTAAGTCTGGGGTAGGTGTTCAATTCATCAGGAAGAGAAGAAAGCTGGCAGGTCTTCAGGATCATTCAGCAGAAGCATACTATTCTCAACCTGCCAGTCTTCTCCTATATCTCCCCTTTGGTCATTTTCACTGTAACCCCAAGAGGCTGAATGGCTGTTGAGGTCACCGACAGCTAAGCAGGTCTCAGGTGGGATATATTCAAGTTATGTGAGGAGAGATCTTTATCTGGTGGGCGGTAAAGGTTGAAGATGGTGATAAGAGAGCTGTCCATTGATGATTATGGATCTCAGCTTGCTGATCCTCTGATGGTCAACCTGTGGTTGGGATTCAGATGCGTCTACTGGATACAGGCAATGTCGATGTTTTCTGTATGAAGTCTGCCTGACAACAACATCTTCTTGTTGTGGACTCCCTCAGTACTCCACTGGAGAATGCTGAGTGGTGTTGGAGCTTCTCTTGGGTCAGGTGTTCTGTGGCCAGTAGCGTTTCCCCTCCGTAGCCTGACTCCACAAAACAGGACGGGGTGACTACTGGTCACATGGGGTGGCCCTTTTGAGGCACACAACCAGGAACCAACACACTAAGTACTGTGCCGTGGCAGCTAGTGGTCTGTGATCTTTGTCAGCGATTACACACAGGGTAGCATTTTTATAGTTTACTTACTGCGCTCTTTAGCCAAACAAACCTGATATCCTAAGAATGTGAAATCACCTTAAAGAATAATAATGCAAGAGTATAAAGATATGGACATGGTAAATGTCAATAAAATCCCCCCCCCCCCCCCCCCCCCACGGCCCAGTGAAAACAAAGCCTGTGTTAGCTGTTACAACACACTTACTTTCTGGAGTTGGCGTAAGCACTCAGGCCAAGGTCAATGTCCACTTTCATTGGCTTCAGAGGCATACCCTCCTCCTCATCATCATCATCACCACCTTCATATGGTTCACTGAGACAACAGAATGAAAACAGTTTTGTATGGCATTTTGCAGGCATCGAACTACAGCAGGGTTTGAAATAACAGTCACCCTTGTCAGACTGTACATCATGATAGATTTCATAAGGCTATAAGTGAATGAATGAATAAGAGCCAGCATGTGTGTGTGTGTTATCTTTCTTTCTTTAATTTCAAGGCTAATGGAATAAGCACTCATGTGCTTTTTTATATCCGGTCCCTGTGTGCATGTGGTTTTGTAAATTTTGTCATCTGTTCCCACTGGTACACAATGGCCTACACTTTTCTGCAATGGAACAGGTTTTAACATGTGCACAAGATGTTCTGCATGCATTCGCAAATAGGACCTTGGTTTAGATCTATAGTCTCATCTGAAGGACTTTTGGGGAAAGTGGAGTCGGCACTGAAGTTAACTCCAGAGGAAAAATTCTCTTGAACGCGATTCGAACCTGGGTCAGCAGATTGCGAGTACAATGTACAACACTTTAACCACCAAGCTGTGTGTGTGTGTGTGTGTGGTGTGTTATATATATTTTGCGTATATGTACATTCTTCCTTAATTTAACATCTTTTCACATTACATGACATTAGACGGTGTATATCTCTACACATGCATGTGCGTCTGTCTCTATGTGTAAGTAGCTATGTGTGTGTAAGTGCATGCGCATGCTAGTGTCTTTCCACATGTGCGCTAATGTGTTAGTACTCTTGTGCTAGCTTCACGTCACACATTCCCCAGTCATTCTCCCACAGCAGCTCACTGTAGCAAGAGGGTGATGTGGTTTATGTCCAGTTTCAGATTGACGATGGTTTTGGCCACCGTGTCTCCAGTGGCCTGGGCTTCCTTCACCAACTGACCAATCTCTGTCCAGTCAATCTGATTGGCCAGCGCACTCCGCACTACCAAGATGGCTTTGTCCACCTACACACACACACACACAAAAACCCCAACAACAACAAAATACATTGACAATTAATCTTGCGCTAGTATACTTACGAAACATACACAATTTTCTGCAGGAGAAATCATATCCATTTTGAAGAAGATGGTGTTGAAGCGAGTACAGTATTATTAAATGAAATATTCTAACTTTTGTTATGTGATTGTTCGTGTGTCCCCGGTCACTACAATGAGGTAGCTCAGCCACTGGCTTGCGAGCAACAATGAACAAATTAAACGAGACCCACCTGCAGGTTGAGGTGTGATGTGGCTGCTGCCAGCGAGTCATGGGCGAGCAGACTCAGGGGCCCTCTCTTGGCGTGTTAGAGGCATGGCAATCATGTTGCCCCCCAATAAGGTCTCCTTAGCATGTGAGGAACGCTCACAGCTAAAACTGGCACGCTGGTGACATCATATCTTACTCCATGCTACTCATCCGCGACTTCCTCGCAATAATCACAATCAAACTTCAACCCCCAGGTAGGTCTTGGTTTTTTGTTTTTTATTCTCCAGCCAGATCTCTGAGGCTCACCAATGGTGGAGATTTTGTGTATCCAACTGTTTTTGTTCACCAACAAGGTAACCACATTCTGACTTCGGGGATGTATATTCATGTTTCCATAACCCACTGAACCCTCACATGAATTACTGGATCTTTAATGTGCATATCTGATCTTCTACATGTGTACATATACAATGGGAATTAAGGCACTGGCTGGACTTGAAATTGACCTCGGAGACCATAAAAATCCCCATCCTTAATTCACCAGATGCCACCGAGATTCGAACCCAGGACTTCAAGGGCCATGGGGATAGAAGTCAAACAGTCTCAACCCCTCAGCTACAGTGTCTGCAGTAGGTCTTGGTGATTAGTTAATTAATCATTGTTTTACCCAAGTTTCATTAACTTCAAAACTCCTACTGCTCAGGACTTTTCACCAAACAGCTGTGACAACATCAAATCCAGATTTGTTTTTAAAATGGCTGCTTCAATAGACTGTGGTCCTGGACTACACCTTTGGTTTCAATTCAACTGCAGCCAAAAATAATTACACCATCACAAAGCTTAATCTTTGAAGTTTCTCACTGTATGAAAATCTTACAATGTTTAAAATGTGGCGGTACCTCACTTTCGTCGGCCACAAAAGACAGTGACCAGACTATTAAACAATACAGCTTTCAGACAATATCTATCACCGCAAAGCATTTTATGATGGGAATGAGTGTGTTAAAAAACAAAAACAATAGCAGCAACAACAAAAGCAAACAAACTTGTAAACTTATTCCCATCCTCAGTTCTACTTACCAGTTCTAGATTCATTTCAATTAGCTGGCCTCTCAATATATCCATATCCTGCAAACACACAAACAAACAAAAAAATCAACCACCAAGAATAAAATTACCAGAATTATAAACATCTTTACACAACCTCCACCTACCCATCCACCCACCCACCCACACATTTAGTGGGTAAACTTTACTAGTCAATGGTCATTATGGTGCGTGCACGTGTGTGTGTGCATGTGTGTGTGTTTATTAGTCAATAATCTTTATGAAATTGTGTTCATATATTGGTGTGTGTATGGGTGTGTCAAGTGAAGTCAAGTCAAAAACACTTGAACCATCCCATGAAGGGAAATTACAACATGTGTGCACGTGTGTGAGTGCGCGCATGCGTGCACGCGTAAATAATAAGTTTATATGTCTTTTCCAATCAATGGTTTTTACAACATTGTATTCCTACATTGGTGTGTGTGGGTAAGTGTGTGTATGTGTGTGTACGCAGTGTGTGTGTGCGCGCGTTTGTGTGTGTGTGTGATAATTTTTTTTTAAAGCTATCTTAGAATGTTCATAAAAATTTTTAATGTATTTTTTTCTTGTGTCTTTTGAGATAATGATACGTATCAATGTGCCAGTCAGTATTGTAATTGCCCTTCATGGGATGATTAAAGTGTTTTTGACTTTGACAAAACTCTACAAGACTTCAGTTCATAGCTCCATTGGCATTCCATCCCAAAATTTAATGGATATATTTTCTCAAACAAATAAAAAAAAACCAAATGAATTCACATATAAAATATCCACCTCAGTATGCCTGCAATTTTAATCTCTTAACAAAATCAGTTACTGACAAATGTTTGCTTAAAATGATATGACTTGTATGGGCATAAGAACCCAAACACATCACAGCATAAATGAATTAGTGAATTAGAAAAAAAAAAAAAAATTATGTGACGCTCCACCACATAACGAGTGGCAGTGCACCTGAGGTACATTTCTAGTTATTCACATGTTATCCATTCGCAATAAAAAGGCTATTCAATACTTAAAACAGATTGAAAATCGGACATTTCTATGAAAAATTATTACAAATTGAAATGATAGACTGTGGGGAAGTGACAAAATGAAAAATTGTCAAGTTTAGCATCAGAATATGTGGTCAGAATGAGGGGTTAGGTTTTAAAAAAAAACCCATGTTTTAAAGCAAAAGGACACAAACTTACACCCTGATATTTCAGTACAAGGTAGAATAGTGGCTATAGTTTTATAAACAACCAAAATCTCAAAATCGACAACCTGACCCCCACCTGCCTTTAATGGCTCCTAGCGTAAAATAAAAGTGGGGCAGGAGCAAAGCGACTCATTGTGTGGAGGAGGGTCACATTTCATCTGCAAACACCAGTTAGTTCACCAGCAACCCCAGCACAAACCTGCTCTTTCTGAAGCTCGTTGATGCGTTTCTCATGATCCTTCTTCACATTGTCCAGCTTCTTCAGAGCAGCCTTTTCCTAGAAAAAACCAAAACACCAACATCATGCAGCACTGAAAGAACAATTCCCTGAAGTTGGAATGCAGCTACCTTAATGGTTGGTTAAAAAAAGGGTCACTTACATAAAAATTTCACCTTTGGTTAATCTCAGAGCTCTACCCAAGAAACAAAGAAAGAAAGAAAGAAAGAAAGAAAGAAAGAAAAAAGAAAGAAAAGAAAGAAAGAAAAAAAGAAAGAAAGAACAGCAATCAAAAATCAGTTCAACATGACAAATACTTTTTTTTTCATAAATGACTAATAACAACAATTATTTACACTGACAGGGAAAAATATGAAGCTGATTTTAATGAACAGTCTTCCTGGTCACCTCAGTTTTAAATGGAATGCAGCAAGATATCACAGCAAGCTGTGTACCAACTGAAGAATTGCACTTTATATGAAGCATGACAACTGTCAGTATAAATGTTAAAAAAAAAAAAAAAGGCAAAGATGTTCCCATAACCTATGCGGCTGTTGGGGAGCAGGATGTCAGAGACCTCAGCTTCTCTAGAGGCCAGCATTTTGAGGGTGGTGTCCATCTCCTCTCCCTTGCTGCTTTACCTTCCCTGACCTTAAAGAGGGCAGGTACCCAGTTACAGCTGGGTGAACTGGGGGACAGTACTGAAGCAAAGGCACGTAAACTGTCACTCATCAACTTGGTAACCACACTCAGTTTTATTTTTTTTAATTTTATATTTTATTTAGTCTTTTATATTGAGGATAATGGAATGCTGCTTAACCTTAGCTTGGGGAAAGTGAGTGCTCCGTATTCCGTCCACTGTCAGTATAAAAGGTGTCCCATAACCTATGCGGTTGTTGGCAAGCAAGGTGTCAAAGATCTCAACTTCTCCAGGGGCCAGCATATCGAGGGTGGTGGCCATCACCTCTTCCTCGCTGCTTTACCATCCCTGACCTTAATGAGGGCAGATGGGGAAAGCAAGTGCTCTGACCACTAAGCTATCCCGTTCCCATACTGTTTCCTGTCAATATACACGGCTACGTGTTAACACTTATTTTCAGAAATGCCGACTTCTTTTCAAATCTCAAAAAAAAAAACCTTTCTTTTTACTGTGCTCAAAACTTGGTGCTTTTCCATGAAAATGTCAGCAGTTCATCTTCTTCTCCTAAGAATCCAAGAAACAAAATTATCATTACTTTATTTCCTGCAAAACTTACAGATAAGGCAACATGAATGGTACCGTTTGTTGAATTATTTCATGAATAAAGAAATATTTACAATACTCTTTGTCTGTCAATGTCAGAGTCATTCTACAGATATAAGACACAGCTGTCAGTTTCCCCCACTCTCAGCTGCTGTCCATTCTATCCCAGCACAGCACAGCTGGGGCCAGCTGGTGTTAAATTGTAGCAGGAACTGACCACACTTGGACTAGGCAAAAGGAAGGGGTGTGCTAAATTTAATACCCTTGACTGAGTGATGGATTTACGTGCTGTGAAGACATTCCTCAATAAGAAGAATAAATCTGGCAAGTCATACAGGCCACTCCTTTCAGTCTCTACATTTGGGCCATTTCCTTGCAGCAGCTTTTCGGAAGAGTAGGCCATTGTGTGCCAGTGGGAACGGATTACAAAACTTACAAGATACACACGGAGTCTGGATGTTAAAAAAACATGATGCCTATTCTGTTACCCTCGGTATAAAAGAATGAAATAAATAAAGAAAAAAAGACTATACAAAAAAGAAGATAAGGAAAACAAGGGGTCACAATCAAGTAACTGAAGATCATGATGCCTCTTTTCTGCTTTCATACTTTTCAATAAATGTTTTCAGGTTGTCATTTCATCTTTCATTACATTTCATACAACTTAAAGTCACAGCAGACATACCACCTCTCACTGATTTTATCTATAAAAAAACCCAACCCAAACCAACCTAAAATGATCAAAATCTGACAACAGCAGCATAGCACATAACCAGCGATACATCATCACTACTGAAGGCATACATTCAAACTGTTGTGGTATTTTGATGGTTAGCCTTTCTGCATTGATGAGTTACCTGCTGGAGGACTTTGACATCCAGCTTCTGACTTTCCAGCTTGGAGAAAAATTCATCAACAGCCTGCAACATGAACACACACACACACACACACACACACACACACACACGCAGTGTAAGGGCAGTGCTGGTTAGTTTAGTCACTGATTAAAAACTCATCAACAAAAAGAACGGAGCGTGAATGGTCCTAAATTCGGATACTTCTATACAGTATAATAACTGATGACAATGAGAACAGCAAGAAGTAAAGCTATGAAGATCTGAATCACAATGCATAACTAACTACAGCCTGTTTTTTGTTGTTGTGTTTTTGTTGGGTTTTCCCCCCCAGCACAGAGCCAACTACCAACCAGAATTAAGCAAAACAGAGAACGGGAACATCGGCCAAGCAGCACTCTCAAAACTGATTCTTTAAAGTGGCTAAGACACAAGTATATGATCAATCTTTCAACTGTGATCGCAGTATATCAAGTTTACATTTAACTCTTTTTTTCATTTTTTTTCATAAAGAAGAGTTAAGACCAGAAGAACAAGGATCTGCTGTGTACTCCTGTAATTATCCTCGAAAAAAAGATTAAAATGAAAATATCAAATGAAATGTAAAAATAACAAAAACACACTCCATCAGCTGGGTTCGGATGTTAAGACACGCTTCTAAGAACAAACAATCTCACCTTATCAAAAATGTCAAATTCAACATTTGATTTCTGGGCCATCTGTCTGAAGAGGAATGGGTGGTATTCATCATACCTGGAAATCACATGAAACTTAGAGAATACAGAATACAAAGGAAAACTCCACTTACTGGGTTTGTTTTTTTCTTTCATTTCCATTCACAGTGTATAGCACTATTTTACAAGTCCTTGTCAATTTCAAACAGCATAAAAGATGGTAAACATGAATTTCTCTAATAGGATAAAAGCCACAATATTAGAAGTATTCATCTACAAGGAAAACGGAACATGTTATATTTCACATGTCTAAGCATATCACATGTACATTCAACCAGAAACCTTTCCTTACACATCTAGTTTACCTAAGCTCTTACAAGATAATCCAATCCAATCCAATCCTGTTGTTTATAGCCCCGCCAACCACAGAGGCCACATAAGGGCTGTCACATGTCCAATTTTAAATCTCAGATAAAAACTGTGCAGCTATATACAGGGTATAAAACCAACTCTAATGTCGCTCCTTGTAGCAACAAGATATGGAAAGTTACAAGCACATCAGACAATAGAATAAACACAACCTCTTCAGACAGTTACTTCTTTTACTCTTCACACACAAATTGAAGAAGGGTTGGAATCTCGTTCGGATTTTTCTCCCTGGAGTTAACATCAGTGCCGAATCCACTCCTCCTAAAAGTCCTTTGGGTGAGACTATAAACTGAGGCCCTGTCTGCGATGCATGCAGAACATCTTGTAAACACATTAAAACCTCTTTCATTAAAACCTGTTCCCCTTTTCAGAAGAGTAGGCCATTGTGTGCCAGTGGGAACAGATGACAAATCTGATAAAACTGCACACACAGGGGGACTGGATGTCAAAAACCACATGAGCGCTTATTCCATTCTAAAAAGTAAATGAAGTGAAATAGAATAAATAAATAGATAAAGAATCAGATACACATACCAGCAATTTCCAATAAGTCATATCAAACTCTATCATTGAAATTCAACATTCAGCACATATTTGCATATATCCCATGATATGTTTACAATACCAAAACAAAACAAAGAAATGAAAGGAAAAAAAAGATTTCATACCAACCGACTACATTTTCTTCTAAACATGAATATATTTTTGGATGAAAACAGGCATAAAACCATATGTAAACAGAGTTAATCCCAGATTTCAAAACAGTGCATAAAGTAAATCAATAGAACTCAAACAATATTAGATAACTATATCAAACATACAGTTATCAAATTTAAAGGATATCAGACAAACCTATTGTATCATTAACATAAATGCTCTAATAAGGCGAATGCGAAGAAAGAGTTACTTCCCTCAAACTGTTTGGTGCAAAGTATCATTTTTGTTGTTGTTTTTGTTTAGTTCTGTTACTGGTTTTTTTGGTTCTTTTTCTTGTCCATTTCAGCAAATATGTTTGATCAAATCTGAGATTTTTTTTTTTTAAACTACAACCCAAAAATTTCTCCATATAGGCATTTTTGATCTAGATTTCTTTTTTCTTCCATTTCTTGGCTTGAGTTTTTGAGAGGTTCACCATTGGTGAGATTTTGCTTGCGTATGCGTGCATTTTCGCCCCCCCCCCCCCATCAAGGCATCAAGGCAGCCCCATTCCGACTTCAGGCATGGACAGGTTCACTTACACAGCCAGTTCCGGCGACTCCCCCTCCTTTGGGTTGGGCTTCTTGTCTATCCTCTGGATGATATAACCCTGTCAAGACAAGACAAGACAAGACCATACGTGTTATCTTTTAAAATGTCAGTGAACAAGCACAGGTGTGACATAAAGCGAAAAAGAGTTTGCTTTTTCTTAACCTTTTCCCTACGGATTACCCGCTACAGGGTAACCAACCATCTACTAACCCTTCCCTCTGTATCACCCACTCCTGGGTTACAGTAGCATACTCAAGAATGCGCACATTGCATGTGCACTGGGAAAGAGGGGTTCTCTCCTTTAACGTAGGGATAGTGTGACACAATGTTTGACTGACAAGGCATCATTGATCATATGTATTATAAAACAAAATTTCCTAAAACAAACAACTGGTAAATAAAGGTTCTATCAATGTCATGACTGAGCAATATCAGTTTGTTCATTCATGCAGTTACTTTTTCTTGAATAGGAAGCAGTTTGAGCATTGTTAGAACGTGACATATAACACATACACACACCCACAAACTAGTATGAGATGAGAAACCAAAGTCCTGAGTGTACCCTACATCAATTTTAGTGCACATACAAAAACAAACTCATGGCAACAAGAGAGTTGCCCTTGCAAGATTCACAGAAAAAAAATGATCGTAATAAGAGAACAACAACATTGGAGAATGGTTTCGAACAACAGTTGGAGTAAGGCAGGGCTGTCTACTCTCACCCACTCTTTTCAACATCTTCCTTGAGAGAATCATGGCTGATGCACTGGAACATCATGAAGGATCAGTCAGCATTGGTGGCAGAACGATCACAAACCTCCGCTTCGCAGATGACATTGATGGAATAGCAGGATCAGAAAAAGAGCTTCCCAGCCTAACAGAACACTTGAATAAGGCCTCCAAAACATACGGCATGGAAATCAGTGCAGAGAAGACCAAACTGATGACTAATAACACCAACGGCATTAGCACTGATATCAGGGTTAATGACCAGAAGCTGGAAACAGTTCAAAGCTTCAAGTACCTGGGAGCCATTGTATCAGACCAGGGATCCAAGCCAGAAGTAGTATGAAGGACTGCACAGACAATAACAGCTTTGTCAAAACTAAACACCATCTGGAGAGATAAAAATATCTCACTTATCTCCAAGATCAGACTAATGCGCTCCCTTGTCATATCCATATTTCTGTATGCCTGTGAATCATGGACACTGACTTCAGATTTGGAGAGAAGAGTACAGGCGGTGGAGATGAGATGCTTTCGGAGACTCCTTGGCATCTCCTACAAAGACCACATAAGCAACGAAAGCGTGCATAACAGAATCCAGCAAACCATTGGACCCTATGAGAACCTTCTAACGATCGTGAAAAAACGTAAACTTAAATGGTATGGGCATGTCACAAGATCCAAAGGACTTGCAAAGACAGTTTTACAAGGCACTGTCCAAGGAGGAAGAAGAAGAGGCAGACCAAGGAAGAGCTGGGAGGATAACATCAGCGAATGGACAGGCCTAGAACTCAACAAAACCCTGAGAAAGGCAGAACAGAGAGAGGAATGGAGGGAACTGGTTGTTGAGTCTTTGAGGGTGCCCCCACGGTTGTCAGACTACGGGACAGATGGAGAGAGAGAATAAGAGAACAAAATATACACGCAGGTCGAAAGATATCTTTTAGAAATAGATGGAGCTGCTCTAGTGGTGAGAGTCTCTCTTGTAAGAAAACCAGCTAGAATTTCCGGCAGAAAAACAAAGGGGCCAAGACTGTATTCTTCTTCCCCTTCTTCAAACGCTCAGACAGGAACTATTGTTGTCCATCGTGTGAGTGAAAATGTGTTGTGCTGCTGTTAAGCCCCTGACAAGTCAGGCCCAGCTCATCCGACTTCAGCGTTTTACGAGAAAAAAGGCAGGAGAGTGAACCAAGAAAGCAGAAAATAGACAAGGAGGTGACAGGAAGAAAAGGAACGAGGCAGAAAGAAGAAGAGAAGAAGAGAAGGAGGAGGAGGAGAAGAAGAAGAAAAAGAAGAAGAAGAAGAAGAAGAAGGTGGAGGAGGAGGAGGAGGAGAGAGTGAGAGAGAGAGAGAGGGAGAGAGAATAATGCATACTAAATTATTCACGTCCATCTCATACATTCAGCACCATCAATAAACAATGTTTAAACACAGTAGCCAGATATTTACCCAACTAATCACTGCTCAGCTATTTGATCTACTACAATATAAAATAAACAGCGCCATAAACAATCAAAATCACAGAGCAACTTAATCGTAAAAGATGCTCACAGTTGTGCTACTCTGCGGACATTGAAATGAACCTTAAAAAAATCACCATGTCTTCAAATGAAAGTCACTGGACCTTACCTTGCATGGCTTTGAAAGCAGAGCCATCATCAGAGTTTCAGCCATTTGTATAGCCGTCATCAGTTTGGGCATGTCTAGACCAACAAAACAGAGTCTTCATAAAGCCAAAAGAAAATATAACAGTCTTCACCAAAAAGATAATAAGTCTTCAGCTAAATGAACAGAATCTTCAGCCTTTTGATAAACCTTTAACAACTCAGTATGATAATTCTTTTTATCTTGTACCATTACAACACCTATAAATACCAGAGATAACTAAAATCATCAGCCTTTTGATAAACACTTAACATCTATGATAATTCTTTAGATAATAATAATAATGTATGGAATTTATATAGCGCTGAATCTTGTAAAGCAACAAATCAAAGCACTCAGATGACTTTTTTGGAATAAGCACTCATGTGCTTTTTTTACATCCAGTCCCCGTGTGTATACAGTTTTGTAAATTTTGTTATCTGTTCCCATGGCACACAATGGCCTACTCTTTCGAAAAGCGGAACAGGATTTAACGTGTGCGCAAGATGTTCTGCATGCGTTCGAACACGGGGCCTCGGTTTATAGTCTCATCCGAAGGACTTTGTATCATGACACCATCCATAAACTACTGAAGAGATAGCCAAAATAAACAGAAACTTGAGTGCTCCAGATCAAAAGAATACATTTTCCCACCTTTTAAAAGTGTGATTAAAGACTGACAACTTAACTAAAACTGTTCTTTTCACTTGCATCATTACAACTCAACAAATACCTAAAAGAGCTACTCAAGGAGGAACAACTGGTCTGCCAAAACTATTTCTGTGAAATCATCACGATACACACAAGCTTCTGACGACATTTCCCCAGCTTTCAGAGTCAGTCCCCACTCTGGGATTGAAATCCTTGAGCTCTTCTCAAAATCTGTCCTTGATGTCCTCTGGGTTGGTTGGTCGCTGTGAGGGCATATGCACTGATCAAGTTCTTCCTGTTTCCCAGCGGAGACTGGAGTACAGTTTGGCAATCGCTGATATCCTCTGGGAGCTTGGGATAAGATAGGACTTTACAGTAAAGCCCATGCCTGCCTGTAGCTGTTCAATGCTGCTGAAACCACTGCAGAAAAAAAAAAGATGTATCCACCAGTGTCCTGTGAGCTGGTCCTTCTCCACATGGTGTGGTTCACTGAGGGCTGTAATGTCTATGTTGTACCAGGCAAGTTCCTTGGCACAAGTGTGGTTTCTCTTTCAGGTCATTCTGCTTTGATGTCCAGCAGACTGCAGACATTCCACCTGCCGAGGTTAAGCACCTTCAATTTCTTCTTTGATGTTACTCTACTGCTGATTAAGATTCCACAGCATGTAAATCCAGCATACCTCAGTCAAGGGGCCAGGGCCCTGCGCTAAAATTAGCACCCCCCCCCCCCCTTCCTTTACCAAGTCCAAGTGCGGTCAGTTCCTGCTATAATCAGCACCAGCTGGGCTGGGATGGTGTGGAATGGATAGCAGCTGAGAGTAGCTGAACGTGAGGAAAACTGACAGCTATTTCTCCTCCCATGCCCCACCCCTCCCCCTCCCCCAAACCCACCAGTTGGATGTTCTGGCCAGGTTGAGGTGAAGCAGGCGATGTTCAGGGCAGCATTTTTTCCAAACACACCCTCCATGGAAGTGACCAGAGCCATCCTGAATAGGTTTTCATGGCCACCCAGGGAGCTGGTGGACTCCACTGCAGCTTTAGTCCTGCAGACAGCGACCTGAAGCCCTGGGTTTACCTATGTGCAGGCTTCTGACTTCAGCTCCCAGTGTACTTCCAACTCCCGCTTCCCCACTTGCCTGTTACCCCAGCACTTGAAAGTGCTGTTTGGGTTCGAAGTGACTTTAAAGTGAGGGAGAGTTGCACATCTGTCATCCTTACTCTCTTGTTTCATTCTTTCTGGTCCCAGTGGCAAGACAGAGCCAAGACGGCTGGAGATAGGTCAGGATGCGGTGGTTGACCAGTAATGCCCTCTGTGTCAATCTATGCTCTATTCATGCTCCACAGGAGCTTAGCCAGATCTGTCTTGATGCAAGTAGAATCCTGTGATGACAGTTTCCTCGGTGCAGTTTGCCCCATCAAGTTGTCCTATTGCTAGATACACAAGCCCCCATGTCTTCACAGATGTCAGCTTCTCCCACTTTCAGCTACTTTCAGCCGCTATGCATTCCATCCCATCTTAGCCAGTTGGTGCTAACTACAGCAGGAACTGACCACAAGTGGGCTTGGTAAAAGAAAAGGGTGTGCTCATTTTAGCTCTGGGACTGGACCCTCTTGATTGAGTTGTGCTGTATTTGCGCACTGTGCAAGCTTTTGTATGTTTGTCTTGTCTTTTTCGAAGATGACCTCCAAATCAGCAGAGGAGGCAGCTGCTGTTTCAGAAATTGAGCAGAAATTTGATTATAGTGGAGATGCCTTGCCCACAGTACATCCCCACACTCTCGGCCAAGTGGGCATAAGGACAGTCAGCGTTGGAGATGTTCTCAAAAGGCCAACTAGCCCCCAGGGCTGCAGCACATAAGGACTGTGCGAGTCAAGCCTCCTAGTCAGAGAGTCACAGTCGATCACTAAAGACTAAGCTGTAAAGTGGACTTCCATGAGTGGGAAAGCCACTGGTCATACAGCCTCTCACTTTGCTGTTGTTGCCCCCAGCGTCGATGGTTTAATCAAGAACTGTGATAAAGCCCAGGAGCTGAGGGAAGCTTTACCCAGCCACATAAGCCCTAACTCACTGCTATGCCCAGCCAGATGAAGTTGTTGTCACATGCTGACAGCTACTTGGAGGTGCAGGTGAGAGAGAGATGGGTGTAAGGTTAGAACCAAACTGGAAGAACTACTCTTAACATGAGATCTTCCTCCATCTATCAGAGGAGGTACCTTTCCCATGACACCAGCCCATTCACTAAAGACGGCATTCATACTACAACTGGCACATCTATACTCACCAGCATCTGTGTGAAAGCCTTTGCCAATCTCCGCATTTGCTGACAACCCTGCCTCCAGGAGACAGTGATCCAGCACCGCAGGCCCATAGTCTGAAACACATGAGAGCATTCTTCTCTGTGTACGTGCACCTCCTGTGGTAGAGTGCACGCGTGTGTGTGTGCACGCGCACGTGTGTGTGTGTGTGTGTGTGTGTAGAAGTATGATTGCGATGCATGTGTGTATGTGTATGTGCATGTGTGAATTCATCTTTGTGTGCATTAGTAATGAATGTGAGTATACGTGTCTGTTTATGTCTCTCCATCAATTATTTTGAAACATCAAATGCACCAAATAGCAAATATATGTACACTTAAGCATGCTTGTGTAGGTATTTGTATATCAAGTATTCTCACACTTTATCAATTAAAGAAAACAACACATGCCAAAGTAATTAATTAATTACCTAAATGAGGCACCAGAGCTCGCTTCAACGTGTCTCCTTGCTTTGCTGACTGCAGAATCTGAAGAAGTCTGGAACAGGTAAGCACAGTTTTGATGTTCGCTTTTGAAACAGTCTGCTGGCATACAGAAATAAACATTAACTGCTTGTACTCCTGCACATATTAACAACCGCTCATTCATTCATGCACTTGCGAAATGCAAACAAACTCATTCTCTCACACACATTTTGACACGCCATATTTACATATAAACAAATAAACATGCAGTAATACACAAACACATACAATGCAT
Organism: Rapana venosa; assembly: GCA_028751875.1. NCBI lineage: Eukaryota > Metazoa > Mollusca > Gastropoda > Neogastropoda > Muricidae > Rapana > Rapana venosa. The sequence goes on from CM054138.1 coordinate 41,218,472, forward strand.
ATGCATGTACATGTGCAAACATGTACGCGTACATGTGCATACACACGCACGCATGCACACACACACACTCACACACATGCACACACACACAAGAGCATGCACATATACAGATGTGTGTGTGAAAAAAGGAATGGTTGGCCACTATGTGCATTAAATAAAAATAAAAACAAAAAACATAAAAACACATAAAAACAACCGCTCTTTCATTCACGCACTTGCGAAATGCAAACAAACTCATTCTCTTACACACATTTTGACACGCCATATAAACAAATAAACATGCAGCAATACACAAACACATACAATGCATATGCACGTACATGTGCAAATACCTACACACGCAATGCATCCCGTTTTCAACTCAGCGAGGACTCTCTACTCTGCAAGCTAAGTATTTGCCAAGTCTACATTGTGAAAAGTTTAACCCTGGCCCCCATCCCATCCCCAATCTCTCCTGTCCTGCTGGTACCTGTCTTCCGTGGGCACTTCATGGTGCTTGGCGGCCGCCACAGGATACTGTTCCCGCACAGCGAACCGCACATCCTGACTGTTGTCTGTGCGCGGCCGCAGGATGTTCAGGATGGTATACTCAGAGTCTGTCAGCACGATGTTGCCCTGCAAGACCACAGCAGAGTCTGACATCACTGTTCAGAAAAGGAGAGGAGATGACTAGAGAATGAATGAGACCATGTATGTCTTGACAGGTGGCTTGGCAAATGGGAAAGTGAGAATGCGGATCAGCAAAATGGATATGTGGACTTGTTCGCATGCTGGATATGTGGACTTAGTTCACATGCTGGATATGTGGGCTAGTTCGCATGCTGGATATGTGGACTAGTTCACATGCTGGATATGTGGACTAGTTCACATGTTGGATATGTGGACTAGTTCACATGCTGGATATGTGGACTAGTTCACATGCTGGATATGTGGACTTGTTCACATGCTGGATATGTGGACTTGTTCACATGCTGAATATGTGGACTAGTTCGCATGCTGGATATGTGGACTAGTTCGCATGCTGGATATGTGGACTAGTTCACATGCTGGATACATAGACTAGCTAACAACTAGTTCAAATGCTGGATATGTGGACTAGTTCACATGCAGGATATGTGGACTAGTTCACATGCTGGATATGTGGACTAGTTCACATGCTGGATATGTGGACTAGTTCACATGCTGGATATATGGACTAGTTCACAACTAGTTCAAATGCTGGATAGGTAGACTAGTTCACATGCTAGGTTAATTTCCACTGCTATGTGAGAGGATACATGGAATATATTGCAAGTAAAAAAAGAACCATATATATATATAATATATATATATATATATATATATACATGCATACATGTATATGGTATACATAAGTTGGGTGAATGACAAATCAGCTTAAATCTGAAAAAATGCTGCTAAGAAAATCTTTGGCTAACCCACGTACTTTGAAGAGTGTTACACCAGTATACACATAACAAATAGGTGACTGGATGACTTAAGATAAGCTAGTAGCAGAAACAATTACTGCTGATATTTCATCTCATGGAATATTAATTCTGCTGAAAAATTACTGCACACCATGATATGAAATGACAAGTGCACATTGACAGACACACAAGACACAAACACACACGGACACAGACGCATGTGCATACACACACACTGCAAACATTTCAGAAGGAGGAGGTGTTGAAGTCAGAAAACGGTGTACTCACTCTGTCATACAGCTCCAGGATGACGTGATATGCGGCCTCTCCAGATCCGAACTGCATGTCCACAATGCGGTCCACACCCAACTGCTCGATCTTCTCAAAGCGCCGCCCCTTCAAATGCTTTCGCATCTGTTCCACCACACAAAAACGGAAGACGCTTTACATGAGAGACTTTGGTATGTACATTTCACATTTTATCAATGTTGTCTCTACCTTAGTCTTGAAAAGCTGAAATGCATGCCTTTCTGAAATTTATGAGACAATTTCTGAATAATTTTTTTTTTTAAGGACAGACAAAGAAAAACACAGAAAGAAAAGCCAAAGAAGTAGAAAGAGCCAATAATAACGAAAACTGAATGAACCAAGACCCCCCCCATGTGCAAATGCATGCAGAACATCAAGCGAACATGTTAAAAACCCATTCCGCCTTTTGGAAAAGTAGGCCATTGTATGCTGGTAGGAACGGATGAAATAAAACCTGCATGCACACAGGTGTCGTGTTTAGACACCACCATCCCTGAAGCCAAAATGTGGCTACCTAATTGGTGGGGAGAAGAGCTCTAGCCTACGAATGAAAAAGAAAAAAGGAAAAATAAATGTTGATTAAAAAAAACACCACCCAAATAAAAAACACAGCTGAAGACCTAAAAAAAGAAGAGAGAGAGAGAGAATATAACACTTAAAGAAAATAGACTAAACACAAACATCAGCATGCATAAAGAATACTTGGTGTTCCATAGAATCTGAGAAAACAGCTCAAAACAAAACAAGATACTCAAAAAAGCCATAGCTTCATAACCATAGAACACTGTGTGTGTAGCAAAGATCCTTAAGTATATTCTCACTTGTAACACCAAAAGATCTTACTAGTCACTCTTTCTTTAGAGTATCAATCCATATTGACATAATCTTAAAAAAGCAATGATTACAAAAACAATAAGCAATCTTAAGAGGACAACACTTTTTTTCTTTTTTATAAGGAAGCAAAGGCATAAAAATGGACATGACATCAGAAATGAATCTAGCTGTTCTCAGTATCCATGGACTCGTTAAATAAAACAAGATATAAAATCAATACTAAGCATGAATACCTATCTTTTTAAAAAAAACAAAGTTTAAATAATTTTCTCTCTACCGTTACACAACAGTCTTGTTCACATCAGAGAGTGTGTATGTGTATGTGTGTGTGTGTGTGTGCTCACATGCATGCATGTGTGTGTGCATGTGTGTGCATGCATGCATGTGCATGCGAGCGTACGCATGCTTGAGTTTTGAGTGTGAAATATTCTAAGTGTTCACTGTTACCTATCATGTCTCAACTACCAGCTGGTCAGAAGAAAACATATCAGATATATTAACATATATGCATGAGTTAACCACTTGGTGTAAACTGGTTTCTTCATTCATACAATAAATTACATGCATGACAAACAAAACGTAAGCTGCAGAGCAACAACAAGCTAAAACCGTATTTTGTGCTCATGTGCAACATTTACATGGCAAGAATGGTGATCCTTGTGATGAAAAGAAATAAATCATCAAATAACATCATAACGCTAACATTTACATTCTAAATCACGGCGTCACTTTCACTTGAGAACAGATAAGTCCCACTTAAGAATCGTAAATGGATTTAACAGCTTTTTTTCTTTAACTTCCTTGATGACGATTACAGTTATTTGCTGAGTACATTCGGACACAAAGCAACGTTGACAAGCTACGGTCCTGATCTAAGTGCCTGCCTTCATGGAGAAGCCTGATGGAGCTGGATTCTTCGGCCAATCAAAGTCAGTGCTGTGTAGCCGGATACCGGACTCCAGTAACAGGACAGCTTTTTCATCAGGCCTGCAAAGAAAAACAACCAACAAAACATAAAACCCAACTGCACCACAGAAAGATAAGCACGTAAAGTTATTTGCATATATATATATATATATATATATATATAGAGAGAGAGAGAGAGAGAGAGAGAGAGAGAGAGAGAGAGAGAGAGATATTTGGAAAAATCTCCCTCCTCACTCTTCTTGACTTATCTGCAGCCTTTGATACCATAGATCACTCAATTCTTCTTTCTCGCCTCCAAAATACGTTTGGTATTAATGGCACAGCCCTCACCTGGTTTACTTCATATCTCACAGACCGGTTCCAGAAAGTTATTGTAAACAAAATTCAATCAAAACCTGTCAAAATGGAATGTGGAGTCCCGCAGGGATCAGTCCTGGGCCCTGTTCTCTTTACTCTCTACACTGCTCCACTCTCACATATAATAAACAACCACCCTATTGATCATCATTTCTATGCCGATGATACTCAACTTCAGTGCAGCGATACTGTTGAAAACTTGCCTTCCCTCCTGACAAATATGTCCTACTGCCTTCAAGACATTCAAAACTGGATGACTCAGAACAAGTTACAACTTAATGCCGATAAAACCAAAGCCATGCTCATAGGGACCCAACATAAACTTTCCTCTATCACAAAAACTTCAATAGAATTCGGCAATACGTCAGTTCCTTTGTCCAACTCTGTGAAGTATTTAGGAGTAGTTCTTGACAACACACTCTCTATGAAAAAATTCATCACCCAGACCTGCCAGTCTTGCTACTATCAATTACGGCGCATAAGCGCGATTCGCAAGTATCTGTCCACTGATGCAACTTCCAAGCTTGTCACATCTCTTATTCTTTCACGTTTAGACTACTGTAACTCTCTTTTGGCTGGCCTACCAGCATCATCTATCCACTCTCTTCAACGCATACAAAACTCTGCAGCTCGACTGGTCCTAAGAAAGAAAAAATCTGAACACATCACTCCTCTTCTGCGATCACTTCACTGGTTGCCTGTCTCACAAAGACTGGAGTATAAAATCAATACCCTCTGTTTCAAATGTCTCCACAAATCTGCACCCTCTTATCTCTGTAACTCTAACTGTCTTCACCTGTACACTCCATCCCGTTCCCTTCGTTCAGCCGCAGACACTTTGTGCTTTCGATCACCCAGATTCAAACAAACCACTGTTGGCCATCGCTCCTTCTCTGTTTCTGGTCCATCCACCTGGAATGACCTCCCTCTTTCACTTCGTCAAAAGCCTTCACTTGATTCCTTCAAATCCAGCCTCAAAACACTTATTTCCTACCTGAGACTTTCCCCCCACATATCTGTCCCTAATTTTCAACAGCATCTTTCACCTTCTAAGTGTTGTTCCGTGTGTGTGTGTGTGTGTGTGCGTGCGTGTGCGTGCGTAGTGCGCGCGCATGGATTTGAAATCTGTTGCTCATTATGTTTAAGGAGAGTTGCATGCCTGTAAATGATTGAGTGCAAGCGCTTCGATTTGTTTGTTTTTTACAAGATTCAGCGCTATATAAATTCCATATATTATTATTATTACTATTATATATATACCACCAAAGCAACAAGTCACTGATTGGCAAGGACAGTCGGTCATAAAAGCTGGGTCACATGAACTTAATTCCTTCTGGATGTTGCAAAGGGGAAGAAGCATGTGTGGTTTCATCATGTCATTTCTGCTGTTAAAGCCTTTTCAGACAAACCTGTCTGGAAAAAACTGTTAACCAATGCATCCCCTGATGACTAGGTGAAGGGACTGATGATCATGAAGCAGCAGCAGCAGCAGTAAATGGAATATAATCAGCAGCCTTTCCTGTCAACCCTTCATTTGTCATCAGCTAAGAGCATAACAGAGGTGTCTTTCTATGATTCCATTAGGAAAAGCTGCTTCTTAAATACAGTGCTGCATTCCTTGCATTGACTGCAGTCTCAAGTCCCTTCAGGCTGCAACAGAGCTGTCATTCACTCTGTTCTGACAGTGACACTTCCCTCTTTGGCCTAATGAGCACTTTCAATTTCAATCCAAGGTCCAACTGAGCACATCCTGATGAGTACCTTCAATCCAAGGTCCAACTGAGCACATCCTGATCAGTACCTTCAATCCAAGGTCCGACTGAGCACATCCTGATCAGTACCTTCAATCCAAGGTCCAACTGAGCACATCCTGATGAGTACCTTCAATCCAAGGTCCGACTGAGCACATCCTGATGAGTACCTTCAATCCAAGGTCCGACTGAGCACATCCTGATGAGTACCTTCAATCCAAGGTCAAACTGAGCACATCCTGATGAGTACCTTCAATCCAAGGTCTAAATGAGCATTACTCACTGTTACCACTATTGACTAAGGTCAACCGAGGTCAAGTTGATCATCTATTTTTCATTAAACTCATTATGTCTGCTTTATCATTTATGTCAACTCTTGCAAGAAGGGTTTGTTTACAAGTACTGAAGAAGTCATTTTTCAAGTCAATATTTCTACAAAGGTAGCTCAGGCCAGCATTGCAATTTGTCTGCAACAGCTCCTGTCACAATAAGGAGGACCTGACATGAAGCTCTGAGTATACTATGCTCTCTCAAAATCAAACATTTTCTTCAGAAACAAAGCAAGCTAAAAAAACAACAACAACACCCATAGAGCAGATCTACATCTATCTTAGTACTCTGTGATCCTGCCTTTTAACCTGTAACTGATAAGAATAACCACATGATTCTGCAGGGAAGAATTTTTCTCATATTCTTTTAGTTTTATTACCATGAATTGATTCATTCTCAAATTCATGAACAATAAAATCTTTCATCTTTTCAGGCATACAAAAACAAGTGAAGAGGCAAAGAAAAAAATTAAATAAACATATCATTGCACAATATAAAAATTATGACACATATCTTCAATAATCAAAATGTTGATGCCACAATTAAAATCTAGACTAAAGACACTGATGAGTCACAATGATTCACATAAGATGTTACCTTGCGATCCTGATCAGATATGTTTTGTTGTCTATGTCATAAACATTGACAACTCGCATCCCCAGTAATCTGAAATCAGACAAGATACTACAGATAGTGACACGCACAAAAGTTGTTCAATAGCCCATGACAGCTTGTACTGCCATACTTTTGTGTGCCTAATTTTTTTTTTTTAATATTAAAAAAAGAAACCAGGAAAAGTTGTTAGTGTTATGTCTTATGAATTTTTCTTACACAAGATTATTACTTTATTAGATCAGATTTTTTCATAATAATAATAATAATGATGATGATGATGATGATGATGATGATGATGATGTACAGAATTTATATAATATAGTGCTGAATCTTGTAAAGCAACAACTCAAAGTGCTTATAAATACACACAACAGTGCCATGTTTTAATGAACATGTTTGCAAAGATAAAGTTAGAAAGTTCTACAGAACAGAACCCCAATTCATATTCATGACTGAACAGGTAGGAAATTAACATTATATTAAAAAAAAATTATCTATCAACTTCATTTGGGGATTAAAAAAACAACAACACATTTTCCAAATTACAATATAAGCTAGTATACTGTGAAAGAAAACATGCTAATGGGCAATATCAGTGATTACATAATGTTGATCTTTTCACTTGATAGGTTATTTCTATCGCTAGGTAAAGGTAAAGGTAAAGGAGTTCCATAACCTATAAGGTCGTAGGGGAGTGAGGCATCAGAGACCTCACTTCTCTAGGGCCAGCATATTGAGGGCGGCGCCCATCTCCTCTCCCTCGCTGCTTTACCTTCCCTGACACTAAAGAGGGCAGGTACCCATTTACAGCTGGGTGAACTGGGGGAACTGTACTGAAGCCAAGGCGCGCAAACGGTCACCCATCCAACTGGTAACAACGCTCGACGCTGCTTAACTTGGCTGGGGGAAAGCGAGTGCTCCGACCACTGAGCTATCCCGTCCCCTATTTCTATCGCTACTTAATTTAAAAAAGTACTTTAATTCACACAACAGCAGACACTAACCATGTCACAAAAAGACCACCAATTTTGTATCAACCTTTTTTGCTGTTGTTTCAGAGCACTTTAAAGACTGTATTCTTTACCCTTCATGGTACACACTAATACTAATAGTAACACAGCTTTTTAGAATCACTCACTTGCCAAACCTGTAAAGATAGATCTCTCTACTAATTCTAGTCTCTTTTTTCACACACGTGTACACACATATGCGCTCTCTCTCTCTAAGGCTATTTCTCATCTAAGCTCTCTTTACACACACATACACGTAGTTTCAGTTTGTAGGTACACACACACACACATTGTCACTGTATATACTCTCTCCCCTCCCCCCCCCCCCCTCCATACACACACATTGTCACATACACACACACAGATGAACCTACAAACCACACACACATGTATACACACAGACACACATTAACACAGACACACACGCACACACAGATCACACACACACACACAGATGAGACTGTAATAGTGTAAACCACACACACACACAGATGAGACTATAAACCACACACACACACACATGCACTAGACTTATAAACTGAGCTCCTATGTGCAAATGCACACAGAACATCTTGTGTACACATTAAAAGCTGTTCTGCTTTTGAATTTTAGAAGAGTAGGCCATTGTGTGCCGGTGGGAATGGATGACATTGACAAAATCCACAAAGCCTGCATACTCATGGGGACTGGAATGCTTACTCCATTATCCTCGAAATAAAATAGGGTAAAACACACACACAGTGACACACACACGTGACACAGTGCACACACACACAGAGGCATGGAATCAGTGAGTGAGTCAGTGGCTGAGTGAGTTGGTCAATGTGCCAGTCAGATGGATGATCAGACAAGCTAGCTGACGTTGCAAGAGACAGTGAAGAAGCCACAGACAACGCAAGAAGTCAATCAGAATAAGACTTTATCAGAGAGACTGACTGAATGAAATCATCATTTCATGACTCATTGACTGACTGAATGGATGAATGATCTTTATTTGCTATGGGTTACAGAGTCAGTATTCATATACTTTTTTCATACGGCCCTTGCACGAGTGAGGCTATGACTATAAGGCATCTCCGCTGGGACGTAATATTTTAATCAAAACAACGAACGAGACTACCGATTCAGTGACTGATTTGATTTCACTACAGATGGTACACATGTGTCACCGAAGCATGGAGTTTTCTACTATTTACCTCTTGAGCTCTTTAACAATGACTCCAATGTCTAAAGTGCTGAAACGACCCTTCATTTTTCAAGTCTTGGAGGAATTTGAGTCTTAAAACTGAGGGGACTTGCTGTCTCTTGCAGCTGGATATGTAACGTAGAAAACAAACCAGCCTATTGCACTGAACTTCCGTTTTCGCCTTCGCATGTCGTTTAACTGCAAACGACTGTAAAGATCCAAAAGTCATACAAACATAGCTAAAAACCGTTATTCACTCCAGAATTGCCCACCGTAAGAATATCAAATAGCCATGCAAACCTATACCAATATCATACAACAACAACAGCAACAACAACTACTACTACTACTACTACTACTACTACTACTGCTGCTGCTGCTGCTGTTGCTGCTACCGCTGCTACTGTAGTAATCTCTCTCTCTCTCTCTCTCTCTCTCTACTCTGGCTGGGCTTTTTTTTTTTTTATTGCTTGTTTAATTGTTTGTCTTTATTATTGTCATTTTTTGTGGTTTTAAACAAAAAAATTCTCTCTCTCTGCCTGTGTGTGGTATTGTAGGTGTGGAAGGGGGGGGGGGGGGGGGGGGGGGGGATTGGTTGATGGGAGGGTTCTCTATCCATGTGTTATCCCTGATAAGGGCGGAGACTGGATGTAAAAAAAATTTTTAAAAAAGAAAGAAAAAGGAAGAAAGAAAACAGAAAAGAAAGAAAAGAAAAGAAGAAAAAATATGAATGCTTGCTCATTATCCTCGAAACAAAAGAGTTCGATTTGATTTGATTCGACACCTCATACATAATTTTATTAAGAATATTAAATGGTCACAGTTGGATTTGCCACCTTTGCACCTTTGTTCAGGTGCGCTATTTTGGCAACGCTCATATCTTGGGGCAAACAGCCATCCTTCCAGCATGCCCAAAGAAACTCGGTAGGTCTAAACTTTTCTGTCTCAGCAGCTTTCCACCTGCTTCAAAAAATTCAGGCGGATGGTGTGTGTACATTTGAATTTGTTAAAACTGTAAATCATTTTTGGTTGCATGTGTAGGAGTGGGCTGAATGCATGCAAGCGTTTTGATTTGTTTTTACAAGATATAGCGCGATATATATTCCATTATTATCATCATCATCATCATCATCCTAATCATCATCATCAGCAGCAGCAGCAGCAGCGATTGCCTTTCCAATGGACCATTCCAGCGACGTGTAGAGAGGGAAGGGGAGGGGTCTGCTGCATGGGTAACCGCTTGCCCTCCATGATTATTTACCCAGGCTTTGCACTCTGGAGTATAAACACCTAGAGCGCAAATTTAAGTCTTACCAGACTGATGGGTGACTACTACTACTACTACTACTACTACATCATGATGATGATGATGATGATGATGATGATTGATGATGATGATGATTGATGATGATGATGATGATGATGATTGTTCTTGTTGTTCTTGTTTTTCGGGGTCTGCTGATTTACCCCACTGCAATTCTACAATCACTTGTATCACGTCACTCTCTGCGGGTGGGGGAGTCAAGTTCCACATAATTACAGGGGTCTTTCTGGGATTTCTTCAACGACACCGAAGTCGATCTATGAAAGCCTGCTAAAGAAACTGCTCAAACTGTTGGTTTTTTTGTGATTGTATTATATCTACGTCCCAGCGAAGATGCCCAATGAAGGGAGTGCAAGCGCTTTGATTTGTTTGTGCAAGATATAGCGCTATTATAATTCCATGTATTATTATTAATCATCTATTAATAATAATATAATAATAATAATAATAATAATAATAATAATAATAATAATATTATTATTTATTAATTATTATTGTCATTATTATTATTATTAAATTTCTGATTTAGAAAGTAACTGCTCAAGTTATTCTGACAATCTCTTATGCAGTGCCTCAGGCATTCATCAGTGAGGAGCTCGCCATGCAAGTTCTGGTCTGGGACTGCAATTTTCTGTGGAGGCTCGTACACCTCCCTCAAGCTGGAATGGAAGAACTTGGCGGGTTTGTTTGTTTGTTTGTTTGTTTGTTTGTTTTCTAGCTCTCCTCCGCCATCTTTGTCCACCGTTCATCCACCCCACACGCGACGTTACCGCTTATTAGGCAAGAAACTGATGAAGTAAGTATGACTGTGTTCACGCTGGCCCTTGCGCCTCTTCTGCAGGTAATATATATATGTATGTATGTTTGTATATATCGCAGCGGTGAATGAAATTTATTTACTTATTTATTCTTTTATATCGAGGATCATGGAATAAGCACTCATGTCTTTTTTTATATCCAGTCCCCGTGTGTATGCGGTTTTGTAAATTCTGTCATCTGTTTCCACCACAGCTGCTGGCAGTCTGTTAGTGATGGGACTGCCAGCAGCTGTGATGAGGAACAGACCACATTGCTGACAAAACCGCATACACACGGGGACTGGATGTAGAAAAGCACGTGTGTTTATTCCATTATCCTCGATATAAAAGAATAAATAAATAAATAGATAAAATGAATAGAAATAAAGTGTCCAGCTGGAAAATAGATACTGAAGGAAAATCAGAGTTGACTTGTTGGTTTGTTACTTGTTTGACGAAACTAATTATCCTTTGTTTATATTAAAGAAAAATAGTAAATCATCTAATAAGTATAGGCATTAGTTAAGAACAGAGCATGAATTACTTGACTGTTTGCTGTATTTATCGTGAAGGCACTTGTCACAAAGTGTGAATGTAGATCTATATTATGACAGAACAATTCTACAGGTTTACTTCTTGTTCTGTCAAGATTTCACTCTTATATTCGAGATGACTCCTTAAAAAAATCTGTTGAAAGCAAACATGGCAAAACATATCTCAAGTAGTTCTTATCACTCATGGTGTAAAATTAATAAAACCTCCATGGAACTCTCACAGCTGCAAGAGGAAAGAACGAGCTAAGGTCTAGAACGAGTTCTTTCCCTTCACTTGTACTGCTGCGGAAACGGGAGGTTTGCATAAACGGCCAGATTTTACAGGTGGGGTCGGGTGCACTATTATTTGGTTTCAGCCGTCTCTAGTCAGCCCAGAGGATTGGCTGGAACCAAGCCATTTCTACCTGCCGCTGTGGTGTGAGGCCACGCAACGCGCAAGTGCACTATACTCAACCCCCCCCCCCCCCCCCCCCTTCTCAGACCTGCCAACCGACAACTGGAACAGACGATAGAGAGCTGAGCAGCTAGACACAATACAGGCAATTAAGACACAAGCTTTACACATGCTACACACTCTCTTCGTGATCTGATTGACTTCTATCTGCACTTACAAGGCACGGTCAGAATAGGCAGACTGCAGCATGATATTTGAATGCTATAAAAGAATGAATAATAATTATATATATTTTTCATTCTTTTATATCATTGAAATATGACGTTTTTCTGCATGATGAGCGTGTCAAGTGGTTACTTTTTTTTTTTTTTTTTTTTTGGTCAACGAAAAACTTAAAAGGCACTGTCATGGTGCTCATGTCGGTCATATGCACTGAAAGTGTTATGCAACATCCCCCTCCCCCCCAACCCCCCCCCCCCAAAAAAAAAAACAACAACAACAACAACCCGATACCTTGCTGTATACTCTTTTTGTTCCTCAGCTAGAGCTCCCTGATTTTCACCAATAGTAAGATTTTTGCGTATGCGACCATTTAGGTATGTGCATTCCAACTTCAGGGATAATGTCTAGCGGCACTAGTGTGCATATATATATATATATCTATAATAGTCATCTGGTCTGACCGGCACGAATGGCTCACTTTTCCATAAGGCAGAACGGGTTTTAACCAGTGCGAGAGATGTTCTGCATGCATTTTGAACATGGGGCCTGGGTTTAAAATTTCATCCGAAGGGGAAGTGGAGTCAGTACTGATGTCAACTCCAGGGGTAAAATTCTCTTGAACGGGTATGTCGGAGTGGTGGCTCCAACCCTGGATTGGTATTGTTCCTGCTACCCATTCTACTTAACATAACTTAGGCCTACTTACTCTTCTCTGAAAGATAGATGACTTTTATTGGGTGTTCATACACGCGTTTGCACAAGGGACTTGGGTTTATAAATTGATCCGAAGAGCCTGCATGGAACTAGAGCTCAAAGAAATGGCACCAAAATAAAATAAACAATAAAAAAGGTCATCAATTAGGTACCTAAGGAGAGAAAGGGTCGAACCTTGTTTTCAGTTACCATCAGATGACGAATTTGACCCTCCATCTACACTGCTGTTTCAACCCTGTCAGCACTGTTCTTTACCTTTGGTTACAAAACCAGTCTCTAGGAGCTGATACCTTTTTCTTTCCTTCTTTTCTTTTCTTTTCTTTTCTTTCTTTCTTTTCTTTTTTTCCCTTTTTTTTTTTTTTTTTTGGGGGGGGGGGGGGGGGGGGGGGGGGGGGATCACGTGTGAACGTTTTGCTGTGTCGAGTCAAGTCAGCTCATTGTGCTTCACTTCATCAAATTCAGCAAGGCGGGCAAATCTGTCCGGGTCTTATTCTTCTTGACCCCGCATGACCGTACCTAGGTAAATACAGGGGTGACAGACAGCACGCCATAATCATGTCTTAGGTTAACATAAAAGAGAACAAAACAGAAAGAAAAAAACAAACACCAGATGCCTTTTGGCCAACAGCTCAAGCTGTGTACATGCTGTTGCTCAAGCTGTCTAAATGCTACATGGAGGAAATACTAGGACTTTTTCAATAAAGTGTTCTATTGCAATCTGGCTGAAAAGTATTGTTTGTAAACAAATAAGCGAATAAACAACGAATGGTCCAGTACCTCGTGAGTCAAAAGTAATTATATCCTCGAAGTTGGAATGTGGCTGCCTAATGGTGGTGGTGGGAGGGGGGTGGTTGGGGGGGTGAACCTTGGGGGCTCTAGCTAAGGAGCAACCAAAAAGTATACTCAACAAAGACTGACCTTGTGCCTTGTAGGTCCTACACGTCAAAATGTTCCTCTGTGTGTGTGTGTGTGTGTGTGTGTGTTTCAAGTGGCAGTCTTTTACCTATCCAGCCTATCAGCTGTGACAAGAGCTGTTCAGAAGGGGACAGTGCTAGAGCAGACTGCTGATAAATGTGCCCTCCCCCCCCCCACACACACATACATACACACGCACACAGCGTTGTTCTCTGAATCAGAGGGTGTGGTTACAGAAAGCAGGAAGAGCAGAGACATGTTGTTTTTTAAAAACTCTCAGCATGAATGACACAGAGAGAGGTTTATTGCCATTGACAATGTTGTCTTTTTGGTCAGGGGCACAACACTAAAGCTTCACAGCCACCACTGGCCAGGGCTGCAACACAAAACAAAAACAAATCAAAACAAACAGAAAACAAACAAACGCACATGGGAAAAACCCCCACGAACTGACACGATGTGATTTGTTTGGCAATGGGTATCGCGGGCGAACTGAATAGTTACAATCATTCAAAGAATGTCACTCGAGATCAGTGACTAGGTTGGCCCAGGATAGGCAGGAGTGGAAGCGCTTTGTTGCTGCCCTACACACCACTGGGTGTAATGGCTAATGATGATGATGATGCAGCATACAGACTCATTTTTACAGTTGACTGGTACTTGGCTTTTGTTACTCAAGGAAAAAAACTTGATAAGTCCATGCAAAACTTTCAGCTTTCGTAAAGAATATGACCGGATGTGCGCATGCTGGTCCCTCCATTTCTGTTTCCCTGGCTGAAGAATGATGACTTTCACACATTCCTCACTGGCTCAGGCCAAAAGCTGTGCGAGTTATTGATGTGAGCTAAGTGCAAAGGCCTACCTTGCAATGTTGCTATGTTGGGATTGCCTTCAGCCATGACAGAAAAAGGTAAAGGTGTCCCGTAACCTATAGGGTCGTAGGGGAGCGAGGCGTCAGAGACCTCACTTCTCTAGGGGCCAGCATATTGAGGGCGGCGCCCATCTCCTCACCCTCGCTGCTGTACCTTCCCTGACCCTAAAGAGGGCAGGTACCCATTTACAGCTGGGAGACTGTACTGAAACCAAGGCGCACAAACTGTCACCCATCCAACTGGTAATCACGCTGGACACTGCTTAACCTGGCTGTGGGAAAGCGAGTGCTCCGACAACTGAACTATCCTCCCCATGACATACTCTTAAACAACCTGCACTCTCCTGTAAAGGACAAAATATCCTCTGAAGTTGGAGTATGGCTGACTATATGGCGAGGTACCTAAAAACAGTCATATACACAAACTTTTCATCCAGTGTGCACTTCCAATCCCACAGTGATTCCCAGGTAGGATGAGTGAGTCAGAGTGCACATTCTGGGTGACCCCCAGGGTGTTAAGCTGGGGAACTACAACAACAACAACACTAAACATTCCTTAGACAGCATGTGTTCTTCTTTTTGTTCAATGTACCAGAAAATACAGCAGTTTTATATCCTCTTCCCTTGGCGCACATGATAATTTTATAACAAGATGGTCTGATTCACACAACAACACGTCAGTACTGTCACCAGATCGAATCACCACTTTTCGAAATATGATGTTTCTGTTTTTAAAATTCTCAGACCCTTATGCACTTATCTGTAATGCTAGCAACACAATCATGGACCCGACTGTATCAAATCCATCAAATGTTCTTTCAGTCACGGGTTGAATGTTCAAATCTAGGCATTCTAATACTGTACTGAAGCATGATCTGAACACACAGGGTGACTTTACACCTGAACCTGCAACACGTTGGGCTGAGTGACAAGTCCCCCCTCACTTACACCCAAGTTGACACCACTGTGTTGGCAAGTGTGATGTTTGTTCTTCAGGCAAAGTTACAGGGGAAGCAGATTCAGGTAACACATTGATGGTTGGACTGGTGGATGGTTTAGTAATTGCCTGTATTTTTGTTTTGTTGTTGTGCTCTTTTCTGGTCTTGAAGAAGTGAGCTCAGTTGTTTTTTGGTGTGTGTATTGTGGGGTCGGGATAGCTCAGATGGTCGGATCACACGCTTTCCCCCAGCCAAGGTTAAGCAGCATCAAGCGTGGTTACCAGTTGGATGGGTGACCCATTTGGGCGCCTTGGCTTCAGTACAGTTCCCCCAGCTGTAAATGGCTACCTGCCCTCTTTTAGGGTCAGGGAAGGTAAAGCAGCGAGGGAGAGGAGATGGGCGCCGCCATCAATATGCCAGCCCCTGGAGAAGTGAGGTCTTTGACGCCTCGCTCCCCTACAACCTTATAGGTTATGGGACACCTTTACCTATTTCTTCTTTTTCTTCTTCTTCTTCTTCTTCTTCTTCTTTCTTATTATTATTATGCGAGGCTGGATTCTGTATGTGGTCCAACATCTTTGTTGAGGTTTGAGTGCTGGCCAGTGTTGTTCACAGCATGAGTCATCTTCTCCTGTTTAACAATTCCAGCTTGGTAACCTCAATACTTGTCAGTTGGGCGTTGGGTGCTGTTACCACAGCTGCTGAGAGTCCAGTAACTGGCATGGTGAATATTTTCATGAAAAATGTGATTTTGTTCACACCAGGGGCACCCCCATTTTGTCCCGCCACGTCATGTGATCATGGAACAGTGAGAGAGCAGGGGGGGGGGGGGGGGGGGGGGAGACAACTGTGTGAGAGCCTGAAGGGTTGTTCTGTTAGTAAATACCAATGCTTAGCTATTAAATTTTGGTTGTTGTTTTTTTTTAACCCATTATGTTCGGGAAAGGTTTGCTTATAAATACACCATGCATGGGTCACTATGATTCAGGGGAATTTCCCTAAATCGGAAATCTCCGCTGGGGCGTTAATCTAATCACAACAATTTTTTTTTAAAATCACTATGATAATACCCATGACATAGGGGCCGAGTGGTTAGAGGATTGAGCTCACAATCTTAAGGCCCTAGTTCCAGCCACCAACTAGACGCCTGTTGGAGGGTGGGTTGTTGTGATTTTTTTTTAAACCCCTGGAGCTAACATTGGTACCAACTCCAATCTCATAAAAGCCCTTCAGATAAGACTATAACCTGAGGTCCCATGTGCCAGCACATGCAAAACATCTTGCACACACGTTAAATCCTGTTCCGCTTTTCGAAAGAGTAGGCCATTGTGTGCCAGTGGGAACAGATGACAAAATTTACAAAACTGCATACACACGCATAAATTTTTTAAAAAAGAAGAAAAAAGGCACTTTGATTTGTTGCTTTACAAGATTCAGCGCTATACAAATTCCATACATTATTATTATTATTATTATTAAAAGCCCTTCAGATGAGACTATAACCCGAGGGCCCATGTGCCAGCCAGCACATGCAAAACATCCTGCACACACGTTAACATCTGTTCCCCCAGTCCATTGTGTGCCAGTTGGAAAGGATGATAAAATTTACAAAACCATAATATGCATACTAGTGTCGTACTGAGACATCATCCCTGAAGTCAGAATGCAGCTACCTTAATGGTCACACACACGCAAAAATCTCACTATTGATAAACCTCGGAGCTCTAGCCGAGGAACAGAAAAAATCCCCCCCCAACCACCC
>CM054138.1:41236208-41246208 GCA_028751875.1 Rapana venosa
AATGATTTCTTCACAAAAAGGCCATTGGCCCATACATGAAGGGGGTTGTCGAACTGCTTAGTATTTTGGTGGGGGTAAAAGCAATAGTAACGACAAAATGTTACTGTATAACAAAAAGTCAGCTACAAAATACGACTTAGGATAACAGTATCTCTCTTATTCTAAAAGCTTTACACAAAATTAATATAAAGTGAGGCTGTGCACAACCTCAGGATGACTTGAAGCCAGGAATAAACAGAGTCTAAATAAATTAGGCTGTCTACTATATTTAACAGGGATGTAATTCTGCCTAACATCCTCTAATACTGGACAGAACAAAACAAAAATTTACGTACTTCATCCTCCGGTGCTTGATTGAGAGAGAGAGAGAGAGAGAGAGAGAGAGAGAGAGAGAGAGAGAGAGAGAGAGAGAGAGAGAGAGAGAGGAGAGAGAGAGAGAGAGAGAGAGAGTTCCAAATTATTGTAGACTAACGTCGTCAGTGTCTCTTTACCAAAGGGCAGACAGATGTCATCCACTAAAACCCAGTTGTATACGAAAGGAATTGAGCGTCTTGTTGTGCCCTGAACACTCCTCCCTCAACCGGTTTCCCATTCCTAGCAAACAGATGGAAGAGACGTTCAAGACTTGTGGTTCTCTGGGCAGTGAAGAAGAAGGTAAAGGTAAAGGAGTCCCATAACCTATAAGGTCGTAGTGGAGCGAGGCGTCAGAGACCTCACTTCTCTAAGGGCCAGCATATTGAGGGCGGCGCCCATCTCCTCTCCCTCGCTGCTTTACCTTCCCTGATCCTAAAGAGGGCAGGTACCCATTTACAGCTGGGTGAACTGGGGGAACTGTACTGAAGCCAAGGCGCGCAAACGGTCACCCATCCAACTGGTAACCACGCTCGACGCTGCTTAACTTGGCTGGGGGAAAGCGAGTGCTCCGACCACTGAGCTATCCCGTCCCGTGAGAAGAAGACTGGACAATATCTGTTTGACATCCGCATGCAGGTGCTAAGGCACGTCACCTCAAGACAGTGTGATATTTGCGTCAACATCACCACCACCACCCCCTCCCCTCCCCTCCCCAGCTACCCAGTAGGAAACTGACCAGTACAGAAAAAGGACACCACTTTTCCTCGCGTCCTGTGTATGCTGTGCGTGGGTCGATCAAAGTTAAAAGGCTAACACTGTCCAGTTTTAATCAAATAATAAATCACGCGGGACGGACGCATGTGCTGCTGGGTCTGACTTGTCAGGCGCTTAACGGCAACGCAACGCATTTTTTTCCGCTCATAATTATGACAGACAACAATAGTTGCTGTCTGAGCGTTCCACGAAGAAGAAAAAGAAGAGAAGAAGAAGAAGAAGAAGAAGAAGAAGAAGAAGAAGAAGAAGAAGAAGAAGAAGAAGAAGAAGAAGAAGAAGAAGAAACGCCATGGCCTGGAGCCTTCTTGGCTGAACGGGTAGAATATCAAAATGTTGTCGCTCAGCTCAACAATCACACGTTTGACTCTCCTACCAGCAGCTGGCGAAAAGAGGCCCGCTCTTCGAACAAACTTTTAAAAAATAATTCTTTTATGATTCTACATTCTTTCTTCGTCGAACGCTCAGACAAGCAACTATTGTTGTCTGTTATATGAGCGAAAATGCGTCACGCTGCCGTTAAGCGCCTGACAAGTCAGGCCCAGCGCATCCGACTTCGGCACAAGAGAGAATAGTTACCTTTTAAGTTCTTTCTGGAAAAAAGGCAGGAGAATGGACCAAGAAGGCAGAAAACAGACAAGAAGGAGGTGACAGGAAGAAAAGGAACAAGGCAGAAACAAAGAGAGTGATAGAAAAGAGGAAATTTCTAGCACCCAATGTCCAGAATGTGGGGATGCTATTTATACTGATAGGACCCCGGCATCCCCTCGGGGGAAATTATTCTACATCATTTCGTCCTTCTGATTTACAAGACTTTAAATTAACCGAAGAGGCTCCATGGTGAGCAGTGCCTGTCTTGCATGCTCGTTTGAATAACCCCCATCCCTCCCTTCACCTAAGAGGTCATCCACCCGTGACTGAGTGTCGCTAATTCAGGTCAGGTCAGGTCAGGTCAGGTGTCGCCATCACCGCTGTCGTCTGTACAACCTCCACGCAATGCCTCCACCTGGGTTCGCCATCTTTCTCTGTCTCTGCCGAGTTCTACCATCTCCTGTAGCCCTCCTCCCAGACCACTGATCTCAGTGATGTTGGCAATGAAGGATGTTGGTAGTCTGCCTCTTTTCTTTCTGTCTTACCTTTAAAGAACTGTCGTCATTAGATGTGTCTGTGTCTTTCTGTTTGCATGAGGAGCATGTTTCAATCTGTGCTTATCAATTTCAGTCAACCTTTGTCTTTGCTCTGAGAGTTCATCGAGAATGTCTTCTTTTGTTTTTTTCTGCCTGACCATATTTTGACTCTTAGAAGAAGTTAGACGTTAGAAGTTGGTAGGAAGGGATGACAAAACCACAGTCAGGCACTCTGATGTCGATGTCTAATGTCTTCCCGGGGAGAGCAGCCCGAATTTCACGCAGAGAAATCTGCGGTGACTTATAGTGGTATAAATATAAATATAAAATATAATAAAATATAAATATGTTAAGACATCACACACCCCCGTGGGGATGCCGTGGGTCTGTCAGTATAAATAGCATCTCCACCCTCTGCGCTACGAATTGCCTCTTTTCTATCCCTCTCTTTGTTTCTGCCTTGTTCCTTTTCTTCCTATCACCTCCTTCTTGTCCTATTTTCTGCCTTCTTGGTCCATTCTCCTGCCTTTTTTTCCCCCTCAGAAAGACTTATAAAATAATTCTCTCCCATGCCGAAGTCCGATGTGCTGGGCCTGATTTGTCAGGCGCTTAACGGCAACGCAACGCATCTTTGCTCATATAACAGGCAACAGTTGTTGTCTGAGCGTTGGAGGAAGAAGACATCACGCTGATAGGGGGCAAAAGGATACAACCGTTGTGTTAGTATCCTTCTTTCCTCTTCTTCTTCCAACCTTCAGACACCAGCTATTGTTGTCTGTCATAATCATATGAACGAAACTGCTTTGCGCTGCCGCTAAGCGCCTGACAAGTCAGGCCCAGCCCATCCGATTTTGGTGCCATTCATGATATCAGCTGAGGCTGCAACAAAGAAGACGTTGAGGTAAAGAGCAACACAGCTAGCTAGCTCTGTTAGTGTTGAGAGAATCAGTTGACCAGTTGCTGTGGCGGCAGGAAAACTCCAGAAAACGGAATATATAAAGTAAAAACTTTTGTTTTAAAAATGGATTAGATCACACACATGCACACACTCACACACACGCACACACAGAGACAGAGACAGAGAGAGAGTGAGAGAGAGAGAGAGAGAGAGAGAGAGAGAGAGAGAGAGAGAGAGAGAGAGAGATTCAGATGTTTATTCATTAGACCATAGCCCATAATGAAGGGGAAAGTGAACAAACAACCAAATCATCAGAAACATTAAAAACAAACATACAATCAACAATATGAGAGTCAAAATAATGAACTATGATGTTGCAATTTCTCTCAGCTTGAAGGCTTTGTGAAGGAAATGAGACAGGTTCCAAATATCGTTATGTCTTGTAGAGGACATCAGCAAAATTAATTTGAACGTGCAAGGCTGACGAAAATATTTAGGTGAAATAAACTTATCTCTAAGCTCCTTAAGAAATGCACAGCACAGAACTAAATGTACCTCATCATCTTTATCACTTTTACAGAAAGGACATATCAAATCAATGTCATTACAATCTCTATATCGAAAGTGATGAGTGGCTAAACTTGAAATACCCAACCTAAACCTTGTGGTCACTATTTTCAAATGCCTGTCCATATCTGAAATCAAATACAACTTCATCTCATGTGACTACAAAAAAATCTATAAAAATCAAACCTCTGCTATTTTGAACATTTTCACTCCACTTCTCCCATCTAGAAGAGAGAGAGAGAAGAGAGAGAGAAGGAGAGAGGGAGAGAGAGAAGAGAGAGAAGAGAGAGAGAGAAGAGAGAGAAGGAGAGAGAGAGAGAACAATTAAAAAGTAAAAAACCTTTAAAAAAAAGCGATGAGATACCCTCACAAAACACACACACACACCCCAACACATACACACACACAAACCCCACACACACACACAACACACAAACCACACACACACCCCCAACACACACACACACACTCACACACAACTCAACACAACACACACACACACACCACACACCAACACACACCACACAACACACACTAAACACACACACTCAAAAAACACAAAAAAAACACACACACTCAACACACACACTCAACACACAAATAAACCTAACAAAAAACATCAAACACACACACACACTAACACACCCCAACACACATACACTAAACACACACACTCAATACAAAAAAACAAAACACCAAAAAAACCAAAAAAACCCACCACACTCAACACACCAACACACACTCAACACACACACACACCCACACACACACACACACACACACACATAAAACACACACACACCACACACACACTCAACACCCACACACAACACACACCAACACACACACACACACACTCAACACACACACACACACACACACATCAACAAAAACCCACCAACAAAAACCCACAACAACACCCAACACACACACACACTCAACCACCACACACACTCAACCCCACACACACACACAACAACACACACACACACACACAACACTCAACACACACACACACTAAATACACACCACACACACACCCACACACACCACTCAAACACAACACACACCCAAACACCCACACACACACACCACTAAAACACACACACACACACTAACACACACACACACACACACCTAAACACCACACAACACCAACACACACTCAACCCCACAACACATACACACACACCACACACACACACACTCTCTCTCTCCTCCTCAGTGTTATTTTGGGGGGGGGTTTATGTTAGTGCACCGCGCGTGCGCACGAGTGGGGTTGTTGTGTTGGGTGTGGTGTTGTGTGTGTGTTGTGTGTGGTGTGTGTGTGTGTGTGGTCTGTCCTCTGTTTTGTCTCTCTGTCGTCTGTCCGTCTGCTTCTTCTGCCTCTCTCTCTCTCTCCCCCCTCTCTCTCTCCCCTCTTTTCTCTTTAATTTTAAAAATTTATATATATATATATATAAATAAATATATAATATACTGTGGGTGTGTGTATGTGTTACCCCCAGTGCGTGGTGTGAAAAATTTTTGACTGAAAACACTCTCCACGACCAAATTACTGTCTCAATGATGGGGTTTTCTCTGTATAACGTCAGTTCCTCTTGTCACTTCGCATCAGGGATGACCGCTGTACTTCCCCTGCTAGCCGTCCTTTTTTTTCTTTTTTTTTTCGTTGCATTTTTCCCTTATAGGGCCAGGGCCCATCTCCGCTGCATAAGACAGAAGAGAGAAAAGGGGGAAGAGAGAGAGAGAGAGAGAGGCGCAGCAGGGGTGCTAAATATTAAGGGGGGGGGTCAGCGTGCACGAATCCGGGGAACCTTCGAGTTTGTTGATGCACAACAAAAAGGGCTGCACGCAACACACACACACCGCCGCACCACGCACCCCAGCCGCATCATCTCCTTTACAAGATGGACCCCTTTTTGCGCCATGCACACCACCGCGTGCACACAATTCTCTTTATTGTAAATTTTTTTCAGGATTCTGTGTGTGGTGTGTGTGTGGTGAGGGCAGGAAAAAAAATTTGTTACAATTTTTTAAAACCCCAATAAAATCATTTGATTTGGATTTCACACACACTGATAAATAATAAAATAAAATATATATAATATTTTATAATATTATATAATATATATTAATATGAGTCTCTTTTTTTGCTCTCCCTGTCTCTCTTCTCTCTCTACACACACACACACACAAAAACACACACGAACCTACGCACAGCACCACCCTTTAAACAACACCGGCTTTTAGCCAGCCCGGCCCCCAAACTACCACCTAGTTCTTCGACCGCAAGAAAGGGCATGTGACCTCCCGTGATCCCTCCCCCCACATTTCGTCACGGTAAGGGGGCGTGATCAGCCATTTTGTAAAAAGGCCAACCCCCCAAACCCGTACCCCTCCTCCTTCCGTCCTTCTTCCCCCCAGCACTCCCCTCCCCCCCACCCCCCCCCCAACCCCCCCCCCCCCCCCCCCCACTCACACATTCATACCAAACACATTAAAAACACTCCTCTCGCTAGGTTTTTGCCACCAGCACAGCACAGCAAGCGCAACCACTCCACGAAAGGGGGAGACGGGCCCTCCAACCAGTTTTCTGGCGCAGACAGTTGGGAACGAAAACTCGGCGTATGGGAAAAAGTTGGCAACAAAAAAGTCTTTTGTGTCAAGCTTTTGAAATTTTTTTTGGGGGGGGGTGGGGGGGGGGGGGGGGGGGGGGGGGCGCCAAAATCTATCTTTCTTTGTTCGACAAATGTCGTTTCTAGGGTTTGTTCAGCCCCCTGGTTATTACCTCTTCTTTTTTGTCGAACGCCACATGGGTTCCTGTTTTAATTTAGCGAAAATGCGTGCGCTGGGGCCTTTTTAAATGCCTACAAGTCGGCCCAGCGCATCCGACTTCGGCATAAAAGACTTGTTTTAACATTTTAAGTTTTTCTGGGGGGGGGGGGGGGGGGGGGGGGGGGGGGGGGGGGGGAGGGGGTAAAAAAGGGGAGGAAATGGGCCAAGAAGGCAAAAATAGACCAGAAGGACAGGGAAAAAAAGGAACAAGGAAGAAACAAAGAAATGATAGAAAAGAGGAAATCTCTAGCACAGGGAATTTTTCCCGAAGGGGGGGATGCTATTTAAAACTGATAGTCCCGGCTCCCCACCGGGGGAAGGGTTTTTATCTGACCAGCGAATTTTTTAATTTTTTTTTTTTGGATTTATATTTGAGTCCTAGCGGGTTAAAACCCCATACCCGGACTGTGGGAGTTTTCAACCAAACCCCCCCCCCACCACCAAGCAGCTTTTTGACATCAAACGTAGCCTATGGGCCCATAAAAAGTAACACCAAGGGGTTTTTCTCCCAGAGTCATTCTTGATACTACTTTTTGTCCCCGCATCCCCCTTAAATATCAACTTTTGCATAATCATCATTTCAATAATGTTCAATATCATCAACAATAACAGCAGTAACATCAGCACCATCATTATCAGCAACATCAAGTGCAGATGTATGGACTTATGATTCCCATCTAACAGCTCCTGCTGTCTTAAGGAGGCCTTTGTTGTTGTTTGTTTGCTTGTTTGTTGATGTTGTTTCTGCCCCTAATATGCCAACAAAATACATTTTTGCTCATCATAAAACAATGTCAGTAGGAAAATACCAGACAATTTAAACTTTTGATGCATGTGGTGTTTTCTCTCTCTCTCTCTCTCTCTCTCTCTCTCTCTCCTCTCTCTCTCTCTCTCTCACACACACACACACACACACACACACACACACACACACACACACACTTCACTATAGATTGAAAAAATGTTTATGTATGTTCTGAAGGTACAGGACTTAAGTGTGGAATGTACCAACCAGTGTCAATGATGTTAACCCCTTCAAATGGGGCCATGGCCTTTTCTTGAATAAATTATTGTAATTGCAACTCTCTCTCTCTCTCTCTCTCTCTCTCTCTCTCTCTCTCTCTCTCTCTCTCTCTTCTGCCACATCTTCGAATATATATATTCTTGTCCTGCTGTTCCCACACCACTCATGTCAAGCTCCCTGACCCAGCCAGCTATACCCACCTCTTCATATCGTATCCCCATGGCCAGAAGTCCATGAGAGTATCGGTTGTAAGACCGCCAGCAGGTCACCAACAAGAAAGGCCCTTCTCTGCTACTGCGTCCCTTCAGGGGTGTTCAGTGGCGCTCATTCTGAGCTAACACATACCTAACGAAGCCCCCTACTGACGACAATAATAGCTGAGTCGCAGAACCAGACTGAGACACCCCTTAGAGTTGCGACCTTCTCCTATGAATAGCCGATCCCTGAGGCTCCGACACCTGCTCACCACAGGCACAGAAGAGTACGAATGGCAGAAAAGGAGGCCGCCATGAGATCGGGAGAACAGGAGGCACCGAATCAGAGGCAAATTTCTTTAATTACAGATGGTGAAGATGATGAATGCTGATGCTATGAAAGTGCACAAGGGGACAGGCAGGCTTGAAGACGGCACGACAGGTCTGTATTGTAACATCCCGTTTCTTGCTCTGGGGTCAACTGCATGTGACATGCATCTGCAGGCACAGATGCATGTAGTATGTTAGTGATTAATTTTAGTAGACGTTCATTTCAGCAGCTGCTGCATAAAGTTAATGATAGCCACCCCCTCAAATCTCTGTGTGTGTGTGAGAGAGAGAGATGATTCAACTTATATTTTGAGTAACAGATGGGGTTTTTTTCCAATTTTTATCGTAGAAGTGATAAGATTACAGGCTGATGTTGTGCCATCTGCCTGGCAGTAAAAAACAACAACAAAAACCTAAAAAAAAACACTCCCATACATTACATACTGCTTTACATAAGTTATTTAATCTTGATTAAGAGGTCTTTACATCACCCTGTTTTAACTACGTAGAATTTTAAAGAAAAAGAATTGAATTTTTTTTTTAAAACCTGAATACAATGTTTTTAAAGAAAATGCTTTCACCCCACTTCACCTCGACGATATGACTACGTTTAAGAGCTTCAGTCACTTTCCAATACAAAACAATACAAGAAGGAAGGTGGCAGGACGGTTAAGACATTCACTTGCCCAACAAGTAAACCGTTAGGTTCTGAGTTCGATCCTTAGCCTTGCCCAGTTTGACAGGAAAATCGAACTGAATGTCAAGTCTTTCGGATGAGACTCTAAACCAGTCAGACCCGTGTGCTTAGGGACTTGTGCACGTCAAAAGAACCCACGACAGTTGGGATGTATGAAAAACTGTCAGCAGCAGTAACAGGCTCCCTCTAGCCTATGATGAATTCACGCACACATATATACGGCCCGGGATTAACTACTATTTTTTGAGAATTGTGGAAAAAAAACGTCTTGCTGGTTGCCAAGCAGGGGAAGCCACAGGAGAGAGGAGAGAGAGAGAGAGAGAGAGAGAGAGAGAGAGAGAGAGAGAGAGAGAGGAGAGAGAGGGGAGAGAAGACAGACAGACAGACAGACAGACAGACAGACAGACAGACAGACAGACAGAGACACAGAAAGAGAGAGTGACAATGACAATGGTTTATTGTGGTAAGCTGTCAAGCCCATTCACATGGACACAGTGGGGAGGGTTTGGGCACAAACACATATTCAACTAAGACCAAAGCAATTCACAAACGCCCAGATAATCATCATGACATGGGTAACAGACAGACAGACAGAGAGAGAGAGAGAGAGAAGAGAGAGAGAGAGAGAGAGAGAGAGAGAGAGAGAGAGAGAGAGAGAGAGAGAGAGACAGACAGACAGACAGACAGACAGACAGACAGAGAGCAAGAGGACTAGAATGTGGACAATTAGCATAACGCTCAGGTCAAAAGCGAAAATGGTCTGAAGACTGAAATGTGAAAGGGTTTGCACCGTGCTATTTACAGGGAACGGGATAGCTCAGTGGTCGGAGCACTCGCTTTCCCCCAGCCAAGGTTAAGCAGCATCGAGCATAGTTACCTGTTGGATGGGTGACCGTTTGCGCGCCTTGGCTTCAAGTACAGTCCCCCAGTTCGCCCAGCTGTAAATGAGTACCTGCCCTCTTTACGGTCAGGGAAGGTAAAGCAGCGAGGGAGAGGAGTAGGCACTACTGCCCTCAATATGCAGCAGAGGTCTCTGACGCCTCGCTCCCCCACGACATTATAGGTCATGGGACACCTTTACCTTTATTTACATGGACCGAGGCTTGACTCGCACAGTCCTTATGTGCTGCAGCCCTGGGGGTTGGTTGGCCTTTGGAGAACATCTCCAACACTGATGATTGTTCTTATGCCCACTCGGCC
>CM054138.1:41258708-41261208 GCA_028751875.1 Rapana venosa
CTTTTAATGCAAACAGCTAACCTATATTAGCTACTGATATGCGCCAAATTTTATCCCCCGCCCCCACCCCACTCCCCAATCCCTAAACCCCCAACAAACAAAAATAAATAAATAAAATAAAGATAAGAATGGGTTTAAAAAAAAAAAATACAACCAAAAACCCCCACAACCCGCGCCAGGTATGAAAATCGATTTTTGAGAAATGGTGTGGGGGGATTCTGAGTAGTAGTCCTTTTTTTTCTTTTTCTTTTCTTTTATTATTTTTTTAATCTTTTTCTTTCGGGGAGGAAGGGGAGGAGTTGAAAGTATTTACGTAGACCGTTCCGTCATATTATGTCTGAGGTGGCAGACCCAGTTTGGGTTTTCCCACAATGCAGTGCAGTCAGTGTGTGTGTGTGTGTGTGTGTGTGTGTTGTGGTGTTGTAGGTGTGTGTGTGTTGTATGTGTGTGTATGGTGTGTGTGTTGTATGGTGTATGTGTGTTTTGTATGGTGTGTGTTGTGTGTGTGTGTGTTGTATGGTGTGTGTGTGTGTGTGATGTGTTGTATGGTGTTGTGTGTGTATGGTGGTGTGTGTGTGTGTTGTATGGTGTGTGTGTATGGTGTGTGTGTGTGGTGTGTGTTGTATGGTGTTGTGTGTGTTGTATGGTGTGTGTGTGTGTTGTAGTGTGTGTGTGTGTGTCGTGTTGCGTAGTGCGTGAGTGTGAGTACGAGTGTGTGTGCGTGCGCGCGTGTATATGTGTAGTATGTGTGTGTGGGCGCGCTTGTGCGTGTATGTGTTGTGTTGTTTTGCTCCTCTCCCCTTGCCCCCCCCCCTCCTCCCCCTCCTCTCTCTCTCTCTCTCTCTCTCTCTCTCTCTCTCTCTCTCACACACACACACACACTTAACACAGCCAGGCAGTGTGGGGAACTTGTGTCTGTGTGCCGCTGTGTTATACTGTCTGTGTCCCTGAAATACATGCATACTTAAATAACCAGGACAATAATTATTGGTGAACGGGAAACTGGGGCGCCAGCACTTTAAGCTTGCGCCCAAAATCACATTGACATTTCAAACCTCGTGATGTGATTGTTACGAGACTGTGTGTGTGTGTGTGTGTGTGTGTGTGTGGATGAAGAAGGAGGAGAGGAGAGAGAGAGAGAGAGAGAGAGAGAGAGAGAGAGAGAGGAGAGAGAGAGAGAGAGAGAGAGAGTACATACGTACTTACATGCACGAAGAACGAACTCCACAGAAATTCATAAACTGAAGATAAGTGTCAGACATTGACATCTATCACATCCCAAGATGCGTAATACATATATACATACAGACAGACAGATACACACACACACATACATACACACTTACTTACTTACACACTTACTTACTTACTTACACGCACAAACAAGCAACCTCAAAGAAAGTCATAAACTTTAAGACAAGTGTTAGACAGTAACAACTATCACATCCCGAGATATGTGCAGAAACACCTCATAAATACACCTCCGACACAGAATCTACCAGTTAATAAAATTAAACGCACCATATTTATTAGATTTCACTTCCATAATTATTATTCTATGTGGCCGTGATTTGTCCCCATTTCAACCAGTGTTTCCTCACACTTCTACGACCTTGTTGACCGTGAAGAAAGAATGTCCACAGTACATGTGTGTGTGTGTGTGTGTGTGTGTGTGTGTGTGTGTTGTGTGTGTGTGTGTGTGTGGAGTGTCGTGTGTGGTGTTAGTGTGTGTGTGTGTTGTGTGTGTGTATGTGTGTGTATGTGTGTGTGTGTGGTGTGTGTATGTGTGTGTGTGTGAGTATGTGTGTATGTGTGTGGTGTGAGTGAGTGTATGTGTGTGTGTGTGTATGTGTGTGTGAGTGTGGTGTGTGTGTGTGTGTAAGTGTGTGTGTGTGTGTGTGTGTGTGTGTGTGTGTGTGTGTGTGTGTGTGTGTGTGTGTGTGTGTGTGTGTGTGGTGTGAGTGTGTGTGTGTGTGAGTGTGTGTGTGTGAGTGTGTGTGTGTGAGTGTGTGTGTGTGTGTGTGTGTGGTGTGTGTGTGTGTGTGTGTGTTTGTGTGGTGTGTGTGTGTGTATGTGTGTGGTGTGTTGTGTGGTGTGTGTGGTGTGTGAGTGTGTGTGAGTGCGTGTGTGTGTGTGTGTGTGTGTGTGTGTGTGTGTGTGTGTGTGTGTTGTATGTGTGTGTGGTGTGTGTGTTGTTATGTATGTGTGTGTGTGTAGTAGTTTGTATGTTGTGTGTGTGAGTGTGTGTGGTGTGTATGTGGTGTTGTGTGTGTGTGTGTGTGAGTGTGTGTATGTGTGTGTGTGTGTGTGTGTGTGTGTGTGTTTTGTGTGTTGTGTGTGTGTGTGTGTGTGTGTGTGTGTTTTGTGGGGTGTGTGGTGTGTGGGTTTTGTGTTGTGTGTGTTTGGGGTGTTTTTATGTTTGTGGGGGTGTGTTTTGGTGTGTGGTGTGTTGTGTGGTTTGTGTGTTGGGGGGTGGGGTTTTTGGGGGTGTGAGTGGTGT
>CM054138.1:41266208-41268708 GCA_028751875.1 Rapana venosa
TACCCATTTATTGATGGGTGAACTGGGGGACTGTACTGAAGCCAAAGCGCACAAACGGTCACCCATCCAATTGATAATCTCGCTCGACGCTGCTTAACTTGGCTGGGGGAAAGCCAGTGCTCTTGACCACTGAGCTATCCCGTCCCCAAGATCTTCCAAGATCATCTCGTTTATGACCTATTAGAAAAAGTCTAGGTTGTAAGTTTAAGGTTCGACCATGCTGAAGTTGTTTGGAGGCTTTGTGTATGTGTGTGTGTGCGTAAGTGTGTACGTGTGTGTGTGTGTGTGTGTGTGTGTGTGTGTGTGTGTGTGTGTGTGTGTGTGTGTGTGTTGTGTTGTGTGTGTGTGTGTGTTGCGTGTGTGTGTGTGTGTGTGTGTGGTGTGTGTGTGTGTGTGTGTGTGTGTGTGTGTGTGTGTGTGTGTGTGTGTGTGTATCTCCAGTGATTACACTTTTAAGTCACGGCAGATTTCTCTGCGTGAAATTCGGGCTGCTCTCCCCGGGGAGAGCGCGTCGCCACAAGAGCAGCGCCACCCATTATTCTTTTACTTTTCCTGTCTGCAACTGTATTTGTTTCCCTATCAGAGTGACTTTTTTTCTACAGACTCTTGCCAGGGACAACTCACCACTCAACACTTTACGTGAACTAGATAATCATGTGTAACACACGGGACCTCGGTTTATCGTCTCATCCGAAAGACTAGCACCCAGACCACCACTCATGATCAGATGGATGGGGGAAAGTTTCGGGCCTAAACGGAGATCGAACCACCGCACGCTTCCGACCCGGACTTTTTGCTTTCTAGACAGGTGCGTTCCCTCTAGACTCTAGTAGTGTAGTGTAGTGTAGTGTAGTGTAGTGCAGTGTAGTGTAGTGTAGTCCAGTGTAGTGTATTGTATTTATTTATTTATTTCTAGTGTAGTGTAGTGTAGTGCAGTGTAGTGTAGTGTAGTGCAGTGCAGAGTAATGTAGTGCAGTGTAATGTAGTGTAGAGCAGTGTAGTGTAGTTTAGTACAGCGCAGTGTAGTGTAGTGTAGTGTAGTGTAGTGCAGCGCAGCGCAGTGTAGTGTAGTATAGGGTAGTGCAGTGCATTTTAGTGTAGTGTACTGTAGTGTAGTGTACTGTAGTGCTGTGCAGTGCAATGCATCGCCATTTAGTGTAGTGTAGAGCAGTGCAATGCAGTATAAGTGCGGCGCAGTGTAGCGCAGCGCAGTGTAGTGCAGTGTAGTAAAGGCCTTATTTCAACCAACCGGTTTGAAGGCCAAGCGAGCTAGCGGAGCACCTCTCCAGCACATGACTGGTCTATTCCTAGACATGACCCCGTTTTGCTTGTGAGCCGAGAAAGTCACACTGTTCGTTGTGTCACCTCACATATGTACACAACTCGGTCACAGCCTAAGCTCCAGCCATATGAAGGCTTGTCAGTATTCTGTCAGCAGTAAGCAACAACAACAGCAACAAAGCCACAGACACAGATACACACACACACACACACACACACACACACACACACACACACACACACACAAACACACACACGCACACACACATACACACACACACAAACACAAACACACACACACACACACACAAACACACACACGCGCACACACACACACACACAAACACACACACACACACACACCCCACAGTACAGTGCAGTAGCACACACACACACACACACACACACACACACACACACACACACACACACACACACATACGCATACACACAAACATACACGCACCCCCCCCCCCCCCACACACACACACACCACCACACACACACACAACACGCACACACCACACATACACACACAAACACACACACACAAACACCAAACCCCCCCCCCCACCCCACACACACACACAAACACACACACACACACAAAGCCACACACACACACACAAACACCCCCCCCCCCCCACACACACACAACACACACAAACACACACACACACAACACACCACACAACCCCCACACACACCCACACACACCAAACCACACCCCAAACCCACCCCACCAACACACACACACAACCACCCACACAACACACACACACACAAACACACACACACAAACACACACACACAACCTCCCCCCACACACACACACACACACCACACACACACAACACACACACACAACACCCTCCCCCCTCACACACACACACACACACACAACAACACACACACACACACACACCCCCCACACACACACACAACACACACAAACACACACACACACACCCACCCCCCACCACACACACACACACACACACACACAAACACCACACACACAAACACACACACACACACACCCCACACACACAACAAACAACACACACACTGACCCTCCACCAACACACACTCACAAAGCCACATACACCACACACACACACAAACACATAACACACACACACCACACACCACAACACGTCAAACGTACAGTGCTGTAGCATGTGCACTGGATCCCCCTGCCTGGCTGGTGGTAGGGGGG
>CM054138.1:41281208-41291208 GCA_028751875.1 Rapana venosa
GTAAGGAATGCATAATCCATCAAGGTGGCTTCTGAAAGTAATCATTACCCAATACTGAAAAATTACTTGTGGCATTATCTTTATTATTACCCATGCAGTTACAGAGCCACGGCTTAAATCTGAAAAAAACCAGTTCTCTCTCTCTCTCTCTCTCTCTCTCTCTGAGGGGTCTGGATGTAAAAAAGCACATGAGTGCTTATTCATTATCCTCGAAATAAAAGAATTTGTCATTGTCATTGTCTCTCCCTCCCTCTCTCTCTCTCTCTCTCCCCCCCCCCCCCCCCCCCCCCCCAATCAATCAATTAAACCGAACAGTATAAGGGCAAAATTTTGCAAAACCACAACAGACATTTTCAGTCTCATTTCAAAAAGCGACACTACACGGGACGACCCGGGAGGGGGGGCACATGCTGAGTGTATAGAATAACACATTTCCCATACATAATAAGTCTTTCGCAATATTTCCAGCGAGGTGGGTTTCTTTTTATTTTTTTACTGATAACTATCGCCTGTGCCGAGAGGGTATGGGAGCGAGAGAGGTAGGGGTTGAAAGGATATTTATTTCTACTGCTGACTGTCATGACGTGTGCTGACATAGTTCGAAGTCATTATTTACTGACCTTGGCAAGGAGAGTGAGAGTGGTGGAAATACTGAGTGAGGTGGAGGTAAACTGGATGGGGGTGGTGGGGAGTAGGGGGTGGAGGGGGGAGGTGGGGAGGAGTGTTAAAGAAGCGTGGGAGAGTGGCGGTAGTGTCTTAGTGTTGCTTACACACAGTAACCTATCTTGTCTTGGGAGACTCCTTGGTTAGTTTATAGTGTGTGACTTTGGAACTTGTACATCCCACAGCTTCTCTGTGGGGATGCTGGGGGGTCTGTCGGTATACATAGCATCCTCACCTTCTGGAAAGTCTGTGCTAGGGATTCCATCTTTTCTATTCCTATCTTTGTTTCGGCCTTGTTCCTTTTTTTTTCTTCCTGTCACCTCCTTCTCGTCTATTTTCTGCCTTCTTGATTCATTCTCCTGCCTTTTCTCCCAAAAAAGACTACTTCCAAAGTCATCAAAGAAAAAACCAGAACACACTAATCAAAAGCAATCATCTCCGAAGTCGGACTTAGGCTACCTTAAAAAGCTAAAAGTGTTTCCATAACCTATGTGGTCGTAGGGGAGTGAGGCATCAGAGACCTCAGCTTCTCCAGGGGGCAAGCATATTGAGGGCGGCGCCCATCTCCTCTCCCTCGCTGCTTTACCACCTTCCCTGACCCTAAAGAGGGCAGGTGGCTATTCACAGCTGGGTGAACTGGGGGAACTGTACTGAAGCCAAGGCGCGGCAATCGGTTACCCATCCAAGTGATAACCACGCTCGACGCTGCTTAACCTTGGCTGAGGGAAAGCGAGTGCTCCCGACCACTGAGCTATCCCGTCCCCCTCGCTACCTGAATGGTGGGCAAAAAACCGGTGGCATACACAAGCAAACATCTCACGGGGGGGGGAGCACCAGCCGAAAAACGGGAGGAAAATCAATATGCTCAGCTTCATGATGATTTAAGATACGTGTGCATTGTCATCACTATTAAACTGGGATTACACTGGAGGCCTGTTCTCTAGCCAGACGTGACCGCTCATGTTGTTTCATCCGCCATTCATTCATTACCTGTGTACACTTCCAGTCAGCTTATAATGATATCATGTGTTGTTTGACCTTGGCAGTCAACAACATGCACATTTTTGCTGGACATCAATAATGTACTGCAAAGTGGGAATTGACTCGCTTGCTAATTGTGAACTGCTGCCTTGTGTCTACTTGTAATCTACTTGGTGCTTTGAAACCGGGATGGAATTTAGATGGTGTTTTTCCTCCCCTTTGGTCTCTTTTTTGACATTTTGTTTTTGTTACCATTTATTCCCTCGTGCACTCTCGGTTCTTTTCTACTGCCTAATTTTCCGTGGATCGGTGGTCTAGAGGTAACGCGCCTGTCTAGAAAGCGAAAAGGCCAGGTCAGAAGTGTGCGGTGGCTCGAGTCCCGTTTGGACCCGAAACTTTTTCCCCATCCACTAGACCATGAGTGGTGGTCTGGGCGCTAGTCTTTCGGATGAGACGATAAACCGAGGTCCCGTGTGTTACACAAAA
The DNA here is from genome assembly GCA_028751875.1 of Rapana venosa. NCBI lineage: Eukaryota > Metazoa > Mollusca > Gastropoda > Neogastropoda > Muricidae > Rapana > Rapana venosa. Next base: position 41,283,339 of record CM054138.1, read on the forward strand.
ATTATTTAACCACGTAAAAGAACCCAAGGCAACAAGAGAGTTGTCCCTGGCAAAATTCTGTAGAAAAAGGCCACTCTGAAGAGAAACAAATGCAGTTGTAGACAGAAAAGAATGGGTGGCGCTGCTCTGTGGCGACGCGCTCTCCCCGGGGAGAGCAGCCCGAATTTCACGCAGAGAAATCTGCCGTGACTTAAAGTGGTATAAATAAATAAATATAAATTTCTGTGTATTTTTCTACTGTTTGTTCCTACCTTTCCACTACAAAATGTCTAAGTGCAGTGACTTTTGAAGGGATGATTTAAACTAATATTTACTGTCGTGGGTGTTTCCCCCAAAATCCACTGTTAAGTTTGAACAACTTCGTGTCTGCCAGCTGCCAAATGTAACGACTGAACCTGTCATTGTTGGCCCAAAACTGTGTCAGTTATTGATGCCAGCTAATTGCCAAGGTCTACTGAAATGTTATGTTGTAAAATGTTGTGTTGAGATTGCCTTCAGCTATGACAAGCTCTTAACAAAGCAACCTGCACTCTCCTTTAAAAAGGAGAAAATATCCTTTGAAGTCGGAGTATAGCTGCCTATGTAGCGAGGTACTCAAAAAACAGTCACACACGCAAACTTCTCCTTCAGTGTGCAATTTCAGTCTCACAGTGATTCCCAGATGAGTGAGTCAGAGTGCACATTCTGGGTGACCCCCAGAGTGTTAAGTTGGGGAACGCACAACGACAACAACAACAACAACAACAACCTTTCATTGCTGTTGTTGAGCACACTGTAAGCTTTTACCTTGTTGTTGCTCTATTCTAAGTGTAGTACATGTGTGATTTTGTTGGAATACAAACTTTGTCTAAAACAACATGCACATTCAGCTGCTGAATCAAACTGCAGCTACAGCCGTCAGCCTGAATCACAAGGATAAACTCCAGGTAATATTGCATGACAGAGGGCGGCACAAAAGAAGACATCCACAACAGACTGGGCAAGGCCAGGAATGTGTTTAGGGAGATGAACAATATCTGGAGATCAACTCAGTACAGCACCAACACCAAGCTGAAACTATACCAGAGCTGTGTTGTGTCTACGCTCCTGTACGGTTCTGAGTGCTGGAGGATGACGGAAGTGGATCTTACCAAACTTCGATCCTTCCACACCATATGCCTGCGAAGAATTCACCGGATCTTTTGGCCAGAGAAGATCTCCAATGAAGACCTACTACGGAGATGCAGGCAGGAAGACATGGGAACCATCATCACCAGACGACGGTGGAAGTGGATTGGGCACATCCTCCGAAGAGACCCACAGTCAATCACAAGAACAGCATTGCACTGGAGCCCAGAAGGAAGGAGAAAGAAAGGAAGACCAAAAGCAACGTGGAGAAGAACTGTAGAAAGTGAGATGAAGGCCATGCAGCACTCTTGGGGATCAGTGACTAGGTTGGCCCAGGATAGGCAGGAGTGGAAGCGCTTTGTTGCTACCCTACACACCGCTGGGTGTAATGGCTAATGCTGATGATGAATATTGCAGGAGGAGCAACACGTGTAACAGTCTCAGCATTCCTTCTCTGTGTGTGAATGAAATTGGGGGAGCTCTCTTCTCAGATTGTCGCCAGAGTACAACGCCATCGATTTTTCTCTTTCTGTCTGCAGGTGCCGTTGTTTGTCTGTCAGAGTGGGAGGCCTTTAGCTCTGACAGGCCTTCACCACGCTAACTTTTTACAGGAGCGAGTCTCATCTTGTCCTGGAGTCTTTTACGGGCGGTGAATGGTTGTCACACCAAAACCTTCAGGCTATTTCCCTAACCACTCACTACTACTCATGGTCTGTGGTGGGTGGCAGGGGAAGGTCTGGTTTTGGTTAGGATTCATACCTGGAAGGGTTTTTGTTGGTTTGGTTTGTTGTTGTTGGGTTTTTTGGTTGTTGTTTTTTTCGTTCATCAGATGGACAGCTCAGTCTCTGCAATGAAGGCAGCTGTATACTGCAGGTCCTCCAATTCTCCACAGAGCTTCTTGGCCACTGGGGTGGTAAGGGTCAGTCAGGCCAGATCCTCGTGCTGCCTCATGTAGCGGGCAGGACTGCAGCACATGGTCTGTTGTCTGTCTGGCTGCCAGTCTTTGCAAGAACACTGCTCTGTGTGGCCTGGGTGGAGTTTCGTGTGTACCTGAAAGTGATTCATCCTAAAAATCACTCGCTCTTAGGGGAGTGCACAGGATTGACTGACTTGGCCCTTGGTTCTGGGAGAGGTGACTGGCGCACTGCGTTGCAACTCTCAGGCAGCGACCCTTCAGAAAGTTGAACCTGGCGGAGCCCGTCCCTCTCCAGGTCCATGATGCATGCTGGGTATGGTTAATTACTGGCATCCATACCATCTGTCATGGCTGGCTTAGCCTTTTATGAAAAATAGATGGGGTTTTGTTTGATTTTTTGTTTTGGTTTTCGTTCCTCGGCTAAAGCTCCGAGGTTCACCAATGGTGAAATTTTGCGTATGCGACTGTTTTTACCCACTGTTAAGGTAGCCACGTTCCGACTTCGGGGGATGTGTCAAAACACGACACTTGTATGCGAGCGTTTTAAAAAAATTGTCATCCGTTCCTAACGGCACGAAATGGCCTACTCTTCCGAAAAGCGGAGCGGGTTTTTAACGTACGAGTAAGATGTTCTGCGTGCGTTAGCACAGGGGGGCTGGGAGTTTCGGAGGGTGTAGTCAGTACTGATGTTAACCCCGGGGTAAAAGTCCCTAAAAACGGGCACGGGGTTTTGTGGGGGATCGATCCCGAACCGTGAGATCACGAGCTAGGTATCACTCTAACCACTTGGCTGTCCCGCCCTTGTGTCGGTTTGTTTGCTTTTGGATTTTTCTTTCTTCTTCTTCTTCTTTCTTCTTCTTCTTCTTCTTCTTTCCTTCTGTCTTCTTCTTCTTCTTCTCTTCTTCTCTGTTTTTGTTTTCGTCTTCTTCCTTGCTTCTTCTTACTTGACTTCTTTCTACTTCTTCTCATCCGACGCTTGAGTCTGAGTTCCATTTAGTCTCTCTCTCTCAGAGTCTCCTTCTCTCTGCTCTTCTCGCTTCAGGGGTCAGAGCTCAGCTCAGCCGGTTGTACAACTCACCACCAACTGGGGTTACCATACCACACGACTGGTATCACCTCTCTCAAAGGCAGGTTCATGCCCACACTACAGGCTCCACACTGCTCCATGCGTTGCTAACCCTTTAACCCTGGCCTCCATCCTCTCCCACACTGGGAAGGAATTATAAGGTGTTGGCGTATTACTGCCAAGCTTTACGCAGGTCAAAGAGGAGAGGATTAACTCACTACTTACTTCTCCCGTCCCACATGCATTTGAAACGATCCACTGATAGAGCCTGATATGATGTAGTAAACGAGATGGTTGAAATTACTATTTCATCTCATAGTTATCTGTCCCTGCCTTCAGATGCCGAAATTTCCCATCACCCTGCCGAAGTGTATAACTTGTGTGTGTGTGTGTGTGTGTGTGTGTGTGTGTGTGGTGGTGGTGTGTGTGTGGTGTGTGTGTGTGTATGTGGTTGTGTGTGGTGTGTGTGTGTATGTGCGCGCGCGCGCGCGCATGTGCGTGTGTGCGTGCGTGCGTGCGTGCGTGTGTGTGTGTGTGTCTGTGTGTGTGAATTTGTTAAAATTGTTATTCATTGTTGGTTGCATGTGTAGGAGTAGGTTGAATGCAAGCGCTTTGATTTTTATTTTAACAAGATATTGCACTATATAAATTCCATTTATTATTATTATCATCATCATTATTATTATTATTATCATTATTATCAATTAAATGACTTTGGCAGTTTCCCATGTGGCAGATCACCATATACAGCTACAGGGCAGCTGACTACGTAACAGTTATTAGGAATGGATGACAACATTTACAAAACTGCATACACACGGAGACTAGAAATTTGTTCTTAGATAGATGGATTGATGAAAAAAAGCAAATGCATTGCTTATTCAATGTACCATCTGGAAATAAAATTTTGACTTGACTTGACTTGACTAGATGTAAAAAAAAAAGCACATAAGTACTTATTGGACTATCCTCGACATATAAAAAAAAAAAAAAATGGAAGAAAAAAAACCCGACCAGTTACCCCAATGACGACACATTGGCAAGCCCTCTCTCTCTCTGTGCCAAGTAACGGTTCTCTGGTGTGGCCAGGGTCACAAGGAACGGGTGGCTGGCGGAACGGGTGGCGTGGTTTTCAAAGCCACGATGACCCAGAAGGAAGGCAGGCAGGCAGGCAGGCAGGCAGGCCAAGGATTAATAATGCCCTACGTTTACACACTGGCGGCTGCTGCTGCATCGTATTAATATTTGTGCCCGAGGTGTAGCCACTCGTGCCTGTCCTTCAGGAGTCAAGTTTGAGCGCTGCACCCGAATTCAGAAGCCTGCGAATCAAACTCCCCAAGATAATTATCTAAAATAATTTTATTGTTGATGTTGGTGTTGGGTTTTTTTTTCTCTCTCCACCCTGTTCCTCGGCTAGAGAGCTTCGAGGTTCATAATAATAATAATAATAATAATAATAATGTATGGAATTTATATAGCGCTGAATCTCGTAAAGCTACAAATCAAAGCGCTCAGATGACTTTTCGAGGTTCATCAATGGTGAGAGTTTTGCGTATCCGACCCTTTTTTGGGGTGGGTGGGTGGTGGGGGGGGGGGGGGGGGGCTTCCATTGAAGGCATCTGCATTCTGATTTCGGGGGGGGGGGGGGGGGTGATGTCCAAACACAAGGTCAGAGTGCATACGGTTTTTGTGTGTTTTGTTTGTTGTTTGTTTTTACCAGCACGAATGGCCTACTTTTCGAAAGGTATCGGGGGGTTTTACGAGTGCGCAAGAGTTCTGCTCTTGAACACGGGGCCTCAGTTAACAGTCTGATCTGAAGGACTTTCGGGGGAGTGGAGTCAGTACTGATGTTAACTCCACGGGAGGGGGAATCGCCTTGAACGGTCATCTCAGGTAGAGCAGAGAAAGTCAAATGAGAGAGAGAGAGAGAGAGAGAGAGAGAGAGAGAGAGAGAGAGAGAGAGAGAGAGAGAGAGGAGAGAGAGAGAGAGAAGAGACAGACAGACAGACAGATAACAGACAGACACAGACATACACAGACACACAAAACACACACACAGACACACAGACACACAGACACACACACAACACACACACACACACACACACACACACACACACACACACTGAACACGAGAAAAGAGAGTAAGCAGTGGACGGGGAGTGAGTGTGACTGTCCTCATACCCCCCCCCCCCCCCCCCCCCATCACCACCACCTCTTTTATTTTATTTTATTTTTGCCGGTCCTCATCCAGAGCTCCGAGTTCAGCCAATGGCCAGATGTCGCCTATGCCACCGCTTTTGCCCGCCATCCCAACTTCGGGGATGCATGCTGGGTATGTTCGTGTTTCCGTAACCTACCGAACGCCTCCTCAATAACGGGGTCTTGTAACGCGCGTATTTGATCTTCTGCATGTGTAATATATTATACACACGATGGGAATTAAGGCACTGGCAGGTCTGCGCTTGAAGTTGACCTGGGAGACGGTAAAAAAAAATTTTTTAATCTCCACCCTTAATTACCAGACACCGCCGAGATTGGAACCCACGACTTCATGGACCCATGGGATTGAAGTGGAAGGGTCTTAACCACTCGGCTATGGCGTCTGTCCTCCTCCTCCTCCTCACCCCCTTCTTCCCGCCAACTGTGCCAGCAGTGGCTCGGTGGTCTAGAGGTAACGCACTTGCCTAGAAAGCGAAAGGTCCGGGTTCGATCCTCGTTTGAGCCCAAACTTTTTCCCCCCATCCGCTAGACCTTGATTGGTGGTCTGATTGCCAGTCTTTCGGATGTGACGATAAGCCGTGGTCACGTGTGCAACACGCATCCAGCGCAAGTGAAAGAACCCACGGCAACAAGATTAATAGTCAACCATAGTTGCTGTTTTGTTTTATTTTGTATTTTATTCCTTTATATCGAGGGTACTGGAAAAACGTTCGACCAAGATGAAGTAGAGAAATCTGCCGTGACTTAAGGGGGTATACGATACAATACAATACAACACATATTACAATACAATACAGTACAATACCATACAATACAATGCAACACAACACAGTACAATTACAACAAAATACAACACAACAAATCACAGTACAATTACAACACAACACAACACAGTACAATTGCAACAAAATAAAATACAACACAACATAGTACAATTACTTACAAAAAAATTCAACACAACACAGTACAATTACAACAAAATACAACACAGTATGTGTATGTATGTATCTTTGTCCGTCGTGTCCGACGATGACCTCCAAAACAGCAGAGGAGGCAGCTGCTGTTTCGGAAACTGGGCAGAAATTTGATTATAGTGGAGATGCCTTGCCCACAGTACATCCCCACTCTCTCGGCCAAGTGGGCATACGGACAGTCAGCGTTGGAGATGTTCTCCAAAGGCCAACCAGCCCCCAGGGCTGCAGCACATAAGGACTGCGAGTCAAGCCTCCTAGTCAGAGAGTCATAGTCGATCACTAAAGACTAAGCTGTAAAGTGGAATTCCATGAGTGGGAAAGAAAGCCGCTGGTCATACAGCCTCTCACTTTGCTGTTGCCCCCAGCGTCAATGGTTTAATCAAGAACTGTGATAAAGCCCAGGCGCTGTCGGCACAGTACAATTACAACAAAATACAACACAACACAGTACAATTACTTACAACAAAATACAACTCAACACAGTCCAATTACAACAACAACAACAACAACAACAACAACAACATAATATAATAATAATAATAATAATAATAATAATAATGGAATTTATATAGCGCTATGTCTTGCAAAAAACAAATCAAAGCGCTTGCATACAACCACACACAACATACAACATACACTACAACCAATACCAATACACAGAGTTGACAAATTCAAATGTACACACACACGCGCGCGCGCGCGCGCACACACACACACAGACAGACAGACAGACACACGACGCACACACACACTCACACTCACACACACACACACACACACACACACACACACACACACACACACACACAGAGGTTATACACTTTGGCAGGGTGGTGGGAATTTCGGCTGTTGAAGGCAGGGACAAAATACAACACAGTACAATTACAACAAAAATACAACACAACACAATTACAACAAAATACAGCACAACACAGTACAATTACAACCAACACATACAACAAATAACAACACACCAATTACAACAAAATACAACATAACACAGTACAATTACAACAAAATACAACACAACACAGTACAATTACAACAAAATACAACACAACACAACACAATTACAACAAAATAAAACACAACACAGTACAATTACAACAAAATACAACACAACACAATTACAACCAAATACAACACAACACAGTACAATTACAACAAAAACACAACACAATACAATTACAACAAACTACAACACAACACAATTACAACAAAATACAACACAACACAATACATTTACAACAAGGGGCCACGCAGATTTTTTTAGGGTGGCGCTGCTCTTGTGGCGACGCGCTCTCCCCGGGGAGAGCAGCCCGAATTTCACGCAGAGAAATCTCGTGACTTAAAGTGGTATAAAATAAAATAAAAACAAATAAAATAAAACACAACACAGTACAATTACAACAAAATACAACACAACACAATACAATTATAACAAAATACAACACAACACAATACAATTACAACAAAATACAACATAACACAATACAATTACAAAATACAACACAACACAATACAATCACAACAAAATACAACACAATACAATTACAACAAAATACAACATAACACAATACAATT
>CM054138.1:41296208-41303708 GCA_028751875.1 Rapana venosa
AAACCGAGGCCCCGTTTGCGAACGCACGCCAAACATCTTGCGCACACATTAAACCCATGTTCAGCATCACGGAAGACTAGGTCATTTATGTCAGTGAGAACAGATAATATGTAATTTACAAAACCGCATGCACACGAGGACTGGATGTTTTTTTTTTTTAAAAGTACATGAGCATTTATTCCATTATACTCGAGAAAAAAGAAAAGAATAAATAGATAAATAACAGAGAGAGAAGAGAGAGGGGGGGGAGAGAGAGAGAGAGAGAGAGAGAGAGAGAGAGAGAGAGAGAGAGAAGACAGACAGACAGACAGACAGACAGACAGACAGACAGGCAGGCAGGCAGGCAGGTAGACAGGCAGGCAGGCAGACAGGCAGGCAGACAGAAAACTTGGCAGAATCATCTTGAGTGCTGGCATTATGTTTCTATCACCTATTTCTCATTGTTTAAGTAAGGCATTGCAATTTCAAGATTCAATCATTTCAAGTGAAGTCTATTCAGGTTTCTTCTTCTTGTTCTTGTTTTCTTCTTGTTCTTCTTCCTCCTCCTCTTCCCCCTCCTCCGCCTCCTCTTCTTCTTCTTCTTCTTCCTCCTCCTCCTCCTTCTTCTTCTTTCTGTTGTCTGTTCGGTGTTGGTGTGTGTGTGTGTGTGTGTGTGTGTGTGTGTGTGTGTGTGTGTGTGTGTGTGTGTGTGTGTGTGTGTGTGTGTGTGTGTGTGTGATTCAGAATTCAGTTCAGCTCAGTTCAGAATTCTTATTGCCATTAAGTCTGTAGATTATTGAACAACAATAAGTCTCTCTCTCGTTTTCTCTCTCTCTTCCTCTCTCTCGTCTCGTCCTGCGTGTGTGTGTGTGTGGTGTGTGTGTGTGTGTGTGTGTGTGTGTGTGTGTGTGTGTGTTAGAAATGTAGGGGGTTCAGACTCGATTCGTTCAATAGTCTTATGCATTAAGTATGTAGACAGCTTATTTGACAAACAACAGAAGAATGTAACAACACTCATCGTACGCCCTGACACCCTCATACATATCACTCCTTCCTCTCTCTTCATGTGTGTGTGTGTTTGATGTGTGTGTGTGTGGTGTTGTATTGTTGGTAAGCTTGAGTGGAGTGCGGTGAGGGGAGTGGCAGTTCGTTTCAATAAAGTCTTATGCAGAGAAGGTAAAAGCACAAGCACTCAAACAGACAAACAGACAGAGGGGAATGTAAACAAAGACAGACCATCGGGACAGCCCTGAAACACCGCGTGATAAAAGATGATCAAAAGCCAGCATGAGGATAACACAGATCTCACTTACAGGCCAGGATAACACAGATCTCACTTACAGCCCAGGCCAGGCCACTGACTTATCCTATCTGTTACACCACAAACCCGGTAAGCCTTGAGTGAATATCTAAGGCAGTGGACAAAGTCCCTCCTCTCCCCCCTCTACCCCACCCTTACTGAAATAATTATCAGGAACACAAACTGACCTGTACGGTATCCATCGCCGCCTTTATGTAAAGCCGTGGACAAAGTTCAGAAGATGAACTAGAAAGGGAAATCTTGGTCAGGCCACCCTCAGCCCTGCTGAGCTGAGCTGAGTGCTGCAGATTGTGGGGCAGATTAATTTTCATTCAGGTTCAGGACACACTCCACAGATAAAGCGAAGGTCTTGAAGTATCCAGCCTATCACCAACCTGTCATCTCCTAATTTTAAACCACCCGAAGTTACGCTACAGCCGAGTGGTTAAGACCGTTCGACTTCATTATCACGGTTCCACGAGGTCGTGAGTTCGAATCTCGGCAACGTCCGGTGAAGTTTTCTTCTTGGAAGGCTCAGACGTCAACTATTGATGTCACATGAGCGAAATTTGCCTTGTGCTGCCATTAAGCGCCTGGCAAGTCAGGCCCAGCGCATCCAGTTTCGAGAAGAGAGAGAATGGTCATCTTTTAAGTCTTTCTAGGGGGAAAAAAACAAGGCAGGAGAATGGACCAAGAAGGTAGAACAAGAAGGGGGTGACAGGAAGAAAAAGGACAGAAACAATAAAGGCAGCAACAGTCTTGTTTCAGGGGATTTTTTTTCTCTCCTGTAAAGGAGAGTGCAGGTTGTCATGCTGATAGTTTGTCATGGCTGAAGACTATCTTAGGAGGTGTCCCATAACCTATAAGGTCGTAGGGGAGCGAGGCGTCAGAGACCTCACTTCTCTAGGGCCAGCATAGTGAGGGCGGCGCCCATCTCCTCTCCCTCGCTGCTTTACCTTCCCTGACCCTAAAGAGGGCAGGTACCCATTTACAGCTGGGTGAACTGGGGGAACTGTACTGAAGCCAAGGCGCGCAAACGGTCACCCATCCAACTGGTAACCACGCTCGACGCTGCTTAACTTGGCTGGGGGAAAGCGAGTGCTCCGACAGCTGAGCTGTCCCGTCCTCATCTTAACATCGATTTAAAATCATGACAGCATGTTCATGTTGGCCTTGGCACTTAGCTGACATCGTAGGTCGTTCCAGTGAGACTATGTAACCAAGGTCCTGTGTGCCAACGCGCGCAGAACGTCTTGCGCACATGTAAGAAAACCCTGCTCTATTCTTCATAAGAGTAGGCCATTGTGCGCTAGTTAGAACGGATGACAGGACTTTCTTTTTAAAAGCACATGAGTGTTTATAACATTATCCTCCAAAATTACTTTTAAAAAAAAATTCTTTTAAAAATATATAATATATATAACTGTCGAAGCATTTGTCCCGGGCTGACAGTAGATCAATAATCAATGGAATTTATACAGCACTGTATCTTGCACACAGACAAATCGAAGCGCTTGCACTCAACTCATTCTTACACAATCATGCAACGAATAACAATAGTTCTAACAAATCCAAGTGTGAACACACACACAAACACACACATTCACACACAAACACACACACACACACAAACACACACACACACACACACACACACACACACACACACACACACAGAAAGCCAGGGGTAGGACTGCATTGTTTGCTGGCATATGATGCCACCCCCTCCCCGCCACCAAAAAATTCTATTGAAGGACTTTCTGAAAAATGGCTGACTTCTGTGTAAAGCCATAACCTTCCTAAATATATGTCTTATTCTTGCAGATAAGCTGATAAATACTCGACGATCGCTCTCTCTCTCTCCTCTCTCTCTCTCTCTCCTCTCTCCTCTCTACTCCTCTCTCTCTCTCTCTCTCTCTCTCTCCTCTCTCTCTCTCTCCTCTCTCGCGCGCTCTCATCTCTCTCTTCTCTCTCTCTCATCTCTCTCTCTCCTTCTCTCTCTCCTCTCTCTCTCTCTCTCGCTCTCTCTCCGCCTCTCTCTCTTGTTGTTCTTGTTGTTGCTTTTGTATTGCTCTTGGTTTCTTTGCTATTTTTTGTTTTTGTTGTTTCTGTGTTTTTGTTTTGCTTTCTTTAATATTTGTTGTCTCTCTCTCTCTCTCTCTCTCCTCTCTCTCTCTCTCTCTCTCTCTCTCTCAATTATGTGTAACAAGTATGTGTACCATTTGACAATGTGTAGATGTTTATCTTTATGACTTATTAAGTTTGTTGTGTTATTTTTCTTGGCTTTGTGTTGTTGTTGTTCTTGTTCTTGTTGTTTGTCTGTTTTTCTCTTTTTTATCATCTTTTGTTGGTTTGTTTTTTCCTTCTCTTTTGTTTGTTTGTTTGTTTGTTTGTTTTGGTTAGGTTTTTTGGGGGGTGGGGGTAGGGGTGGGGTATTTTTAGGATTTTCTTTTAATTGCCTGCTTTGGGGGGGGGGAGGGTTGTTGGGGGGAGCTGTTTTGAAAAGGGTTATTTTCCCCTTTTTTGTTTTTATTGTTGAGACTGGTATTAAGTATTGGGTTTTATTATTAAAGATTGTATCCCTAACGGCGGGGACTGGATGTAAAAACACATTGTTCTTATTCATTATCATCAAATAAAAAATTTGTCATTGTCATTGTCATTGTCATTCTCTCTCTCTCTCTCATCTACTCTCTCTCTTCTCTCTCTCTCTCCTCTCTCTCTCTCTCTCTCTCTCTCTCTCTCTCTCTCTCTCTTTCGGTGATTTTGTGGGGTTTGTGTATGGATATATATTTGGCCCGTTTACTGTGAGTGTATTGGATAGCTTTATTTTATTTTATCATATATAATTATATATATATATATATATATATATATATAATATTATATATATATTATCATATATTCCCTAAGGGCGGGGACTGGACGTAAAAAAGCACATGGGCGCTTAATTCATTATCCTCGAAATAAATTGTCATTTTTCTTCTCTCTTCTCGTCTCCTCTCTCCTTCGGTCTCCTCTCTCTCTTCGTCTGTCTCTCTCTTCAATCTCTCTTACTCTTCTCTCTCTCTCTCTCTCTCTCTCTCTCTCTCTCTCTCTCTCTCTCTCTCTTCTCTCTCTCTGTTGCAGCTGTTAAACCAGGAGGTGAAGCCCATGTGGTGATGATTATTTGGGCCGTTGTGAATTTTTTATGTTTGTAGTTAAATATGTGTTTGTGCCCAGTCCCATTCCCACCGTCCCCTTGTGCATGGGCTTGAAAGACCACCACAATTCTGTCTGTCTGTCTGTCTGTCTGTCCTGTCTGTCTGTCTGTCTGTCTGCATATAATATAACTCTTGAAAACAAAAACTATTCTCTCTCTCTCTCTCTCTCTCTCTCTCTCTCTCTCTCTCACTCTCTCTCTCTCTCACACACACACAAACACACACAAACACACACACACACACCTGTGTTTGTTGCGCAACTGTTAAATCATGACGTGGAACCTATGCCATAATGCTTATTATTTAAGCTGTTGTGAATGGTTGTTATGTTTGTAGTTAAATATGCGTTTGTGTTCAGTCCCTTACTTCCCACTGTCGCCTTGTTTGAAACCCTACCACAACCATCTCATTCTGTCTCTGTTTGTCTCTGTCTCTCTGTCTCTGTTTGTCTATCTGTCTCTGTCTGTCTCTGTCTAATCTGTCTCTGTGTATCTGTCTCTGTGTGTCTGTTTGTCTCTGTCTGTCTGTCTATCTGTCTGTGTCTATCTGTCTCTCTGTGTCTGTCTATCTGTCTGTGTCTATCTGTCTCTCTGTGTCTGTTTGTCTGTCTCTGTCTGTCTATTCTGTCTCTGTCTATCTGTCTCTCTGTCTCTGTTTGTCTGTCTCTGTCTATCTGTCTCTGTCTGTCTCTGTTTGTCTGTCTGTGTCATCTGTCTGTTTTGTCTCTGTCTGTGTCTATCTGTCTCTGTTTGTCTGTCTCTGTCCTGTGTCTATCTGTCTCTGTCTATCTGTCTCTGTCTGTCTCTGTTTTGTCTGTCTGTGTCTATCTGTCTGTTTGTCTCTGTCTGTGTCTATCTGTCTCTGTTTGTCTGTCTCTCTGTCTGTCTGTCTCTCTCTCATGTATTGTGGCCTAAGGCTGATGTACTACTAAATTATTTCAGAGTTCAGTTCTCCCCCTCTCTCTCTTTTCTTTTCTTCTCTCTCTCTCTCTCTCTCTCTCATCTCTTTCCTCTCTCTCTCTCTCTCTCTCTCTCTCTCTCTCCTCTCTCTCTCTCTCTCTCTCTCTCTCTCTCTCTCTCCTCTCTCTCTCTCCCTCTCTACTTTTGTCTAATATCCAGCGCTGTAAGTGAAAAGACGAACTGAAGAACAGCACGAATCTTTACAAACTCGCACACAACACACGCACACACACACACAACACACACACACACACACATTCTTGATTATGCTTTTTTCATAATAGTTGTTTATTACGATTGATTAGTTATATGCATACCCCTCCCCCCTACACACACATACACACAAGCACGTGCGCGTGCGCACGCACACACACGCACACGCGCACACACACACACATACACACACTTTCCTGTCTGATATCACTATTTAGTGGAAGGACGTTAAACTGAAGAACTACTACTACACACACACACACACACACACACACACACACATGCAGTGAGAGAAAGAGAGACACGCAGAGAAATCTCGTGACTTAAAGTGGTATTTAAAAAAAAATGTTAAAAGACAGACAGACCAGGCAGACAGACGTGAGACAGACAGACAGAAAACAAGACAGGCAGACAGTAGTTAGTAAGCACAAACCAAAACAAAACAAAACAAACCAACAAAACAATCTGCTCTATATTTCCCTCTGGAGGGGACTGTTATGACGACGCATCTTCATCTTCTTCTTGTTGTTGTTGTTGTGATTACATTCCTAAGTCCCAACGGCAATCTGCAATCAATTTTGGGGTGACAATAGCTGAAAACAGAATGCAATACCAAATGCACGGGGCTAGCCTGGCCTTCTTTTCTCTCCCTTTCTTCCCTCCCCCCCCCCATCCCTTCCCTCCCTTTCCCTTCTCTCCCCCCCCCCCCCCCTCCCCTGTGAATCCACTTAACCCCATCTGTCTCTCCTTCCCTGAGTGTCTCATCACGCAAGAAATATTGACCCCCCTACATCTCCAACACATCTCCTACACATGTATATATACTTGTGTGTAATGAGAACAAAACTGCGACTATGGACACTTCTGTGCGTCTAAAAGTCAGTTTTGTGATTTAGATTAACCACAGAAAATATTGCGGTTTTTTCCGAGAAGACAATATAAGTGTGCCCAATTTTATTTTACTGCAATAAACTACTTGTTTTACCCCAAATATTGCCATTCTTTCAATTCAATTCAATTCAATTCAATCACCTTATTATATCACAAACGAGCGACGTTGTTTTTTTAAAAACTATTTTCATAACAAACAAAGGTTTTATTGAACACAGCATTACATTTTTCGAGATTAAAATTATTACAATGTTGCTGTTTTTCTTTAACAAAATAAACTTTGATAATTATGGACCACATGTGAGAGGAAAAGCCCCAAAGAATTATCTGACTGAAGAGAACGTCGTTACAAACACGAGAGAGAGAGAGAGAGAGAGAGAGAGAGAGAGAGAGAGAGAGAGAGAGAGAGAGAGTATTTTAAAAAAACACTTTGGTTTGCTTGTTTTTGGTGGGGTTTTGTTGTTGTTTGTTAGGGGGGGGGGGGGGGGGGTCTCACTGTGTGGGGGTTTTGGTACACTTTGTGATTCCTCCACACTAAATTCTTTCATGTTGCTCTTCCCATGGGAACAAAACCACAACTGCAGAGCTGAACGATCAACATTGGTTTTGTGCATGCTTACTTTGGGGGAATATGCCATATATCCATTCAAGTCAGCCCTAAGTCACTCATCCTTTGCAAAATGTGTGATACATTTTACATTATTTAAACGACAGGGTTTTCTTGGTTGAGTTGAGTGTGAGATGAAGTGCTTGAGGAAAGCCGTCAACAAGACCAGGAGAGACAAGATAAGAAACGAGGTGATCAGAAACATGTAGGAGCCACACCCGTCCTACACATATTGAACGACAACGAACCAAGTGGTTCGGGCACCTCACACGGATGCCGCCAAACCAGCCAGCCCTGCGTGCTTACAACTTGAGGTACTCTGGCACGAGGGCCAGAGGTAGACCCAGG
>CM054138.1:41316208-41321208 GCA_028751875.1 Rapana venosa
TGAAAGAAGAAAAAATGCACATAGATGTGTTTAAACGCCATCCCCGAAGTCGGAATGCCGCTACATCAACGGATGGTAAAAACGGTCGCATACGCAAAATCTCACCCTTGGGGAACTTCGGAGCTCTTGCCGAGGAGCAAAAAAGAAAAATCCGATAGGAACTCAACTGATTTTCCAGCGGGAAAGAAAGAAAAAGAGAGAGCAAACGTTGACCCTTCGTTATTGCTGTAGAGATTGGATGATTGTAGGCATGAAGGATTGATGCAATCACTCACTATCTTCAGTATCTACAGCATTTGTTTTTTTTAATTTATTCGTTGATTTCGAGAATAATGGAATAAGCGTTCCTGTGCTTTTTTTTTTATCACATCCAATCCCCATGTGTATGCAGTTTTGTCAATTTGTTATCTGTTCCCACCAGCACACAATGGCCTACTCTTCCGAAAAGCGGAATGGGTTTTAACGTGTGCGCAAGATGTTCTGCGGGTACTTCGGCTTATAGTCTCATCCGAAGGACTTTTGCGGGGGAGTGGAGTTGGCACTGATGTTAACTCCAGAGGGAAAATCTTGAACGAGATTCGAACCCGGGTCAGCAAATCACGAGCGCATCACTCTAACCACCAGGCTATCCCGTCCCCCAGTAAAGGTCGTAGTAAACATTCGTTGGGACTAGACGAAACGTTCCAGCCCAATAATATAGTCGAAAGGTCTACCTGCGACTCGACTTAGACCAAGTAACTCGAGCTCCTAAACACTGTATGGATTTCACAAGCTGTTTCCAAACATGTTGATAATAACACTGAAATTTTCAATTTCACAACAGGGGGTTGTTGTTGTCTCGTGTACACGCGGCATAATTGGCATTGTTTTAGTTGGCTCTTTATGGCTTTGAGAGAGAGAGAGAGACGAAGTAGAGAGAGAGATGGAGATTAGAGAGAGAGAGAAGGAGAGAGAGAGAGGCGAGATGTGTGTGTGTGTGTGTGTTGTGTGTGTGTGTGTGTGTGTGTGTGTTGTGTGTGTGTGTGTGTGTGTGTGTGTGTGTCTGTGTGTGTGTGTGTCTGTGTGTGTGTGTGTCTCTGTGTGTGTGTGTGTGTGTGTGTGTGTTGTGTGGTGTGTGTGTGTGTGTGTGTGTGTGTGTGTGTGTGTGTGTGTGTGTTTTGGTAATCTTTCAAGCAATTAAGGGAACTTTCTATGACATCGTGGCAAGTTTTGTTACGACTTTTCAGCGAACAGCGAATAAAGAAGAAAGGGAAAAAAATCAAGACTCAGAGAAGTCAAAATCTGCCAGCGATGTCTTTTGTTGTTGTGATATATTTCAATGTGCAGCAACATCTGTTCCCACACAGACAGACCACAAGCACAGCCAGTGACAGAGGCAGAGAGACAGATATTATCACTGTCATCTGTGCCAAACAATTACTCAAGTTACGACGCCCGACAGATGCTGAATTTATAAATCTGATTATCATCAAAGCCACGCATTATTTTTAGTTGTTGTGGTTTTGTTTTGCCTGGTTTGGTTTGGTTTTGGTCTGGTCTGGGTCTGACGTCCAAGTAGATGCTCTGGACCGTTCCCACATAAGATGCGATTTCGACTATGCGAGTTTTTTTCCCTACCATTAAATCCGCTCGCTTGGGGATGATTGTCTGTTTCTCCTAATATTAGTTAAATCCTTCGCATTCGGGATGGCAGGGTTTTGTTGTCTAGTTGGTGGTTGGGGGCTTGGTGGTTTAGGTGGGTAGGTTGGGTGACTTTTCAGAATTGGGGACTTTGTGGGGTATTGTATGGTTGTTTTTGGGTTTGGTTTGGTTGTGGTTTGGTTTGGTTTGGTTGGGTTTGGTTTGGTTGGTTTGGTTGGTGGTTGGGGTTGGGTTGGGTTGGGTTGGGTTTGGCTTGGTTGGTTTGGTTTGGTTGGGTTGGGTTTGGGTGGCTTGGTTTGGTTTGTTTGGTTGGTTTGGTTTGGTTTGGTTTGTTTGGTTTGGTTGGGTTGGGTTGGCTTGGTTTGTTTGGTTTGGTTTGGTTTGGTTTGGTTTAGTTTGGTTTGGTGGGTTGGGTTTGTGTTTGGTTTGGTTTGGTTTGGTTAGGATGGTTGGTTTGGTTTAGTTTAATTGGGTGTGGTTTGGTTTAGTTTGGTTTGGTTGGGTTGGGTTGGGTTTGGCTTGGTTTAGTTTGGTTGGGATGGGTTGGGGTTCTGGTTTTTGTTGTTTTTCTTCTTCTTCTTCTTCTTCCTTTCTAGAGCACCAAGACACAGGCAGTTCTGCGCTTGAAATTGACCTAGGAGATCGTAAAAAAGGCCATCGAGATTCGAACCGAGGACTTGATGGACCCACGGGATTGAAGTCGGGTATAGCATCCGTCATATATATATATTTATATATATATATATATATATATATTATATTTATATATATATTATGTGTGTGTGTGTGTGTGTGTGTGTGTGTGTGTGTGTGTGTGTGTGTGTGTGTGGGAGTGTGTGATGGGTGGTGGGTGTGAGAGAGAGAGAGAGAGAGAGAGAGAGAGA
The DNA here is from genome assembly GCA_028751875.1 of Rapana venosa. Lineage (NCBI taxonomy): Eukaryota > Metazoa > Mollusca > Gastropoda > Neogastropoda > Muricidae > Rapana > Rapana venosa. Next base: position 41,318,734 of record CM054138.1, read on the forward strand.
GAGAGAGAGAGAGGAGAGAGAGAGAGAGAGAGAGTCTTCCAGTGTGTGAGTTTTCAGTTGGCGACACGATGGCCCTCTGCAATGAGTTACGACTGCACTTCATGCCCATTTCATTTATTGCTGGCAAAAGGGTCTTTCTCTATCTGAGTACCACGCAAGAGAAGAACGTGACCTACACCAAGATTCGAAGCTGCTGATTCTTCTTCCTTTCCCTGCTGTCCCTGCTTGTTCACTCGTGGCCTGGCCAGAAAAGGACTGCCCCTTTTGTTGTCTGGACCCCTCTCAATACAGATCTCTCAACTTGTCGTTTCTGTCGTGAGGAGTTGTCAAAAGGGTAAAAACCCACCTCGTTTGGATCTCTGGGTTGTCCAAAACTGCCCTACAGAAGAACGGTACAAGGAGGGAGGCGAAGAGGCAGACAGAGAAAACGATGGGAAGACAACATCAGGAGAGTGTCTAGACTGGCCAAGCGTGGAATTAACGACTCACTTCGGAAAGCTGAGAACCGCGAGGAGTGGAGAAAGCTGGTTGCAAAGTCTTCAGTGGTACCCCAACGGTCGACCAGGGTGAAGGTGAAGGAGGTCTTCACAGTAAACTGACTCTCTGAGCCCCTTCTATGGGCTTGAAGCGGCATTTTCTTTTCAAGCATCTCCACATAATTCTACCGTGGAAAATGGCTTTTGCTTAAATGTCGGTAGTTTGGTGTTAATACTAAACACTGGAAATGTCCTTCGGATGAGGCTATATATCTTGCGCATGCATTTAAACCCATTCCACCTTTTGGAAGAGTAGGCCATTTTGTGCGGGTTAGAACGGAACGGGATAGCTCAGTGGTTGGAGCACTCGCTTTCCCCCAGCCAAGTTAAGCAGCGTCAAGCGTGGTTACCATTTGGATGGGTGACCGTTTGCGCGCCTTGGCTTCAGTACAGTTCCCCCAGTTCACCCAGCTGTAAATGGGTACCTGCCCTCTTTAGGGTCAGGGAAGGTAAAGCAGCGAGGGAGAGGAGATGGGCGCCGCCCTCAATATGCTGGCACTAGAGAAGTGAGGTCTCTGACGCCTCGCTCCCCTACGACCTTATAGGTTATGGGACTCCTTTACCTTTACCTTTACTAGAACGGAAGACAAATTGTTAAAAAAGAAACGCATGCACACTGGTGTCGTGTTGAAACATTATGGGCAGCACTTTTACAATGGACACTGACAGTACAGCAACACACTACGGTGACTCAAACACTCTAGCAAACAAACTGCCGTCTTTCAACTGCTCACGATCACACACACGTACCTCCCAGTTTTTAACTTCAAACAATACGTACCCTCTTTAGCCTGCCTCTCTCTCTCTCTCTCTCTCTCTCTCTCTCTGCCCTCTTGAAATGTTGCCACCTTATTGGTGGGAAAACGCGACTGCATACGCAAAATCTCACCATTGGTGACCCTTAGAGCTCCAGCCAAACAAAAAACAAAAAAACTGATAGCAATTTTTTTTAAAAACAAAAAACAAAACCCAACAACAAAAACCTTCTGAAAAAGTATATTCTTGCTCTGATGCCAATAATCCACTGAAGGGCACAACCCTCTAGCAAGTGTAAGAGAAAACACAGAGCAAAGACGGGAGGGAGATATGCTTGCTCCAGAGAAGGAAAGTGAAACCAGTAGCAGATAGCTTACAACTGGGCTCAAAATAGCCCAGAAAAACTAAACATGAGGAAAGCGCATCCACCCAGACAAAGTCACAGACGCCAAAAATAAGTGCTAAGTTTTCTGACCTCCTGAGTTTATTTTTTTCCCTGAAGTCGGAATGTGGCTACCTTAAAAGTGCGCAAAAAAACCGGTCACTTACGCAGGAATCTCACCACTGGTGAACCTCAGAGCTCTTGCCCAAGAACAGAAAAAAAACCTTTTTTTTTCGCTTCATCTCTAAAAAAGCGTTTCGACTTTGCTTCATTAACATGGCAAAGTTAAAAATACCTCTCTTTTACTCTCACTTATAACTATTGTTTTCGTGTTCATGTTGCCGAAATGCTAGAATCATATTGTAATCATATTGCTTTATTAACAAGTTTTGATCATTGTTGTATCATTGTTTCCCAAAATGTCAGACCATGTTTCATATTTTGAGTTAGTTGCGTACAGTATGTAACACTTTCGTGTACTTGTAATGGGGTTTTGAGGTAAAGCTTTGTCTTGAATTGCCTTGCCTTGCCTTGCGTTGTCCTTGCTTTGCCTTGCCCTGCCTTGCCTTGCCTTGCCCTGCCTTGCCTTGCCCTGCCTTGCCTTGCCTTGCCCTGCCTTGCCTTGCCTTGTCCTGCCTTGCCTTGCCTTGCCCTGCCTTGCCTTGCCCTGCCTTGCCTTGCCTTGCCCTGCCTTGCCTTGCCTTGCCCTGCCTTGCCTTGCCTTGCCCTGCCTTGCCTTGCCTTGCCTTGTCCTGCCTTGCCCTGCCTTGCCTTGCCTTGCCTTGCCTTGTCCTGCCTCCT
>CM054138.1:41338708-41388708 GCA_028751875.1 Rapana venosa
CAGTGGTGTCGTGTTTAGATATCATTTCTAAAGTCAGAATGTAGCTACATTAATGGTGGGGATATATTATGGTCGCATTCACAAAAATGTCACTTTTGTTGAACCTCGTAGCTCTAGCCGCGGAACAAAACAAAAAACAACTCTATCCTTCTAAGCTTTAGAATATTTTCCAGCAGAAGGGGGGTCACTTTATTGGTGTCTTTTTGGAACTTCTGTTCAGCCTGCCAGCTCTGAGGATGTGGCACAGCAAACGTAGGTGTAGCAGGGTGTGGTGAGGTAGGGATGAGTGGTAGTTACAGGTCATGTATCAGCAAACAAGAACAGAACAGAAAAAGAACGAAATCCGCCAGTGTTGCTGCAGTTTCTTATTGCCAAGTTAACATGGGTGTTTTGAAGCGATATGCTGATACAGTTATAGTTTTGCGTTACTCCTAGCACTTTGATAATCCGGTGGGAACGGATGACAAAACTGCGTACACACGGGGACTGGATGTAAAAAAAAAAGCACATGAGTGCTTATTCCATTATCCTCGAAGTAAAAGAATAAATAAAGAGATAAATAAATTTGTTTTAAAAGCCCTAACGCCCTCACCACTGTGACAGTCATCATCATGTCAGTGTGCAGCAGCTGCAACAACAACAACCACTGCAGCGCTGCAGCAGTACCAAGGACAACAAACGAAGCAGCAGCACGGATACAGCGATAAGCATAAGAAGAACGACAACAACAAAAAATAGCTGAGTCTATCAGGATTTTCGACTGACAAACCTGGATACTCATCATCAGTATTTGTTTGTTCGTTAAATCGATAAAACATTAATTTGAGGTGGTCATTTGTCTGTTAAGAGTTAGGTCAGGTCAAGTCAAGCAAAAACACTTTAATCATCCCATGACGGGCAATATACATACATACATACATACTATATATATATATATATATATATATATATATATATATATATAATATATATATATTATATATATATATATAAACTTGCTAAAGTTTGTACACACACACACACACACACACACACACACACACACACACACACAGAGTATTTATTTCAAATCGATATACGCATATACAGAGGCAGAAGGGGAAAAGAAGAAGAAAAAAAAGACAGACACAAAAAGACAAGACGAGTTGGCACAATGCAAACAAACATACATAGGGTGAAGCCAACCAATGGTGGTCACGTTACATCACTGCCAACACTAGTGATCACTGTCACCAAGAGAGGTGAGGACACACTCAGGTGATGAGGGGCCGGCTGGCCGCTATGTTTGCAGGGTGTGAGCACAGCACAGCACAACACAGCAGCACAGCACAGCACAGCACAGCACAGCAGCACAGCACAGCACAACACAGCACAGCACAGCACAGCACAGCAGCAGGGAAGTTGGCTGCATCAAGCCATCTGCTGCCACCATGTGTTCCCAGCTGTGGCAGCAAGAAGGGCCATTGTTTGGATGGTAACTGTTACCTTTTCGAGTCTTTCACTATCTACCTGTCTGTCTGCCCGTCTGTCTGTCTGTCTGTCTGTCGGTCTGTCTGTCTGTATACCTGTCTTTCTTCTTTCTGTCTGTCTGTCTGTCGATGCTGTAGTTTCTCCTGTCTGTCTGTATGTCTGTTTTACAGCTAGCGAAGTCATTTCTTGACAATGGACAACTGTGTGTGTGTGTGTGTGTGTGTGTGTGTGTGTGTGTGTGTGTGAGTGTGTGTGTGTGTGTGTATGTGTGTGTGTGTGTGTGTGTGTGTGTGTGTGTGTGTGTGTGTGTGTGTGTGTGTGTGTGTATGAGTGTGTGAGTGAATTCTTCCAAATCTGGCCCATAGGCCATCAAGAAGGCCCTAAGATGTCATACAAAGAACAGTATTAGGTTTCAATTGACTGCAGTTATCTGGTATGGACGCCATTCCGGCAGACTTGCAAACCATGAGGGAGAGGCAGTACAGTGCAGAGTGACTGCCATCCGCAGCAAAATCTGACCACAATAGCCGACACCATGGACTTTCCACCACTGATCAGGACTCTGAGAATGGAAACATCCATCACTGCCAGAGCCACCGCACTATCAGTGTAATCAGCCCTGCCAGCAAAGTAATACTCCACATCCTCCTGACTGGATGACTGAGGACCACACCTAGATAGATCAGCACTGCTGAGGTCCTGGCTGGATCCCACCAAGGCACAAGAGTAATTCAGTCGAACTTTAACCTGCGTACTCTCTGTTTAAAAAGAAAAAGCACCTCCTACATCAAAGGGAGTTTAATCCTCTTCTCATCGATTTTTTCTCTTCTAAATGGCGTTTGGTAGTCGGACAAAAGGCACTATAAGCTACAAGAAATAATTTTACTGGCCAAGTTTATCAGCTCAACTTAACTCAACTGTCTCCATAGCCGCTGTCGTCGGTAGGAGCTCCACGCAATGTCACCAGGGTTCGTCATCTGTCTCTGTCTCTGCTGAGTTCTACGATCTCCTGTAGCCCTCCCAGACCACTGATCTCAGTTATGTTGGCAATGTAGGATGTTGGTGGTCTGCCTCCTTTCCTTCTGCTCTCAACCTTACCCTGGAGAACTGTCGTCGTCAGATTTGTCTGTGTGCTTCTGTTTGCATGACTAACACATCTCAAGTCTGCGCTTATCAATTTCAGCCAACATTTAGTCTTTGCACTGAGAGTTCATCAAGAGTGCATTCATGTGTTCTGATCATTTGACTCTTAGAAGTCGCTTGTAGAACCACATTCTGGCTGCGTTTGACTCCCTCCTAAATAAAGACTGTCTCTGACCATGTGCTATGCCACAGCTCTGATGGTCAGCCACATCATTACTGCCGAAGGACAAAAAGCTAGAGGCTATTCAAAACACACCTCCTACCATCAGCGAGGGGTGGGTCCACACCAGAAATCCTCTCACGAGCAGCCAAAGCAACAACGGCATAGGTCAGGCTGAAACCTGTATCATCATCATCATCATCATCACCATCATCATCATCATCATCATCATTAACCATTACACCCAGTGGTGTGTAGGGCAGCAACAAAGCGCTTCCACTCCTGTCTATCCTGGGCCAACCTAGTCACTGATCCCCAAGAGTGCTGCATGGCCTTCATCTCACTTTCTACAGTCCTCCTCCACGTTGCTTTTGGTCTTCCTTTCTTTCTCCTTCCTTCTGGGGTCCAGTGCAATGCTGTTCTTGTGATTGACTGTGGGTCTCTTTGGAGAATGTGCCCAATCCACTTCCACCGTCGTCTGGTGATGATGGTTCCCATGTCTTCCTGCCTGCATCTCCGTAGTAGGTCTTCATTGGAGATCTTCTCTGACCAAAAGATCTGGAGAAATCTTCGGAGGCAATAAAAAGGATCATCCCAATCTACCTACATACAATGCAACACACAACATTCACACAGGGTGGTGGTGGTGGTGGTGGTGGTGGTGGTGGTGGTGGTGGTGGTAAGGGGGGGTGTGGGGGGTGTTGTTCTCCTGAGAGTACTTGACCATCAAAAACTCCAGTTCTGTTCATCTGTGCCAATGTCTGGGTTTGGGAAAAGGGTTTTTGTGGGGGTAATGGGGTGGGGATGGAGGTTGGGGGTTTAGTTTCAGTGATGTTGTCCTCTCCATTTTCTTTCTCTATCTGCTCCGTTTTTTACCTCGCCCTGCAACATGATCTTTGAAAAGCTGTCGTATCAAATGACATGACTGGCCATATCACTTCAGTTTTCTTTTCTTGACAACTGTAAGGTCTTTGTCTGTCTGTCTGTCTGTCTCTGTCTGTCTGTCTGCCTGCTTGTCTCTCTCTCTCTCTCTCTCTCTCTCTCTCTCTCTCTCTCTCTCTCTCTCTTCTCTCTCTCTCTCTCTCTATCTATCTATCTATCTATCTATCTCTACCTATCTCTGTGATGACCCAGGTTCGAATCCCATTCAAGAGGTTCCCCCCCCCCCCCCCCCCCCCCCCCCCCCGCCCCCCCATCCCCTGGAGCTAACATAAATGCCGACTGCGCGTCCTCCCAAAAGTCTTCGGATGAGGCTATAAACCGAGGTCCCGTATGCGAACGCACGCAGAACATCTTGCGCACGCGTGAAAACCCGTTCCGCTTTTCGGAAGAGTAGGCTTATACACGGGGGAATGGACGTAAAAAAAGCATATGAATGCATAGTACATTATCCTCGAAATAACACACACACACACACACACACACACACACACACACACACACACACACACACCCTGTGATGATACTTATCTTTGACAGTCGTGACACAAGAATGTTTAGTGGTAGCATGCTGACTGATGACACAGTGCAACGCAGTCTAACCCCACCACCACCACCACCACCCCCTCTTTCCTTACATCAGGCACAGGCATGATACACAGAAAGGTATCTACATTTTTGTTTTAAATGTTCAGATTAGTGCAGCTATGGGCACGTGCGTTATGCCCTAAAGTGGTGGCTGTACACGGAACAGGCTCAACCGATGTTAAGAACTCTTTCCCTGGGTCTTGGAAACTTACTTTTTCCTTTCCTTTGCCAAGTGTGTGCCTGCCAATGCACAGACTGCAAATCGCAAGACAATCACTCCAAATCTGGCCATTTCTGTTGTCTCTGCGAGCGTGTGATTCTGATAAAACAACAAAATTGTCCCTGGCAAGTCAAGGCGTACTCGTTTTACGTTCGCAATCTCGACTGATATGTTTTATTTGTATATTATCTAGATCTTGTCATTGCCACTGTGGTTGGGGTTGTGTTTTCGTGTGTCTTAGTAGAAAACGATGAACTAAGACGTTGAGATAATAGTCTCCCGTTACGTCTGGTCCAGCTTCGCGCAGTTGAAGGCTTTAATCCAGTTAGGGACAATAAACTCATCTAAGGACACAACACACAGGTGAGTAACAAAGGTGATAGGGCTAGTGGTGGGAGGAAAGAATGTGGAAGGCAGTAGCTGGAAGCGCCTGACTGACCAGTTGTTGAGAGGTAACGTAGGTACGTGCATCCCCCGCGTGCTGTGTGTATGTGTGTGTGTGTGCTCGCCCTTTCACGAACAGATGCGTGCATGTGCGCACGTGCATGTGCACACGTGCATGTGCACGTGTTTGTGTGTGTGTGTGTGCGTGCGGTGTGTGAGAGAGAGAGAGAGAGGGGGGGGGGGTGTCTGTGTATCTGTGTAGTTAAAAGGGAGAAAAAGGCTGCGAGAGAATATAATGCTGTAGAGAATGAAAGTGGGTGGGTTACAGTGGGTATGGGGAGTATCTATAGAGAATGGATGTGGGTGGATTGCAGTGGGTATGGGGAGTATCTATAGAGAATGGATGTGGGTGGGTTGCAGTGGGTATGGGGAGTATCTATAGAGAATGGATGTGGGTGGGTTACAGTCGGTATGGGGAGTATCTATAGAGAATGGATGTGGGTGGGTTACAGTGGGTATGGGGAGTATCTATAGAGAATGGATGTGGGCGGATTACAATCTTTATTATAAAAAAAAAGGGAAGGGCGGGGGGGGGGGGGGGGGGGGGGGGGGGAGGTGTGCTAACAAACAACAAGAGAGCAAACCACTGTAACTGCTATCTGAAAGTGAAGGGACCGGTGCATTCAATTAAGAAACTACATTTGATGCATACATGCATATGTGTGTGCATGCATATGTGTGTGCGTGCGTGAGTATGTGTGCGTGCGTGCATGCATGCATATATGTGCGTGCGTGCATGAGTGTGCGTTCGCGCGCGCGCGCGCATGAGTGTGTGTGTGTGTGCGCGCGCGCACGCGTGTGTGTCATATAAGCATTCTAGCACGTGCGTGCACATGTGTGTGTGTGTGCGCACGCGCGGACTGGTGTTCATGTGTGTGTGTGTGTGTGTGTGTGTGTGTGTGTGTGTGTGTGTGTGTGTGTGTTTGCATATGTGCATGTGTGAGTGTTTATGCTTGAGAGAGAACGAATGAGTCTTTATTTTCCAAAGGTAACTGAGTAAGCATTAACATACTTGTGTGTGTGTGTGTGTGTGTGTGTGTGTGTGTGTGTGTGTGTGTGTGTGTGTGTGTGTGTGTGTGGGTGGGTGCGTGCGTGCGTGCGTGTGGTGTGTGTGTGTGTGTGTGTGTGTGTGTGTGTGTGTGAAAAGTCATCATGAAAAAGTGGTACAAGAAAATATTTTTTATGCTCCTCTGCATGTTCATGTTTATGCACTGACGCCATCGATCCATGTTCAAACTGATGTAGTCATTTGAGGATTATTGCACTGCACTGATTCGTTTCATGTTTGAAATATTCATAATCTGCTTTCTGATTTTCATACAGGTTAAGTTAAGTAGCGTAGTTGTACAATGTAACTGGCAGATCAAACGCAGACTGCTCGCTGTTCTCAGCCGATAAACCCACCACGAGTAGGTGTGTGTGCCAGTGACGCTTGAAGCATGTCAATTAACGGCTGCTCGAATGACTTACACTATAACGGCGATGTTCGGTACGTAAAGTTCCTATTCGCCAAAATTATAGGCCTATTGAAAACTAAAGGGGCGTTCCAACGGCGATAAGAATGGGCACGTGGTTTTTCAGATGACCAACAGAAGTCAGATAAGTGGAGTGGTCGCGTAGTGATAGCGTTGTTGCGAGGGTGACAGTGATCTCCCTTCCCTGGCAGTTTCCGTTGCAGGTGGCGCCGCTGAGGACAGAAAGTCAGGCGGGTGTGGGTTGTGGGTTGCTGGCCGGCTCCGAAAAATTATACGATCAACGGATAAAGAAAGAAAATGTCAGGTATATGGCGACGGATTGTCGCTCTCAGCGATCCACAACTAACAGCCGACTTTCAAAGTATATGTGGGATAAGGTCAGTAAAGAAGTATGAGCAAAATGGAGTAGACAAGTCAAAAACTAGCGTCCATTCATCGAATGTGAACGGATTTACAGAAGAATGTCATGAGTCACAGAATCTGAATGGTGACGCCCATCCAGTTCAAAATGGGAATGTTCGATACCAAAATGGTGCCACGGATATGTATCACACTTCAGTGATGAAAACGCATGAGCACAAAAACGGATTTGTAACCCACAGCGATTTGCATAAAGGTGGCCAGACCGTACCGTACCTGCAGAACGGAAGAGCATGTCAGTGCCAGCACGAATCGCTGAGACCACGGGCCAATGGCTTAATTCACAATGGAGATGTTTGTAAAGCTACTGCAAATGGCAGTGTTGACACAAGCAAAAATCCCAACCAGAACTCTTCGTATGTCATTGAAAACAAGTTGTTATACTACATCTTCTCGTTCGGTGCTAGCCTTGGCAATGAAGTCTTTTACATTGTATTCTTCACTATTGGGCTTTGGGCCTTTGACAGTTACGTTTCCAGGAAAACCTCCATAGTTTGGTGTGTAATAATGTACGTAGGCCAAGCTGCCAAGGATCTTATATGCTGGCCACGACCAGCATCACCCCCAGCAGTTCGTCTAGAAGGAAGGTATGAACTGGAATATGGCATGCCTTCTACTCATGCCATGGTTGGTGTGGTGATTCCCTTTGGGTTGCTGTACTACACATATGGATACTATGAGGTCAGTATAATGTATTTAATGTAAACTGCACTCAATTATTAAGATTGTAAGCAAATTTTGGTCACTTTCACTAGTGTCATGTTAGACTTAAGCAGTTTAGAGTTAAGAAAATCAAAATCAGATCAAATTATTTCATGGGATTCCAACAAAGTGGATCAGTTGAAAGGCCAGGACTCCAGGGCATATATATATAGAGATAGATATATATATATATATATTATATATATAGATATATATATATGTGTGTATATATATATATATATATATATATATATATATATATATATATATATGAGCTATATCACTGTCTCATTTTGTGGGAGTTGTGGTGCTTGTGTTATTCAAATCTATAGTGTAACATCATGATGAAACTTGAAAGCATTGAATTTGAAATACCAGTTGAAGTAGAATGTGAATATGCCACGCGCCCAGTCCTTGGTCATGCGGGAGTTTTGTTTGTATGATCATTACTTTTGAGCATATTGATTTCAAAGTTTAAAGGGAAATGCAAAGCTTCCTGTTTTACTTATTTACTAAGTTAGTGTGACCCACTTCCTCCTTTCTCTATTGCTCATACACTGATACAGGCACTTGCGCCGGCACACACATTCACACACACACATCACTCACACACACACACACACACGTGCACCCATATAATGCTCCCCAGTTTGGTCAGAATGGGGCTCCATCTTGTCAGTGAAAACAGATGGTTTGACAGGAGTAATTACCTGGCCTTCAGGTTATATGAAAAGAGGACCCACAGTTCAAAAAGCCTAAGGGGGATGAAGTGGATGGAAGAGGGGTGGGGGGGGGGGGGGGGGGGGCAGACTTTTCTAGATACAGGTCTATGAATGGGGGTGGGATGGGGGAGCTGTCATCACTCCCTGGCCAGAAGTCATGACCTTTCCCAGTACCAGCTACCACCACCACCACCCCAACACAACCCCTTTCCCTCCCCCCCTTTCCAGTTGCTTTGATCCAGTCTTCAGTATGTGTGTCTGCTGCTGGTTGTCTAGACTATACATGACCCAAAGCCTCTCTCTCTGGTCTCACATACACACACACAGGTGTGCACACAAGCACGCACACACACACACACAGTCATACAGCCTCACACACACACAGTGACACACACACACATACGTATACACACACACACACATTTTCAGTCAGTCACCTGATCACATAAGTCATAATTTAAAAGTAATTTTCTGAATTGTGACATTTTGCTGTCCCATGCTTCTACTTCTAGTTCTTCACTTCTTGCCATTATGAAGAACTTACCAAATCTTTTGTGACTCAAATTTCCTTGGTAGTCTTCTTGCTGTAGGGGCTCTATGGATTCATGACTTCACAACCAGCTAGAGCTCTCTTTCTCTGACATATGCCTCTCACACACTGACACATTTGGTGTCACACTCACAGTGCTTCACTCTCTGAAGTATGCGGAGTCTGATATCTTTGTGCTGTCCTCCCATCTCCTCTATTGTCCTCTCCATCTCCCTCCTTGCGCTGTGATTTGCAGAACACTGCCTTGGCAAGCCATGTCCATACCACTTGTTTTCATCTCTCGACTGTGGTCAGATCTTCATTAGGCCAGATGCATGTTACTACTTACTGTTAGCTTGTGATTCTGTTCCTCACATAGAATAGATCAAAGAATATGAAAGAGAAACTTAGGGGTTTGTGATACTGATGGCATCCTGTCTAATCTTCATGGCCTGTATTCTCTTCTCTAGGTCTGCTTTCAAGGCCAAGACTCATAGTCATAGAGTGATAGACCTGTGTATACATTACAGTCTACAGGATTATATTGTTTTGCAACACTGCCAACAGTCCAGAACACAGTCTGATCTTTGAGCTTAGCATGGTATATTTCTGTCACTCCACCACAGCACACAAATTGTATGCTGGTAGTGTATTTTACATTCAATGATTCATAGTCAGTTGTAATATTTAAGTTTAACTTTACAGAACATCACTTGCAACCAGTCATAAATTACAGGTCTGAGGGTGTGTGACTTAGTTTTAATTTTTTTATATTTTGTGTGTGTGTGTGCGCGCCACACATACGCAATCACACATGCAGCATGTGTTTGTGTGTGCTAAATTGTGTGTGCTGCATCATATTGTATGTGTGTGTGCATGCAGTGAATAAAAAGTTCTCTTTAAGTTTAAACTAGTAGAATCAGTTGTGGTTTGTTTGTGTTTTTTGTGGCGAGCAAACAGTTCAATTTAAAGAAATTTAAAGTATCAGTATGTTTCACCTTTTCAAGTTTGCCTGGCCAGCTTAAAGATAATATTATTTAAATGATACCGTATCAATTGCTGACTGAGCCAGTTACTCACTTACTGACTCGGTGACTGGGTGACTAAGTTGTGCATGATTTGAAACATTCAGTGATTCACTTGAAGCAAACAAAAAGAATAAATACAACAATTTTTAAAATGAGTACTGAGTTCTACTTCTAGCCAAATTGATATGAAAATCATTTAATTGAAAAGAAGTGTAGGGGGGGGGATTCAACATATTTTAAAGTCATTTTTAGGATGGTTCGAACTTGTGAAGCCCTGTCCAAAATTTCTTGGTTCCCATTGATGTGCTCTGATCATTGTCATTGTGAGTGTGACTTTTGTTTACTTTTAGTTTTACTCACGCTGTTGATAGTGTCATGTGACAGTGTTGTGTCACAGTGGCTTACTCACGAGTAACTTGTGTTAAGTTCTGTAAGGATGAAAAGCTGCACCATCTTCAAAGGGAAACATTTTTTAGACCTGTTGATGTTTAGTTTCTCCACAGAGCAAATGATATGCTGACCCTCTCCCAGTCAAATGACCTATTAGGTTTCATTGAACAGTATTCTTCAAAAAATGTATTTTTATTAATTTGTCTATTAGTATTCCTAACCATCGTGATCCTTTTTTAGTTTTCTTCATTTACACAGAATAGACCATCTGTTCTCAGTTCTCACTCCTCCTAACCTTACCCATCTCCACTCTCCACCCACTATCTCTTCTGACCTACATTCAACATACCCATCCTTTAACTTAGTTTAAGTTTAAACCTTTGACAATTTACCCACAAGTGGTCTAATAAAATATTTACTCTCCATGGAAAGAAAAAAATGGAGACTCCTGTGGTATGTGTGCTAGATGTTCTTTACAAATTATAACAATACATGGGTGTACATGGTACAGTAACCTGCTGCAACAAAAGACTTTAGGATTCTACTTCAAGATCAAATCTCCAGATATTATAACTATAGTATAAGGGATTCGTCACAAACACAGATCTTGTTTAGATCTAACTAGTAAACATGTGCTCTTTAGATTATACTATTTATAGTTCCCAAATATGCTCACTTTTTGACATTGGACATTGGTCTACTACGTCACTTGTCAGGGTAGGTCTTGTAGTAGGTCACTAGGTGTGAAGATTTTTTTGGGGGGGAGGGTGGTGGGAATAGACTAGTAGTTGTACTAGTAGAACAACTGGAAAGTGTATGTGCAATTCTGAGTTATATAGAGGAAAAATATGCATGCTATCTTCACATGCATAATTTTTACATTACACACACAAGTTTGTATTAACTATTAAGTACTATTATTAGTATTACTGTGTTATTATTGGTATGGTAATAGTAGTGTAGTTTTTGTACATTATAACATAGTGATTGAGTGAAACACACATAACAGTTCAACACTGTCTTGTGTGTCTATAGGCATTACTAAAGTAAAACAGGCAGAAGTTTAGTGCACAAGTTTGCAAGTGGTGCATACATTACTGCATTGCACTATTTGCAGGTGCATACATCGCATTACTTTACATACTCACTTAAATTCATGAACACTGATATTTTATTCTAATCATAGTGGTATACTTCACCTTTTGCTTATAAGTTATAAATTTATCACTGTCACTCAGCATATATTGTAACTGTAAGTGTCGTATGCTATATTGATCATGACTTTTTCAGTTATTTCTCTCTGTGTCTCTGTGTGGTGTACATCCACATATATAAATATGCACAGATTGAATCATGCATAGAACACTCTAGTGCAATGCAAAAGAAAAAACCTAACCAAAAACTTAAATGAAAAACAAACAACTATACAGAGCATAGAACTTTTGTCATATTCCTTACACTTACAGCTTTCTCTGCAAAGCAGTGAAACAAAGTAACACTATAACAGCATACCATAGAACTTTTTTGGGGTTCTTATTTTGGGTTAGTCACTTTTTAACATTGACAGCTGTTTCATGACAGTAGTGTACGTTGCTGCACAGCATGTGTGGCCGGACTACAAATTACAATACATGGCTGACTCAGCTGTGCAGTAGAGTGTGGGAGAGGACAGAGTCAAAAACCATTCAGTGATGTTGACAATGAAACCAGAACTTTGCATTTCATGATGTTTTATGTACACATAGATGTTTGTAATCTTATCGCACAAATGTTTGAAAAAAGAAATAAGTTCACAGCTGAGGTGGACCAGTGGTCTATACTAAAGTACCTAAAGTGATTAGTGGTCTAGAGGTAACATACCTATCAAGTAGAAATCACATACCTTCAGTCCCTATTTGAACCCAAACTTTAGTCTTAACCCCCACCCTGTAGACCTGGCTTATGAGTTGTCATTTAATGATTTATATGAATTATGATACATTGATAGATGAGAGGAGAAACCAAGGTCCCATACATGTATGAGCAACTGATAATAAGTGCAAACCTATAAAAACACACACAGTGCTGACAACTAGTACAGTGAACTAGACAAGAGTGTTGTCCTCTGCAAAATTCTGCAGATAATCTAAAAAATATAAAATAAAAAATCTTCTATTTTTTTTCGTAACAGGGAAACTAATGTATGCAGGTGGATGGTACTGCTCTTGTAGAACTTTACAAGTACATGTTGTACATGCGTAACATAGCAATGTGCTCTCGCTGAGCAACCTAAATTTTGTGCAGAGAAATGTGCTGTGACTGAAGCCAGGGAAAGTCGTATCCATATAATTTAGGCATTGATATTATGGAATGACTTATTTATCGCGTAGTTTGTTTTGATAAAATTTATATCTGCACAGTTTTGGTCTGAACTTAGTTTAATTCTTGGCGAGTTGATATCCTTAAAAAATATTTATAACTAACTTACTTAGTCCTCTGTGGTCATCAAGGCTCTAAACATTGTTTAGATAGATTGAACCTGTTATAAAACGAGGAAGACATGTCCTGTTCAATGAGGAAGACAAGTCCTGAAAATTACAATCAATCACTGAATCAGTTAGAAAGTTAGTTATAGTATATAATCTGTTACATGTGTAAAACATTCTGGTCCATCCACCTGGAATGACCTCCCTCTTTCACTTCGCCAAAAGCCTTCACTTGATACCTTCAAATCCAGCCTCAAAACTCACTTATTTCCTACCTGACACTTTCCCTTCATATCCGTCCCTACTTTTCAACAGCATCCTTCACCTCCTAAGTGTGTTCGCGGTTGTGTGTGTGTGCGTGCATAAATTTGAAATGTTATTCATTATATTTGAGGAAAGTTGCATGCGTGTAAATGATTTGAGTGCAAGCGCTTTGATTTGTTTGTTTTACAAGATTCAGCGCTATATAAATTCCATATATTATTATTATTAAAAGAGGATGGGGAGTTGTGTCTATATTATTATTAGTATATAATTTTTTGTCAAATCCTAGTTATTACTGTATACATGCATACACACACATGTATGCTTCAGAATGTGCAACTGCAAGAGTAGGCTTTTGTTACGGGGAAAGAAGTGGGGGGGAGGTTGCAGTTTATATGCATGCATGCATACATTACATGTGACTTGTAACTTGTAAGAGATTTATTTTGATTTGTTCACGGTATAACCAGATGTAATGCTGTGTTTTACAGTACAACCTCATTTTGGGTACACTGGTGACTGTGGTCTGGTGTGTGCTGGTGAGCTTCAGCCGCCTCTACCTGGGCATGCACAGCGTTCTGGTACGTTACTGTTTTGACCTGTGAAAATTTAATCCTTTTCACATGTCCGTCTTCTCTCAGCTGGCTTTACTAGCTCACTTTTATTTCTTGTTACCTTTGTTGGTTTGTTTTCACGAAGTTCATTTACAAGGTAACTTTGTGTGAATGTTTTTTTTCTAATTTGTATTGTAAAAAGTCCCTGTGGTTAAATTGGCTGTAAATTACCATTTGTTTATTTTGTATATGTTTTGCTCTTTAATTGTATTGTAACTTGTAGATTATTTTACAAAAGTTTTGTTTAAAGTAGAAAAGTTTTGTTAAAAAAATGTTTTTTAAAGTAACCTTTTTTAGTTACCAAAAAATATGCAATTAACCAATACAAATTACAATACTAAATACTTTTTAGTTTGTTTTTTTACAATTAATAATAAATAATAATGTATGGAATTTATATAGCGCTGAATCTTGTAAAGCAACAAATCAAAGCGCTCAGATTTCATTTCATACCACTTTAAGTCACGGCAGATTTCTCTCCGTGAAATTCGGGCTGCTCTCCCCGGGGAGAGCGGGAGAGCGCGTCGCCACAAGCGCTGCGCCACCCTTTTTTTTTTTTTTTTTTTTTCCATGTCTGCAACTGTATTTGTTTCCCTATCAGAGTGGCTTTTTTCTAAGAATTTTGCCAGGGACAACTCTCTTGTTGCCGTGGGTTTTTTTACGTGCGCTAAATAATTACGTGTAACACACGGGACCTCGGTTTATCGTCTCATCCGAAAGACTAGCGCCCAGACCACCACTCATGGTCTAATGGATGGGGGAAAAGTTTCCGGTCCAAACGGGGTACGAACCGCCGCACACTTCAGACCCGGACTTTTCGCTTTCTAGACAGGCGCGTTACCTCTAGACCACCGATCCATCCAATTCACTCTCATATTCATTTATAATTAAATAGCAAAACATGTATACTAATCAAACAAATGGTAATGTACAGCCAGTTGAACCACGGGGACTTTTTAAAACACAAATAAGATTGTAACTTGTTTGATTAGTTGTACAATTTTTTGTTAAAACTCTATGAAAAATTAATTGTTTAGAACACGTATAGATCTAGATACCACAGCTAGTTCTGTTTCATTGATTGCATTGTTGGTATGATTGTTTTGTTTTCATGATTAATTGAATTTTAAAATAGTTTTTCTAGTTTCGTTTCTATCTCAGTTAAAAATTAAAAAAAAGAAGATGGGTACAAATGATGCTCTGCCCCTTGTTCCACTCAATAAACTATATTATATAGACAATATGGTTTAAATATGATATATTGTATATACTTTTTTCAATGAATAGTCCGTTTTATTCCGTAAAAAGTCTGTAATGGTTTTTGTAGGAATATCTTGTAAAGTTGTAAACTCAAGCTTAGCTTTTTTTTTTTCGGGGGGGGGGGGGGGTATCAAAAAACCTTGTTGCCTAGTCAATCAGACTTTGGCCCATATTTTCACTTTATCAGTTTATGATATTGAGCTTTAAATAACTGTCTACACAAATTGTTGCTGCAGCACAGAACTTTCTAGATTTGTCGCCTGAAGGGGATATGTTGCCTACTGCAGTATTGGCATTGCAACAGTTTGAACTTACAATAGAGAGAGAATGAACTGTTGGTACAATGGGGTGTTGTTCGCAAAATTTTGCCCAGGCCAAAAGCTGTCAGTTATGGATGTCAGCTAATTGCCAAGGCCTCCACTAAAATGTTATGTTGTAAAATGTTGTGTTGAGATTACCTTCAGCCATGACAGGCTTGCGCACACACACACAGGATCATATGAGGTCAGACAGAATATGTCTGTGCTTGAAGCTCTTGCTTGCTTCATGTTTGGAAAAAAAAAATTTATGAAACACATCTCGGCGCATGATAAACTTTTTCACTAAACATGAGATTTATAGATATTCTCCAGAACTCTGTCGTCTGATGTGTGTTGCCATAAGAGTTTTATTTTTTTAGTTAGAAATACAACATCAAAATGTTACCAACCGTTAAAACATCAGTCTTGAGGACCACAGGCAGGATACATCTATCTAGTAATGATGACCCTTAGGACAGAAAATTGCAGGGTTTTCAGACATTGCCACAGTGTAAGAGGTGTCCCAGCCAGGATTGGGTGGTGCCTTTGACACCAGCAGCACTGTTATTAGTAATTCTGTATCGTACAAGGACACATGCACCAGGTCAGTATTATAGTATACTAGTAGACACAAGATGGCACAGAAACAATTTTAAAATAAAGGGGGGGGGGGGGAGAAAAGCCAACTAAACTTATCTTGAGTAATAAGGTTACTCAGTGAGATATGAAGACAACACACATGTGAACACATGTTCACATACACACACACATGCATGCACGCACACACGCTAACACATTTATTGTATCATATCACTTTTATGTGAACAGACGTAAAATTGAAGACCAACACACACACACACACACACACACACACACACACACAAAACAGGGCCCAGTCATATTCATCAAAAGTAAGAAAGTCTGCCGTCTCACTTGCTGGTAATAAGTTGATTTGCTTTATTATTTTTAAACAAAGGATCTATTAATTTCTCAGGTTCAAATAGTAAATTCTTGGTTACTGATAATTGCTGGTTAGTATGGCTTGGCAAGCAATGACCATACTTAATGATTTGCTAATTATCTTATTAAAACCTTCTTGACCCCGCAGCTGACATCATTGGTGGGAGCCTGTACAATGTACATTCCATTATGGTTGCAGCAGACCGTAGGCACTGACCACATGGGATGTATTTTCCCAACACACATTCATCTTGTGGTTTTCATATGATGTGTCTGAAACTTGGTGGGGGGATACAGGGAATGTTCCAGAGGGTACATTAGACCACTAACACATGCGTAGTAGGAGGAAAAGGGGAAATCCCAGCCTGCATTTGCAGCACTATTCACATGTAGCTGTTTACAGGAAAAAAAAGGCATCTCCTTTGGTAGCTGGCATTTTATCTGATTAATTGACAATGAACTGAATGCTGTTCTTTTGGAAAGTAGACACATTTGAACGAAAAATGTTGTCAGATAATAACTAAATAAGTTGAAATGAAAGAGGAGTAGATGCAGCTAGGGAGAAGAGTGACCCAGAAAATAAAATGAGTGTGGACAAATTTTACCTCCCAGCTGGTTTGCAGCATAGCCGCCTAAAAACATGAAGCCTTTGACTTCTTTACAACTACATTATTACCACACTTTTCTTTTCAAAATGCAGTTGCAAAAACAAACATATATGCCAATATTTAAAAAAATAGCAAGAACTTGAAGAAGGAAAAGAAAATAGGTCACCAGTGTGCCAAGGTAGGACAGTTGAGAGCAATGGGTACACCCCTGACACATCCACAATTTGTGCTTTCTTTGATGTGATGTGTCCCAATGGTGTCGTATTATAAAACAACAGGGGTTATGGGGACATCGGGTGACACATCCTTGAATACTATTGGTAAACATTTTAGCTGGGCATCAATTCTTTATTCAACACTAATATCTATGAACTGTTGTCATATCCATGCATGTTTTGCTGGTTTCTCAAAATACTTTTTTTAACTTGTGAATGTGGGATTCATGACATATTGGGTAACAATGACAAGCAGTACGGTGATGGGACACGCAAACTTAGTAATGCATGCACAAAGACTTATGTAGCTTGTGACAAAATTTCAGCTCAACAGCTTGTCATGCTCACACACACTGACACAGTAGTATCAAAATTAAAGTAAGTCAGTCTGAAAGACTTGAGGAGTGGAGTTAGTACTGATGTCAACTCTAGGGTAAAATTCGCTGAAACAGGTGCTCCATGGTGGCTCAATCCCAGGCTGTCAGATCACAAATGCAATATCTAACCACAAGGCTATCCCATCCCCCACACAGTAGTTGTGGTAGATACGTTCAATTTATTGTGTATAATATATTATACATCTATCTCAGTATCTGTCTGCAGGTGCCTGTGTCTTTGTGTTTCCATGGTTATTGTACTTTGTCTAGGTAACATTTTTGATGTAACTGCAATCCTCATATTCTCTAATTCTGTTTCACAGGTAATTACAGAAACTGAGAAAGCAGAGAGAAAGATTTATTACATGAATATATGTTTGCCTTGTACTCATTGGAGCCCTTGCAGAATATGAACTCTTAGTGGCTTGGCAAGCATTGATAGATTACCTTTGGCACCTAAAAATCACTCTTGTTTTAATATTAAAAAGCCTTTTATTGATGCATCGTTTTAGTTACTTTCAGCTAGTTCATTGCTAGCCTCCAAGTTAAAGTTTTTAATCATTGATTTATGAGACGAGTTGTGATTTTGTGCACAGTAAATGTACATTTATTTCCATATGTATAGTTATAATACTTCTGACTGATGTGTCATATAATAAATTATAAAGCAAGGAAAGGGAAAAAGTTTGGTTGCACTTTCCATGATGGTTGTCTGGAGGACTATTTCAAAACCACAAACAAGTGGACTGCTTGGCTACATTAAAAGGTAAAGGTGTCCCATTACCTATAACAAGTATAATGTCATAGGGGAGCAAGGCATCAGAGACCTCACTTCTCTAGGGGCCAGCATATTGAGGGCGGCACCCATCCCCTCTCCCTTGCTGCTTTACCATTCCTGACCCTAAAGAGGCAGATACCCATTTACAGCTGGGTGAACTCGGGGACTGTACTGAATCCAACTCCAAGGCGTGCAGACGATCACCCATCCACCACGCTCGATGCTGCTTAACCTTGGCTTTGGGAAAGCGAGTGCTGACCACTGAGCTATCCCGTCCTCCTTTGGCAACCTTAAGTTACACAATTTACAGTCTTTACAGTATGGTCAAAGTGCCTTTCAAAAACTGAATAAATTTACCATGACCAGTGTTAACCTTCATCATCATGGGGGTTTAAATTTGATCTCACTAATCATTTCACTGAATTTCAGCCATTTTGCATTTTCTGTGTTCCTACGCTACAGAGTTGATAATTTCCAAGCACGAGTGACATTAAACTGAAAGACAATGGTTCTGAAGAGATCTGTGCAATACTTTGAAGAGAAGTTTGTAAATTCATATTGGGTTCCTTCCCCTTCCAGCAGCAGAATTTCTGTCAATTCCACTGTGGCCATTTGCCTTTCAGAGGACACATTTCACAGGAAAGACGGCAGTTCCGATCAGAACTGATATAGTGTAAAAATCTGCTGATTGCCATGCTTTGTGTTGCTGTCGACTTGTATTGTTGTAAGAAAGAGGAAACAAATATGTGAACAATGGTCTACTGCTCATAAGTCATAACCCAATTTAACTGTCAACTCGTGTAACTGTCAGTCTTGATAACTTTCATGGTAGACAGGAAACAAGGACATAATGAAGGTATGCCCATTGTCACAGCTGAGGAAGTTTTTGTTTAGAACTCTTTAATACAAAGTAAAAATATGAGAATGATGTAACAAATCATTTTGACTGTTTATTTTTGTCTATAAAGCTGTGCCACTGCAAGCTTACTGTTGCTTCAAAAAACAAGTCATGGATTATACTAGAGTGTGGAACGTTAGACAATTTAGGGGTAATTTACATAAACAGTTGAGAGCTTCAAAGTAATATTTGTAGGCTTGAGTTAATTCTCTTTTTCTATCATTTGATAAAACATATTATGTGTGAATAGCACCCAGGTTCCTTTTTTACTGTGTTTGTAATATTGCACCTAGCTGTATAGTATTCATAGAATCCTTTAATAAAATACAATTGTCATAGTTAACTCTTCCGTTTATGTGTCTGTTGTTTCCTTGTTTCTGTGTGTACATACATATGCACATGTGTATGTGTTGTTCTTCGACAGACATACTATCCCGGTTTGTAGCGTAAGCAACATGGTTCCCACTGTGCTAGTCTTGATTTAACTTATTTACAGGTGCAGAGAAAATAGGAGTAAAGTCTTCAGTCCATGTGTCTGTTTTACCAGTATACTTCATCATCAGCATCAGCATCGTTATGATTGTTAGGTAGTTCTGTAAGAAGAAGGCTCATACTACTTAAATCAGTTTGGTGTTTTAGATTTTGATCTTTTAATTCTTTTTACAAGTAGATGAGTAATAGTTAGCCTTGGTAGATATTCTCCCAAGCTGGTTGTCTGCAAAAATTTTACCAGTATATTGGCAGTAACTGATAAGCGCATTGAATGGAGAGGGTACTCCATGAGGGTTTTGTTGTTTGTGTGACATATTTCCTTTGTGTGTTATGATAGATTCAGGTATTGTTTGCACAGCCATACAGTGACCCACATTTTGCCAGGTTGTTGCCGCAGTCTGTGGGATAGTTGTCCTGTGAGCTGGCTTGCAAATCACAAGTTGAGCTGAACTTGAAGGGTCAGGCAGAGAAATTAAAAAGAAGAGAGAGCCAATAGGCCTAATTTTAAGTGTGTTTATAGATGCATTTCTTATTTGTGGGCACACATAATTTATACTCAACATGTATGTAATTTGACATACAATTTCATAAAGCACACTTCACCACCAGGGTACATACATGTATGCGTGCCTGCATCCACCTGTTCATTGAGCAGTACACAATAGTCAACTTGTTATGGCCTACGTATACAAGAAAGTTTATCAATTTGAAAATTATCAGTAGAATATAAATAATTTATTTTTTTAAGAATATAATATTTCATTAAATTTGTAACTACTACCTAGAAAAGAACAAGTGTGATGGTTTACCTGCCAATTGATATGAGAGAAAAGGAAAACAACAAAACACAACTACAACAACAACAACAAATCTATGCCATGTCACTCATACACAGCTTCTGATCGTAACATGGCTAAAATGGCTAGTCATTTAAGTCATTTATATGGAAGTTCAATCACCTTGATATGATTAACAAAAGTGTAGCGTACATTCTGAAGCCCTGCAGTCGTACCTGAGTACAATGTTTATCACAAATCTAGTTCCATTTTTTAAACAGATTTACAATCCTAAATGTGCAACTCAGGGCTTTCACTGAGTTTAGGGCATGTGATGTGTTGGAATAGAAAACACAGAATAATGTCCCGACTTTAATTTGTATGGAACCCTAAAACTTGAAAGTTAGGGGCCAAATAAAAACCAAAATGCTATAGAATAGCTTGTCAGTCTGTATTCATTTTGATGCATGTATCAAATTCTAATGTCAAATATAGTTGTGAGCACAATCATTGTATTTCTAAAGATCTCTATCTATGTATATACATGATATTGAAAGATAGCTGTATCTGCTTTTCCTTTCTGAAGAGAAGGGAACACAATGAACCTACACACTGGTCTTACAGGTCGATCTGTTCGGCAAGCCATGTACATTTAATGCTGTTAACACAGAAAGGAAAGCAATTTGTCCTGAGTGACTGAGACTGTGGTTCCAGGTCAGACTAGAATTAAATGGTTTTAACTCGCAGAACAGTTTTATTTTGTTTGGTCTTTTTTTTAAATAATAATAAATGGAATTTATATAGCACTATATCTTGTAAAAACAAATCAAAGCACTTGCATTCAACTCACTCATACACATGCATCCAACCATTATTAACAGTTTTAACAAATTCAAATGCACACACACACACACACACACACACACACACACACACACACAGGATATCACTACGGCAGGGTGATGGGAAATTTTGGCTGTTGAAGGCAGGGACAGATCATTATGAGTGAAACAATAAGGGTTAGTCTTAGTTTTGAAATAGGTATACATATAATGGATAGTGATTGGCTGGGCACAGGCTGCAACATACTATCTATATTCTAGATGTTTGCTTGTCTGTAAGGAAAGATTCCTGAAACTAATCAGCTAGACTAGTGGTAGAGATATTCATGGATAGCTGTTTAGAAATTTTACTAATTGGGTTTCCCTACATAACATAGGCTTTTATTCTTGTAGCAAAATATAACACATTGTAATTTTAATATATCTGAAATTTAAAAAACAAATCAGAAAACCTGCACAGGATGCTAAACACTATTCTGTCTTTCAAACTGACGGGCAAGGTGAGCGTTTGCCTGAATGTATTGAAAGGCACACAGATTTAATTAAAGCAGTAGATGATAGACTGTACAGATGACAGATATGATGCATCAGTGGCATGAGTCATCATATTGCGCCTGTTGACCATAAAAAATAATTTCAAAACAAATGAGGTAAAAGCAGACAGCTTTAATCTCCTACCCTTTAGATCTTTTTATTCATTTAATGTCTTTGAACTAAGCTGTAGACAAATGCTGTCCGAAAACGGAATGAATATGTTAGTCACAAATCTTATCTTTGTTCGCTTTTTCTAAACTTTGACTGATAGTCTGACAGGTCATTGGCTTTATCAATAAGGACCTATTTTCCTATGATATTGAACTGATTAAGTCAGTGGCTGTATTTACAAAGTGCATATGTTCGCATGTGTGTGCACAAACACACGCACAGGTTGTGTGTGTGTGTCAGTGTGTGTTGTTGGCAAGTGTGCTGTGTTTCTTTGTTCTTTAGCATGGGGTTCATACCCCATATTGCTTTCCCCCTTCCCCATCCCACCACCTTTTCCAGTTTGTTTTTTTGTTGTGGTAGGGTTGCTTTTTGTTGTTTTTGTTTGGGGTTTTTTGGTCTCCCCCAGCACTGCAATCACACCTTTTGGTGGGGAAGTGTGGATGCTGTTTATAAATCAGGCAGTCATTCATTCGTAGTGTGATGTGACTCATGTAATTGTGGTAGTGATTAATTCATCTGTATTGGGGTGGTTGAGCGACTGCTCTGACAAATCATTTGGCAGACTTTCAGTGTATCTTCTGACACACGAAAACACACACACACACACACACACACACACACCTCACTCTCTCTCTCTCTCTCTCTCTCTCTCTCTCTCTCTCTCTCTCTCTCTCTCTCTCTCTCTCTCTCTCCAAGATGTGCTAGACATGCTTGCTCATGGAGAGCAACATAGTATTTACAGAGTAAAATCTTTCTCTATCAGAATCTCATGCTCATTCAGTCATCCGGATGTTTACATGGGGTTTTGTGTGTGTTGCAGGACATTCTGGTGGGCATTGTATGTGCGTTCATGATCATGGCCGTCTGCATTCCTTTCGTGGATATGATCGACTGCCTCCTGATTGCTCACCCGTGGTGTTTTCCTGTCTTCAACATGGTCTGCCTGGGCCTATGTCTGGCCTACCCTGACCTCAAGGTATGGTCCACAGCCCGTGGAGACACCACACAGGTCCTTGCAGTCTTCAGTGGTATTTACCAAGGGCTGTGGTACACGGGTCAGGTGACCACTCAAGAAATGGCAGCTGCTGCTGCTTTGTCGGCCTACACAGGATGGGCCGCCGTGGCTGTTGGCATATTGCGCCAGTTGCTGGGCGTGGTGGTGTTGGTGGTGACCTTGGAGTCATTGAAGAAGGTGGTCATCTTCATCATGGCCACTTTGCTAGGCTTGGATCCTAATGACCCAGCGACCAAACAGCATCTATGGGTGGAGCTGCCCTACAAGTACATCGGCTACTTCACCCCGTCGTTCTGTGCCAGCTACTTTATGCCGCGTCTTTTCCAGTATCTGGGATGGCACCGCCGCAACTACCTCCTCGAGATCCTGAACTACTCCCACTACTTTGGTCTTTAACAGCATTGTCAGTGAGGGTTGCTGTCCTGACCTGATCAGCCGTCCTCTCCTCTTGTCCTCGCTCCCACAGGCAAGCTTAGGATTGGAATCAATTTTATGGATGGAACAGTATGTTGTGTACTGATTGAGAAAAAAGAGAACTCCCCCCCTCCTTTTTTTTTTCAATCCTGGCTATTGTGTATTGCATAGGGTTGCTTTCATGAGGTTTATTTTTCCCCTGTAGTGATGAAAGATTCCTTCAGATGTGGTTTTTTGGAAAGAGGCATATGGAATCTAACTGGCATGCAACTGCAATTTAGAGATTTTAACATCCATGTAAATTTACTTGTGGTTTGGAAACAGAAAATATTTTGTCATAGACTGTCACTGCAAGGAACTTAGTACTTCATTTGACATAAACTTCAGTTTTCTTTTTGTACAGATATGCGAAAAGCAGCTGGATTGAGCTGAATAATTTGCATACTGTCTTATTTAAAAGTTAAAATGCAATACTTGCAAAGTACGCCTTACTGTTGTCCTGTTTTTGTGATGAATGTTGTAATTAACCACAGCCTGAACTCTGTGTGTGTGCGTGTGTGCGTGTGTGTGTGTGTGTGTGTGTTGTTGTTGTTGCTTTTGTTGTTCTTTTTAAGGACATGTGGTTAATTTCAATTTAATTGATGAAAAAGTGTACACATTACCGTAAGATATTTTTTTCCTTTTTTTATAATTTTGTTTTTATGAGAATTGAATTTATTTTGGTTCTCATTTTTATTTTCTGTAATATCATTTAATGTCAGTTTGTGTTTACATTTTTTTTAATCAGTTCATGTATGCATGTATGTATTATCTTAGAACTTTGCTTTTTGTATTAATGTTGCTTTTTAAAGAAAAAATTGTTTATGACACTTTCCCATGTTTTTAACTGTTTGGTTAAATGTTTTGTTGACAGTGTGTCTGCACACACAGTGAGTTGACAAGAGCCAAAGTAGGCAAAAATGGGACAGAAAAAAGATAATTAAAACTAAACAACTGCGCCATTATTATTTGATACCTATCAGCTATTCAAGTACGTCTGATAAACCCTATCCTGTACCCCCCCTCCCCCCCCATTCGTACTCCCCAAATAGGGGGGTCAAGGAGCAAGAGAGAATAACCTATAGTAATGTGTGTGTGATTTATTTGGATACAGTCATGCACACCTCTAGACCATTGAAAATATTCTTGTAACAAATCATTCAGTTTACAGCACCTATTGATTTTACATGTTGACTGTGATGGTCATTGATGGATGAGCAAAATTTGGTACAAATTTCTGAATAGCCAGTTCAGAACATGGAATTATCAGATGGCGTATGATAAAAGTCACTCCGTAAACAGATTGTTAAACACATAATTGTGTTCTATAAAAGAGTTTGATAACTCTGCCCAAGAGAATAATGTGATATAAATGTGTACAAGATTCTTCTCTTAGTCCGGGAAATTGAAATTCAGTTGCTCAATGCAGATATTGAGGAAAAACTTATACCCGAGAGGTTTTGGTTTTTTTGTTTGTTTGTTTTGGTTTTTTTGTCAATTGTCAGTGTTTTGGGGTCAGTTCGGTTTTAGTTTTTTTTGGGGGGTGTCATTTCTTAATTATTATTTTACTGTGTTCTTTTTGGTTTTCTTTTCTTTATTTTGTTGGAGGGTGCATTGTAGAATATGATATCTTACAGCAAAAACAATCTTAACAATATGGCATTTTTTTAATTTTCTGAAATGTAATGAAATTGGTTGTACAATTTGTAATAATAAAGTGTTGGAGAAAGACTTTGTCAAATTTGAAAGTTTTGTTATGAAACTTTTTTTCTCAAAACATGTCTATTGAGAACATTCATTTTAGAAATACTCATAAAACTTGTTTGCGCTGTAACAGACCAGAAGGCCTGGAAAACACTCTGCTGTGGTGTCAAGGACTGACTGCAATCAGCCAGGCTTGCCCTCTGAAGAGATTACCAGTGCCTCTTATGCCTGCCTGTGCACAGCAAAACTATGACAGGTTTGATGTAGGGGAAGAGAGAGCCCTGATAACTGCTAGTCTTTTCTCTGGAAAGAAGAGAGCAGCCCTGATAGCTGCTAGCCTTTTCTCTGTAAAGAAGAGAGCAGCCCTGATAGCTGCCAGCCTTTTCTCTGTAAAGAAGAGAGCAGCCCTGATAGCTGCTAGCCTTTTGTCTGTAAAGAAGAGAGCAGCCCTGATAGCTGCCAGCCTTTTCTCTGTAAAGAAGAGAGTCCTGATAGCTGCCAGCCTTTTCTCTTTAAACAAAGACACATGGATGGCCCAACAGGAACTGGCTAGGGTGCCATGAGAACAAACACCCCCCCAAAAAAAACCCACAAAAAACCCCAACCAAACAAACAAATAAAAACTGGAAGTTTCTGCTTTTGTATCCATGTTGAGGTACACATGTATGTAACTCATCTCTGACACTGTCTTTTCAGAATTTGAGGGCTTTGCTTGGAGTTAAAATTTTACGTGCTTCAAATTTTTCAAGTAGATGTGCTTTTAAAAATAACAGCCATAGAAATATATATACTTTTTGCTCAAAGATATTGAAATTTTAGCGAGTCATTATCAGTCTAAGCTCCTTCAGTGACAGTTAATGTCTGTCTTTTGTGACTGTGTCCTTGGTGAATAAATGAAAAATATGAACTGCCATTTGACATCGGGCTTAAAAATGAAATGTCTCTTTTGCTTGAGGTTTATTAGATACAGTTCCAAAATTTTACTACTACAGTCAGCTTTGCAAGGCTTGTATAAGGAAATTTTTTGGGGAAAAAATCATGAAATTGTCATTGAAAAAAAAATGTTCTGAACCTTTCAGCACTTTCAAATTTGTGCAGTTGTGCTTTTTGTGGACTAACAATAAAATGCTGCTTCTGTGTTAAAAATTGTTTGGCATCTTTGTCAGTGTGTATTAAAAAGAATTGCTACTCCTGTCCTCTGTCACTATTGCTTCACATTCCTGTTTTTCCTGCTGTTCTGCCTGTGGGTTTAACAGGTACTTACTGGCCTGTTTGCTATGTATCTGTTTCTTGAATGCTAGTTCATTGTCAAATGTGGGACTCACCAGGTAATTCGGTACATTGAGACTGAATGACTGTTCTTAAGGAATCCAGAGTCAGAAAGTCAGAAAAACATACTGATCAGTCTGCGAGTCAACAAGAAATATTTCTATGTGTGTGTTGATTTTTCTTGTATGATTAGTTTGAAAGAGAGAGAGAGAGTATGTGTGTGTTGTGTTATAAATATGATTTCTGGAGGGGCAATATGGAAGGATGACTGGGCTGTTGGAAGAGGCTCAAATATGAATAACTGAATGACTTTTATGCTGATGAATTGATGTATCCATGTAATAATTATGACTTAATGTTATATACTCCTCTTGCTGCAGACATAAGTAGATCAGTAAGCATTGGTAGAGTCTTCTGTAGCTGGTGTCACTGCTGCATTCTGGTTTGAAAGACCGTTTCTTTCTGGTGTAGAGTGTAGCCATCCTCTTTTTACCTTGCTGACAGTTAATGACACCTGGCAGCTTTTTCATCATTTGTTGTACATACACACATTTGATGTCAAAGAGATTGACCTCATGAAGGTTTACTTGTGTGTCTGGGTTTTTTTTAAACATTGTATTACCAAGTTTTAAAGGAAATAACAGTTATTATTATTATTATGCCATAGTCATGTAATGTTAAATGTATACACTGTACATAAACTAACAGGAATGCATGACTGTGGCAGTAGTGCATATTTGTGACTATTCAGTAGTGATTTCAGGAATTCCATTGTTTACTTTGAAGGTTATTTTAAAAAACAAAACAAAGCAAAATGACCAAAATACCAATGTGAAATAAGTGTTACAGAAAGTGAGTCTGCATGAGATTTATTCTTATTCAGTCGATAGTTCTGAACAAGTAGTCTGCATGAGATTTATTCTTATTCAGTCGATAGTTCTGAACAAGTCTGCTTGAAGCTCATTTTCCCGAAGTGTGAGATCTGCATTTGATCAAGGATACAAGGAGAAGGAAAATGACTGATTAGGTGAAATGGCTTCTCATAAACAAAGGTTTTTCATTTTAGCCCCTTCTCTTCAATGATCAGTGTTAAAAATAAATTTTGACCTGAATTGGTGTCAACTGCAAAGTATCAAAATGTTGATCTTGGGATGGCTTAGTCATTCATGAATATTGTATTCTGTACAAGTGATGACAAGGGTTACAGAAGTATTATAGGTTTGAAAAATGTTGTAGAAATTTACATGTTTGTAGAGTCTGAAAAAGTCTGTAGACTAATTTGAATTTATTAAAGATTACATATAAAATATGTGGGGGTTTTGTTGTTGTTGATTTGGTTTTGTATGGGTTTTTTTTTGGGGGGGTCTGGTCGTCCCAATTGAGCCTATTGCAAACTGACTTGGAGTAGTTGGCTGGAGTGCACAAACCCTATAATTCTTATGGGATTCAAACCTGCAACCTTGCAGCCAGAAATCCATATTCCACAATCACTGACCGCAGGGACTGTGTTTTACCAGTGTTGTAAGTGTGAAAGAAGTATTGGGAGTTCATGCCTGAATTTGAAATCAAAGGATTGTCACTAATTTCAGTGTTCAAAATAATGTGCCCTCATTTTTTGGTCCAGTTATTCCCAAAATTGTTTCTGTTTTCTGTCTTAACAGAACTTACAGGTGTTAAAAAGTAACCTTCTCTCAAATGTGGATCATAATTTCATGGTTCAAATGAACTGAAATGCTGAAATTAGTCAGTGTGATGGTGTATCCATGGACAATGTCACAGAGCTCTTGACCTTTCAAAGTTGGCCTAGGAATTCCAATTTAGCAATCATGCAGTATTGGTAGGGCAGTTGCTCAGAAACTCCATTTAGCTCTGTGTTTGTGGATTTTTTTTCTCTCTCTCTCTGTAAATAGACATTTTTTATTTAATATCATCAAACATACGATAATAACCTATTTCTGATTCAGTTTGGTTATTCTTGTGCCCAGCCAAAGTGCTTAGCCATTGAGATGTCAGCAATGTTATATGCATTCTCACGTTGTTCTGTTTTTGGAAACCCCCCTTATTTTCTTTCCACATGATGTTTGAAGGAGAAAGATGGAAAAGAGAAAAGGAGTGCCATGAAAAGAAATGACATGCGAATGAAAAATGTTAGCAGATTTCGCAAAAGAATTCCCCAGTTCAGCATTCTTCTTGCGGAGAAGACTATGCGTCTTGCACCTGTGCAAGATGGACTTTGCCAATGAATGCAGTAAGCATTGTGAGGTGGAATAGACGCATGGCAGTGGAAAAGACATATCTTCAGGTGCAATGACAGACTTTGCAACATTTTCCATGGGCGCAAGTCAAACACATGAACATGAGTGTGAGTATAGCAACCCTGCTGACAAATGCATTGTCCTGGACTCAGAATTGCTAAGAATGGGTTAAATATTGTGTCTTAGATCATGTGACTTTTATTGTATGGTAGGTTTGCATATTAACTAGTGCTATTTTATATAACCTGAATGTATCCTTCTTCTTCTTCACGTCAGCAACCATCTTCATTGTTATGGAGATTCAGTTGTAAGTAAATGTAAATAAATGGAAATTCTCTCCAAATCAATCATTAAACCCAATAAAACAGTCAAATAACTGGACATAATTTATATTACAACATATGATTTTTTTTTTTGTTCCTTGACTAGAACTCCGAGGTTCACTAGTGGTGAGACTGTATAAGCGACCATTTTGACCTACCATTAAGTTAGCGGCATTCCAACTAAGGAGAATGTGACGATAACTGCCAGAATAGTTCAACATTAGACAGTATCAAATACTTGCCTCTCTGTTTTGAATAGAGCCCTGACAGTCGCAAACCTTCAAGTCAGCCTGCTAGTCAGCCATTAAGAAAGAAATGATCACTCATTACTCAGTGTGTTTACATGCTTTTTTCATTACTTTCAAGATTTCTTTTGTGATATGTTTGGTTTTTTAAACAAAAGAGATGTACAATATTTGAAGTGACAGTTAGGTTGTTTGTGATTTGTATTCAAGCAAGTACTGTTGTAGTTTGTTGTTTTCAGTTTTGATCAGTTTCTACTGTCAGTTACTTTTTTGGGAGCTTGCTATTCTCAGGCACAGCAGTTAGAATTTTGTTTCTTACTGTATATGCCAGTAGCTCGGGTGTAAAATTTGGAAATTTATCAAAATTGGATCAGAAAGTTGTGTAAAAGCATGAATGATGACACATCATTTGACTTGATGATAATACAGTTGAGAGTTGCATAGAATGGGAGTGAAATACTAGCTGTGTCAAAGATAGCCAAAAGTGGAAGGAAAAGTACACCCTTACTACAGGTTTGCAAAACAGAAATGTTAGAGCCAGGATTTTTGTTTTCCCACATCAGTTGACTGTTCCCTTTTTCCTTTGTCAATAATACAATGATCCATGCGCATACTTCACATTTAACTTGAGAGAAAAGATGTTAGTTCAAGACATGTACATAATCTTTCATGAAGAATATCAAACAAGGTGAGGAGAAATTTGGTATGACACACAAGTGAACAAAGTGGTTATTACATCATCAGCGTCATTCATCTATGCATGCCAGCCTCTGGCATTATATTTGAGAAAAAGGCTCTTTGATCTATGTTCTGCACTGTGTGAATGGTATTGTTTTAAGTGTGACCAGTTCAATATTTGTCTTGATGTGTGTGGTTATTTCAGGGACTCTATGTATGTATTCATTTTCTTTTTCTTTTTTAGCATGATTATTCTGACATGGGCCAGATCTAAACAGAGAGTTGTCAGATTTTGTGTATTCTTGTCATTTTATTTTATTTTAATTCAACTTTTGTCAGATCTGTTGGTATGTTGTGCTGCCTTTGTCTTGTTCTGTTTGAAAATAAAGTAAGCTCCTTTACAAAGAAAAATGAAGCTAGTGTATTTATTGCATTGAAAATGGCAGAGATGTGTGTATGGTGCAAGTGTGGTACTATACCGTAATGATTCAAGAATGGGAGGTCCTTGGTGTTTGCGCCTAAGAACAAGGAAAGAAACAGATTCAGATTGGAAAAACTACGCACTAGTCATAGGATCATTTGGATGGGGGTTGTTTTGTTGTTATGGGTATTGATTTCTTGTCTAAAGAGATGACATGATCCAGTGTTAAGAAATCTGAGAAATGTAGAGTTTTTAATGCCATTTGCTTCAGATGCAGGCCTGTCATTGTAATATGACTAGATTTCCTATTAGATTCCCAACGTCTACAAAGAGTTCAGTGTGACAAAGGTGATAGCCATTTTATGTCATAAGTCGAAAATGCTACCGATCGGATTATTCCCTGTTAAGCATAGATCTACCAATGGGCTGTGAATTGCATATCGTGCTCTTCTACCAAATGGTGAACTATAGGCTTTTTTCATCATCAAATCTGTTCAAAACTAGAGTGGTTAAGTCAGATTACTGCACTGATAATAATCTGCAGGTGATTAACGTTGAAAGTATCCAGGTATTGTCTGTCTGTCAAGTTTGATTTTGTAGGTTATCGCGATGCTGGAAGTAGCAGCTGTGTGGGTAATCATTAATCATTGTTAATCATTTATGATGGGATGATTTGGCTGTAGAAGATCATTTAAAACAGGTTGTTATTTTGGCTACTAACAACTATTGAAGAGATCAGGAGATTTCTAATAAAGTATGCATTTGATTTTCCACTCTTGTCATACATAGCAGTGGAACAGAATCTTATGAATTTTTGTGAACAGGTGTACATTGTACACGCTGACTATACTGATATAATTTTTTTCTTCAGTTTTTTTTCTGTGCATTTGTGTCTCCTGGACTGACTGTTGTGTTGTTTAGAGTTTGTTTGTTTGTGTGGGTTTTTAGGGGGTTCTTTTTTGTTTGTTTGTTTTGTTTTGCTGTGGGAGGATTTTGTTTCATAAGGTTTTTGTGTTATGGCTTGTTTTGATTGGGGGGGTGGAGGGTGTTGGTGGTGGTGTGGTTTTTTTCTTTGTATGTTTTGTTGTTGTTTTGTTTTCTTTGTTGTTGTTTGTTTGAGTTTTTTTGTTTTGTTTGTTAGGAGTTTTTTGTTTGTTTGTTGTTGGGTGTTTTTGTAGGGGTTTTTTGGGGGGAGAGTGTCTGTTTAGTAGTTTTTGTTGGTTTTTGTTGTTGTTTTTGTATATTTGCCTTTGACTTCATTGTTTGTTTTTTAAAATGTTTTCTATGTGTGTACATCACTCATATGTTGTACTCGTTTTGTAGTAGTGTAATCAGATCAAGTCTCAAATCAAAATTAGAACCTGAAATAGTCATTTTCTACTTAATGAATTCACACATTTCTGACAAGCCATTCAGTGTAATTCAGACCTGATGGGGTGTTATCAGACTTGGGCTCTGATCCCTTTCTGCCTCCACCGTTGGCTCGCCTGCCTTCCTCTCCTTTTCAGTATTGACTCGCTTACAGAATCTTGAATAACTTGTATGTTGCAAAAAGGAAAATCAGTGTCTGGGTTTACTTGGGTTTGGTTGGTTGCTTTCATGCTTTGGGGTGTGTTTTTTTTCTTTTTTTGGAGGGGGGATGTTTTGTCTTTTGTTGTCGGTGGGTTTGTTGGTTTTTTGTTTGTTGGAGTTTTTTTGGGGGTGGCGATGGCACTTTGACATCAGGGCGGTCTTTTCTGAGTGCTTTGATGTATATTTTATAAGCAACCCCCATCCCCACCCTTTCCAAAAAATCACTTTACCACCAACATTACTTTAAGATATACTCGGGTGTCATTTCTGGTTGTTGTTTTTTTGTATTTTTTTAAGCCTACTAAAATAAACACTTTGGTCCACACATGCACACACAGAGCAAAAACCTTTTGAAAGATAGTGGGTTTTTTTAATTTAAAAAAAAGGGGGGGAGGGGCGAGATTGAGAGTGATTATAATTTCTCAGATTTATGTTGTACTCGTTCTTTTATTTTGACATGAGAATTAGACAGGCTGAATCGGTTACACGTTTTCACTGAATGAAGGTGGTAGTAGCAGCTCTTTTGGTGTCTGCAGGCGTAATGACAGAGAGTTTAAAGTGGTAGAAATGTAGAGACAAAATGAAATGTCTGGAGATAACATGAAGAAAGCTTGTTGTAGATGTGTCCTTTGTGAACTTGAATCAGATGTGTTGATCCACAGCATGGGATGACTTCATGCAGAATTGTGTGAGTCACTTGTAATTCATCATAGTTGAAGTGGCATAGAAGTAGAAAGTGGGGTTTATCAAGTGGGTGTTCATCACTTTGGATTGAACATTGACCCTTAGCTGATATCAGCTATCGTATGACGGCAGAGTTATCATCCTGTAACTCTGTGCTGATTTCTCCTATCTGTTAAACCCCACTAGATAACTTCATGGCCTTACATAAAAGTCGAACCTTGTTTTCACTATCACCACCACTATCAGTGTCCCACATGTTCATCTGTATCTCTGGTGGTATAAGTGATATGTATGAGGAATAGCAAATATGAGCAATGCTGATTGCTGAACATTATCTTTGAGCGTGGTTGACTTTGTGTTGAACTTTCCCTTTTTGCTAGAGTGGTCCTCTCAGCAGCAGATTGTAAAGG
This sequence comes from Rapana venosa, assembly GCA_028751875.1. Lineage (NCBI taxonomy): Eukaryota > Metazoa > Mollusca > Gastropoda > Neogastropoda > Muricidae > Rapana > Rapana venosa. The sequence goes on from CM054138.1 coordinate 41,371,521, forward strand.
GCCATTTGGTGGAAAGGTCAGCACAGTACAGGTCACATTGAATGCATATTTCTGAGCCCAGGGATCATCCTATATTTTCAGTAAGGCTATGAACAACATGATAGCTAGCTCATGTGATGTGTGTGTGTATATATATATGTGTGTGTGTATATACATATATATATATATATATATATATGATTTGACATTATGAAGCATAACTGATGTGACAAAATGATCTATTGAATTTTTTTTTCTTTTAAAGATTTCAATTTTTTAGAGTGTTTTGTTTTTTGATAACTTATTTTGATTTTGCTGCCTCTTCTTCTGTGACAGTCCAGCTCTGCTGTTCCCATTGGGCTTATTCTGATCTTATCACCCCAGCCATATCAAGGCTCATCATGTCCTATCCCCACAGTCAGAAGACCATGAGAAGCTTAACCATGTTTGGCTACTGCCAGGCTACTAGTCAGAAGGGCCCTGCATTGCTGCTGGGTCACTTAAGTGGCATTCAGAGGTCCCTGTCCTGAGCCAACATATGCAGGACATCAACTTCTTAGCGCTCTACTGACAACACTAATAGCATGGTCACAGAGCCAGACTGAGACACAACCTGGGATGGTGACCCATCACATCCCTCCAGAGACCTTCTCTCATGAACCTTCAACATGAAGGTTTTTATACCAACTAACCGTAGACACCGGGAAATAGAAACTTCAGTTGTAATAGCAAACAACAGCAACAACAGAAAAACCAACAACAACAAAAACCCTGAGCAACAGGGGCCACAGAATCCAGGACAATTTTCTTTTATTGCACGAAAGTCAGTGGTGATGAGGCTGATGTAATGATGATGCTGTGGAAGTACACCAGCATATGATACTTGACAGGGGTGCACTAAACACTTGTAAGCATATCCCAGCATCAACCAGGCCCAAGAGACACAGACACTGCAATGGTGGTCATTTACTTTGAGCAGCACTCTCTGAATCGCACCTGTAGTGTACAGTGGATGATCCTGGACTGTGTGGTCCCAGTTTTCCTCATGAGCCCATAACAAACTCACACTGTATGAGGCTGGCTGGAATCTGAATAACCCTATGTCATTTGGGATTGAAACTGGCAATTTTCCAGGCAAAAATCCAATGCACAAACCACTGTGCCATAGCAGTAGTTCTTGTATTGGCAATGAAATGTTTGGTCAGTGGGATTATATATGTGTTTTCTTTTTTATTATATCATAGACATTGGTTTACATGCCACCTCCCCCTCCCTAATATAGTGTATGTGTTGGGGAAGGGGGTTGTTGACATTGACATAACTCTGTTTAACACTTTCTGTCATCATAAATGTATGAATTCTTTGAGTACAGATGCCACCAGTATTCCTATCATATTGTCTCATCATGCCATAAACCATTTACATTTTCACCTACTGTCTGCCACTACAGTTCAATTTTTTTTTTTTATGATTAATTTTTTGCCCCATCAAACTTTGACACATCACATTTGTGAGTTGTTTTATAAGCATTGGTTTAACTCTAAGTTGTTAGGACTATCAGATTGTCTGTTCCTGAACAATGTCTGGCTACAGTGGTGTTGTAATGCAAACATTCTGTGGCTGGGCATCTACTGTGTGTGACATTGATCATTTTGTCCATAGGTCTTTAAAGTCAGATAATCTTCATTGTTGCATTTTCAGTGCAATGTGTTCTGTGCCGCGTTCAGAAACTTGAGTTTGTTCTCCTTTTGTATCCACAGTTGATGTTTGTGCTCTGACCAAATACTTGTGTAGATTAATTTTGCTCTGGTTTGTGTAACCAATGATTCAGTACACCATTTTGTACAGTGTAAACAAAAAAAAAAGAAAGTGTCTCTTGTCACACTGATGCAAATAGTAAAGTATTATTGGTGTGTTGGCTGAATGAGGCTTTATGAGTCAGCATTAGCTGGAACAGACTGCATGTCTGATTGCTTGGAGAGGTGCCAGCTGAAAACGGTGTCCTTTGTACAGATGGCTCTTGATTTCCACTTTTTGTGAGCGTGAATGTTGACAAGTTCTTTATGGGCATGACTGGGGAGTTGGTCATTCTTTTTTCTTCTTTTTTTTGTAACTAAATATTTCTGACTGTGTGATTGAAAAGCAAGGCGAAGAAGAAGGAAATTGCAGACAGTGGCCATCTGATAACTGTTGTGATTTGTGAAGTGCAATCCAGTATGTAGATGCTGATGCCCAAGTCACAAGATAAAGGCTCGGGCATCAAACTGTGCTGTGCAATGAGTGCATATGTCCATGGATGAGTATGACCTATGCCTGCTGTGTATACTTTTTGTGTGGGGGGTTTGTTTCTGTGTAGCTTGTGATGTTGTCATTCCAGACTCTTTTGTCTTTGAAAACCTGTACATCTCACTTCACTCCTGTCACAGTATGGTTTGAATTCAAGACCTGAATGGCCTTGAGTCATTTTGATGCACTGCTGATGATGATTACTGTGGGTTGTTGTTTGTTTTTTTCTTTTCTCCCCTCCCATCTCCTCCTGTCCTCGCTAGAAGACTTCGAGTTAAGTTTGCAGTGATGCTATGGTTGAAGTGAGTCTCGCTCGCTCTCTCTCTCTCTCTCTCTCTCTCCTCTCTCTCTCTCTCTCTCTCTCTCTTTCTCCCTCCCTCCCCTCTCTCTATCTGTCTCTCTCTTTCCCTCCCCTTCCCTCTCTCTTTTAAAGGTTAAATATGTACATACCACACACAAAAGTACACTTCTGTGTAGAATTAGGAGCGTGCACCCCCAAAAAAAAAAAAAAAAAAAAAAAAATTCATTGACATTTGCGAAAATTGAGTATTTTGCCAGATTTTAAAGCACTTTTTTTGTGTGTTAGTTGCTTCACCAAGTTACATGAATTTTTTAAATTTTTTTTTTGATTGAAAGTGTACTGGCATGTCGCATGTGTGTGAAATTGTGCATGTATAGAAAATGCTCACTGGAGTGCAGATGAAGGTTGAAAGAGAATAAAACGGATCAGAATAAAACGTAAGGATGAGTTCTTTTCAAAGTGTTGCCATTGACCAGTTTGCAAAAAAAAAAAAAAAAAAAAGAGTCTGGTAAGTGAAGTATTATCAGATCTTCAGACTCTTTGAGTTTGTGGTTTTGTTGTTGCTGTCATTGACACAGTTTGCAAAGTTCTTTTATTTCACAAATAGGATTTTATTGTGTAGTTGATTGTACCTAATGTTCAGGGATCTTGCTCCTGTGTCGTAGTCAGAGTGTGCATGTTCATGTTTTCTATTGTACAGAGATTGTTTTCATACATATGAAATTTTTATACACATAGCAAGCAACTGTAACAGGTCTGCTTCTTTGTTGATATTGGAAAACAAAATTTTTACATCACACACACACACATACACACAGACTATAAACCAAGGTCCCATGTGCAAACGCACACAGAATATCTTGTGCACACGTTAAAACCCATTCCACTTTTCGGAAGAGTAGGCCGTTGTGTGCCGGTGGGAAAGGATGACAAAATTTACAAAACTGCATACACACGGGGACTGGATGAAAAAAGCACACGAGTGCTTATTCCATTATCCTCAAAATAAAAGAATAAAATTTTTAACAAATAAATTAAACACACACACACACACACACATATTTTATATTTAAAAAGAATAGTTGTCGCGCTTTAATTAAATAATCAATTTTAATCCATCATTTTTTTGTAGTTGTATGTTATTTTGGTTTTTCTTATGTTCTGTTTGGGGTATGTTCATTATATATGAATGAATAAAGAATGGGTCAAATCATCCTGGGTGAAGTGAAAAACAACCAACAAAACAAAACAAAAAACACCGCTGGGTTATCTTTGGAATGCTTATACAGATGTTTGTAGAGGCATTCAGATTTATTGGTATGTATTTTGTGCAAAAATGTAGCTTTTCTTTCTCTTTCAAAAGAACAAAGTTCTCAAGTCTTACAAATGCTTTTACGCATGTCTACATTATGGACAGTACCATGTTTTAAGAGGTGTTCTTGTCCACAGGAAACTATTGTCTTGCACTTGCATTCAATTTGAAGTGTTATTGTTTCCATGAGGACACACATCCAAGATGTGGTGCCGTAGATAACATTTATATTACCTTTTTAATGGCCTGATCTGTGGTTGGATGGTAAAGGGACTTCTGAATTTCCGTAGAAGTCTGCTGTAGCAGGGAGAGGAGCAAAAACCCAGTAAGATACAGTACAATGCTTAAAAGAAATGTCCACACACTCGTCTCTAGATATTAGGGTATAACAAGTAATAATTGAATGAAGTCATCAGTCCTGGTGACCTCTTAAAACTCCTTCCCACCCCCCATCTGCCCTTTTTTTTTAAAAGAATAGTTAATTATTTGTCAGCTTGATGGTGAATATCTAATTGATCCGCAAAATCAAGCAGAATTTCAATTGACTAATGGTCTAAGTTATCCATTTCACCTGGTGAAGCGGATAAGGAAATTCACCAAGGTTCAGTAAGGGTTCCAAGATAGAATAGTCATGGTGAAAGAACAGTCTATACCTAGTTGTGCATTAGTGGAAAGTCATTTGAAAATTCATTCTATACAATAAACTTTCTGTTAGAAAATATCCATAAACTTAACAGACATTGTATGATCTCGACTCTTGAGTAGGAAGGGGCACAGAAAGGAGATGTGGTTTGATTTATCCCTTTTTTTCTTTTGCTCCTAGGCTTTAAAAAAATATTTAAAAAGTGTGGTGTTAAATTAGCTTTTTCAAGTTAACCGTCACTCATGTTTGATTTTTCTCAGCCAGATACTTGTAAAGTGAGAGTTGTCCATCATATATTGAAGACAACCATGATGCACACAGATATAAGCAAATGTATTTCAAAACTTTCGCCCCCACCCCCCAAAAAACAAAAACAAACCCCAAAATTTTAAATTCCCATTTCTATAATTGAACAGATACTTGTTTGTTATATGATTATTCTTCCTATAAAGGAATCTCCTCCCCCCCCCCCCAAGGTCTTAAAGCTTTTGATGGAAACATATTGCAAAGGTGGCGTTTGGGGGGGAAATAAGGGAGAGAGAAAAAATCAGTTTTAAAATAACTATTGCAAAAACAACCCGAAAAAAACCCACAAGCTTTTTTATATATCACAGTATAAAGTAATAGATTTAGACACAGTTCAAAATATGGAAAAAGTAATCCTCAGTATTTACCTGTAGCTCAGATAGTCAGTCATACAAATCAGCACAATGGTTGTATTCATGTTGAACCTGTTTGGGAAATTGTATCAGTTGGGTAGTCTAAACTTTTCTTTTCTCTTGATTTCTTGGACACAATGAATGACTGAATGCAGGGTGATTAATCATTTGATTCTTACCAGTCTGGTGTTTACCCTTTTTTTTTTTCGGTGTAAAGAAAAAATCTGGTTTTGGCTTGTGTGTATGTGAGTTTTCATGCATTTTGCAGTTTCTTAATGTTGTTTGTTCTGTGTTTATTTTGAAATGCTTGGAGTTCAGTAGTAAATAACGTTTCCAACTAATCACTGCTTTCTGTTATTCTAGAATGGGTGTATGAGTGTATCTTTACTCACTGTGTCTATCTCTGTCTCCATCTTAAATATTTATACAGTGCGTTCAGGTTTTATTGTTTGTTTGGTTTTGGTTTTTGGTTTGTTTTGGGGTTTTTTTAGATGCAAATATCTTGGGTGAGTGTGAGGTTTGTTTGAGTAGAAGTTTTGTGTTCTTCGACTGTATGCTTGCCCTTATATACCAGGGCAATCAATTTCTACACACAAGACTTCACTAGTCCCTTTTAAAGCAGAGAGAGGTTGTGACCATGCTGCACTGACAAAACTACACGCTGTTTCCATTCGCGAAAGTTTTGTGCCAAAGTTTGGGTCTCAGGAAAGCTCTTTTGGGTCCATTCAATTTCGTTCTCTGTCTGCTTTTTTCTTGTACCTGCCAGGCCTGTGCGGTGCAGAATGAGCTTTGAAAGGTGTTCACATCAAGTAACATAACCATACCACTTCAGTTTTCTTTTCTTGACTACAGGAGGACTAGACATCATTGGGGTTTGGACTGCCACCTCGGGGACATGTCCAGGAAGACGATGTGCAGAATTCTCCCATACTGTCACATTTCATCTGCTTGAATTCTTCTCTGCAATTAAACTAAGAGTCCAGAACTCGCTTGCGCACAGGAAGACAGAAAGAACCAGCGCAGCTATAATTTCAGTTTGGTGTGCTTGCTGGTGTTTGTAGCTTTCAACACTGTTTTGAGCTTTGCAAAATTAGCAGACGCAAATGGAATGCCAAATTGCAACAAAACTTGCAAATTATGCTTTTTTCGCTGCTTCACTTAACCTTGGCAGAAGGACAGGGGTGTATTCTTTAAGTAGGTCTAGTACAAAAGGCATAAGAGATCTTTCAACGTTGTGCCAATCCCATCTCATCCTTTCTAAGTCACTTCCATTTAAAATTGGGTAGTCAGTCCATTTGCAAACATTAGGAAAATGACTGATGCCACATTTGGTGTAGATGGAATCAGGCCTAAGACACCATCTTCCTAATTTTGGTTGAAGACATAGTAAATAGAAGACTGATCTTGTAAGTTTTAAAACATCACAGCTTTCCCTCACAAAGCATATTATAGTTATGTGTACATATAAGGAACCAAAGCTTCTGTTCATCGCCTCTTAGTGCAGTCATCTGTGTATGAATGCCCCATGCATTTGTGTGAGCAAATATAGCATGCATGTAGTGATGATTGTTTACTATCACTCATTGTACCCTGTGTTTAAGATAAGCTTCAACTAATTTTCAGGTCTTTCTAAAAGAGTCATTAAGAGTGCGTTTGAATGATTGAGTGTACAGAATTGCTCTGTAGTTGTATCAGCATGCCTGTAAGCAGGAGTGTTCAGTTTGCTTTTTAACATTAATGACAGTAACAAGAACTGATTTTCATGTGGCATTACTGTTATTCCTACAGTAGAGAAATGTATATATAGACATTATGTTTGTGTTCATTTTCCCACCATGACTTTTAAATCTCTTTATTTTCAGTGGAGTGAAGGTATGGATGTAGAGTGCTGTAGGCCAGAAAATGTGCGCTTGTGTGTCATGAACGAGTGGCTGCAACAACATGAACTGTTCTCATCATTATTGCACTAAAGTAATGTACAAATGCACATTATTTTTTTACATTTGATTCTTATTTTGTTTTACCTAAAATATGTTGTTTAGCAGATGATGCGATGTTTCCTTTTCAGGCTCTCTGTTCTACTTATGATGGCTGAAAGTGGTCTTGTTTTCTGTATGTACTTAGCCAGCAAACTGCTTTCTTGCATGTATGATGATTCAAAGGGAAGGTGAAGATTGCATAGGTTGGCGAACTAGGAATTAATCCATGAAACAAATATCTGACAGACTTCTGTTTTCACAGATGGAAACCATCGTGTCTGATTCATTGTTGCATCTTGTAGTTCAAGAGAAAAAGACATCTGTCTGTTGTTTGCATAAGAACTTGAACATCAGTGATCAGAGAGGGACATTCATTTGCTGTATTACCCTAGGTTCCCATCGACAATAAGCTGGAGAACTGGTGTCATCAAAAAGGTGTCCCAAAATAGACATAAATTAAATGTAATTCAGAGCCTGTGAATCATCGTTTTTCAATATCTGTACAATGATTACAGAAACGGGATAATCATAAACAGTTCTCAGTGTGAATTTGAAGTCGATATGTATAATTTGGGATGCTAAAGATTATTCAGGATGTGGAACAAAATAGCTATAAATTGCGTTTTCTAATCCCAGTGTGGGCTTTGTTTGTCACTAAACAGTTCAGTCAGTAGCACCTCCCTGTGTGGTTCGTGTATTCAAATGTATGATTGTTTTTGGTACCAGAAACAGTTATGGAGGGTTGATTTTACTACTTCATGATTTTTATATTGTAATTATGGCTCCTTTTTTCAATTATTATTATTATTACAACCTTTGACTTTGCTCACGTGTTGTCTTTAGTTACACTGTACAGTACTCAAAAATCAGAACGGAATAAAGGAAAGGATTATTTGTTTGTTATGTGTTTTTCTTTTCAGATTCTAAACTTACCAAGCGCAAACACCTGCATCTGTGTTCATATGTGCATGCCTTTCGCACGCACGCACACATACACACACACTCTCTCTCTCTCTCTCTCTCTCTCTCTCTCTCTCTCTCTCTCTCTCTCTCACTCACTCTCACTCACCATCCTCTCTCTCTCTCTCTCTCTCTCTCTCTCCTCTCTCTCTCTCTCTCTCTCTCTCTCTCTCTCAGGGGACGGGATAGCCTGGTGGTTAGAGTGATGCGCTCGGTATCCCGGGTTCGAACCACTTCCCCGAAAAGTCCTTCAGATGAGACTATAAACTGAGGTCCCGTGTGCAGAACATCTTGCGCTCATGTTAAAACCCGTGCCGCTGTTCGGAAGAGTAGGCCATTGTGTGCCAGTGGGAATGGATAACAAAGTTTACAAAGCTGCATACACGGGAACTGGATGTAAAAAATAAAAAAAAGCACAATAGTGCTTATTCCATTATCTTCGAAATAAATCTCACCACCACCCCCACCCCCCACCCCCCCACGCAAACAGAGGAGTTACATGCACGCATGCATGTGTTTGTGTACATGTATACATTACACAGTTAAGTTTATCCTCATGCATACATAGTGGACTTGCGTGCACATACGAACGCACATATGAACATCACACACAACACACACACACACACACACACACACACCAAGAGCAGAAATTGATCATTCCTGACAATTAGACAAGAGCCACAAAACTAACTGAGTTGATAAAATGAATAGCAGCTAGAGATGGCATATTCGCACCGGGAAACATCACACACGCGTGCACACACACACATCGATCACATGCGTGCACACACTCAAAACACGTTGATCACATGCACCCACACAAATACACACTCCATGTTATCCAGAACCCATTCCAAGATATTTTTTTTTAAAGAATTAATTGGGGATTTTGGAGCTAAAAATGTCAAGTGAATCATGTCACATGTTTTTCAATCTCTTAAGGACAGACAGATCTAGGTCTGTTATGACTGAAGCTAAAACCAGTTAAGTGTATGGGTTTGGTTGTTTTGTTGTTGTTGTTTTAAAGTTCACTGCTAAACAACTGGAGAGAGAACTGCCTTGTAATTCTGAATGCATTACATTAAAGTTATGTTAGAGGAACTTGTCTGTACCTGCCTGGAGCTTGGTAAGTCAAGTCAAGTCAAGTCAAAAACACTTTAATCATCCCACATATAGATGTGGTCATTATTATTACTGCACACCTGTTCAGACTCCTATTTCCCAGCAAGCCATTTATGTTTGACTGTAAACAGAAACCCTGTGTGGAAATAACATGCATAACATATTACATGAACACACACTTTCAAAAAAATCGATTGTTGTAGAAGAGACGGCTGGTGGCAGGGCTGACAGGAGCATGCCCAGCCCTGCAGTCTGCATTGGGCAGAGGACAAGACACTGGGCTGCTTGAAAGGGGTGTCGGTGCTGGGCCCACATCACTTCCCAGGAGGTGGGGAGTCGTCCACTCTAATGAGTATTGTCATGGGGAGGAAAGTTAACAGCCGATTCTTTCTATTGCAAAGAAGTATTTAAAAATTTTTTCGTTTTTAAAAGAAATTTTTTAAACAGAGGCGACTTCTTGGGAAGCATATGGTTGAACACAAGTGATGAAAAAAAAGACGAGAAGCAAAAGCTTTCTTTTGATTGTAAAAACAATGAATTAAAAAATAAAAAACATACCAGCCAAGAGTTGGGGGAAAAAAAAAAAGAAAGTCATTGCCCCTCAAAAGCGTACTAAACCCTTTTTTTTTTGGGGGGGGGGGGGGGGGGGGGGGGGGGGGGGGGGGGGGGGGGGGGGGGGGGGGGGGGGTGCTGAAGAACAAAAATATTATGACCGAAAAACAAATTTTCATACTAGACATCTTTTTGACCCAAACTTTAAAGATGATGGACCTGATTTTTAAAAAAAAAAAATGTTACACCCCATCGCAGTTCCAGCGCCCAAGAGGTTGTCAGGGGACACCAAAACTAGTGGACAATTCCTGCAGGCGGTCTGTTGTCTTCAGCCCTTCACAGAAAGAAACGCCATGTAAAAAGGCCGTCCATCTCTGAGTATCGGAATTTTATTCTGTACCAGTTCTTCATGTTCCCCCTGCAATTTTTCCCCCCTCAAGTGCCCCTTGCAGGATAGTCTTGGCAAGAGGCTTAACACTACGTGACCAAACCCGCGCTTCCCCCTCTTTCAACACCCAGAAGGGGTTTGGGGCCCGGGCCCTTTTCATGATATCACCTCGCCACCCCTGACTCATTGGTTCAGGTCCCGCCAGGAATGTGTGGGGGTTTTCTGAATGATTTCGATTTAAAGCAGGTTTTTTTTCCAGTTTCGCAGTAAAGGGTCCAGCTTTCACCCCTGACAGCAGTGGGGAAAATGACAAGTTTAAACAGCTTCAGCTTTGTTGGGAAGCCGACTTGCTTTTCCAAATTTTTTGCGTTGGGGGGGGTTTTTTTCCCGCTGAAGAGCAACCATCTTCGGTCAGAGAAAACCAAGATATTTTGAAGAGTTGCTTTTCGTTGTTTCCCCAAAGGGGATGCAAGTAACCTCAGGGGCTATTTACCCCTTTCTTTCCCGCATCTTTATATAAAGCGCTACCTCTTCTTCTCTAAATTTTTTAATTTTTAAGCGGGACTTCCGGGCCCCATCAAAAGATCACACAAAAAAATCTACCCCTAAGTTTTTTATTTTAATTTTTTTTATCTTTTCAAAAAGGGTTTTAAATAAAAAAACCCCTTCCCTTTTGGGGCAAGCCTGGGTTTTTTTTTTTCAAGGTGTTCTTTTTCTTAGAATTTTTTATCCCCAAAATTTTTTATTTTTTCTTTTTATTATTTAAAAATTAATTAATTTTCTGGGCTTTTAAATTTTTGGTATTTTCATTTCTTTAAATTTTTTTTTTAAATAATTTAATTTTTTTTAAATTTTTTTTAAAATTTTAAAAAAAAAAACCAAAAAATGTTTAACCCAAAATAACAAACAATTTTTTTTTTTTTTCTTCTTACTTTTTTTACCCCAAAAATATTAGTTTCCCCCCCCAAAAATTTTTTTTTTTTTAAGGTTTTAAATCCCCGGGGAAACCCTCATTTTAACCACCATCCCCCCCCAACACAAAAAGACACACACACACACACAACTTTTTGGGGGGAGGGAGGAGGGAGGGAGCAGACAAAGAAGAAAATCACCCTTTGGGAGAGCACCCCAAATGTGGTACATCAATGCAGAGACGCTGGGCATGATTTTTGGCCCTCTGTTCCGACATTGCCTACCCAATACGTTTCCCCACCTGCGCATGGGACCTCGGTTTCTTCCCCATCCCCCGTATAGGCCGGACCATTTTCGGCCTTTTTTTCGGGTATACACTCAATCAGTTTTGGGGCCCAAGCAACCCGCTTCTTCCTCTTCTTCTTCCCTCCTCCTCCCTCCTCTTCTTCTTTCTTCTCCCTCCCCCTCCCTTTTCTTCTTTTTCCTCCTCCCTTCTTCTCTTCTTCCCTTTTTCCCTTTCCCTTTTCTTTTCCTCCTCCTCCCCCCCCCCTTCTTCTTTTCCCCTCCTTTTTTCCTTCCCCCTTCCTCCTCCTTTCTTCCTTTTCCTCCCCTCCTCCTTTCTTCTTCCCCTCCCCCCTCCTCCCCTTTCTTTTCCTCCCCCCTCCTCCTCTTCTTCTTCTCCTCCCCCTTTCCCCCTCCCCTCCCCCCCCCCCTTCTTCCCTTTTCCTCCCCCTCCTCTTTTTTTCCCCCTCCCTCCCCCCCTTCCTTTTCATTTCCCCCCCCCCCTTCCTCTTCTTTTTTCTTTTTTCTTTCTTCTCCTCCTTTCTTCTTTTTCCCTTCCCCCTCTTCTTTTTTTCTTTTCCTCCTCCTTCCCCCTCTTCTTCTTCTTCCCCCCTCTTCCCTCCCCCTTCTTCCCCCCTCCCCCCCTCCCCTCTTCTTCTTCTTTTCTACTTTTTGTGGAACGTCCAGAAACCCCCGTTGTTGTCATTCACGAAAAATGCTTTGCGCTCCCCGTTAAGCGCCTGACAAGTTTTGAGCCAACCCCTTTGACTTGGGCGTGGGAGAAAATTTGTTTTTTTAATCCCTTTTGGGGGGGGGGGGGGGGGGGGGGGGGGGGGGGGGAAGCAAAAAAAGGGCCAGAAGGCAAAAAATAGCAAAAAGGGGGGTGAAGGGAAAGAAAAGGAAAAAGGTAAAACAAAGAGAGGGATTTAAAAAAAAGAGGGAAATTTCCCTGCACAAAAATTTCCAAAAATGGGTGCTATTTTAAAACTGACGGGCCCCCTGCATCGCCGGAAAAAAAGGGGGGGGGGGGGGGGTGGGGGGGGGGGGGGGGGGGGGGGTAGACGGTAAATCACGCCCCGGTATGTTCCCCCGCCACAGAAATCACAATTTCGGAATAACGGGGCCATCTTGCCCTTACCTTATTAATTTTGTCTGATAGTGATCATTGTCCCGGGCTTCCCTCGTGCTTGACCACTCACTGGTACGGCTGATATGTCGATGACTTTCATTCACACAGGGGCCCTGAACTCAAACCCCCTAACCTAAATCCGAAAAACCCTAACCGAGGGGGTAAACCCGTTCTCCTTCCACCCTTTGGTCAGAATCGTGGGTTCAAATCTAGCGGCGTCTGGGTAAGGGGGGGGATTTTATGATCTCCAGGTTTTTAACTTCAAGGCAACCTGCCGGGCTTTAATGTCCTTCAGTTTTAAAATTATACCAGAAGACCCAAATTGCACGTTAAAACCCCGAATTTCGGCAGCGTTCGTGAGGAGGAAACACGGACACCTAGCTACACCCCAAAGGGGGAAATGGCCCCCCTGAGGGGGCAAAAAGGGTCAAATAGCAAAAACTCTCATGAAAAAAAAAAAGCTTTTTCCAGCAAACGGAAATGCAAAGGGCCTCCCACCAGTAGACACGCACCCAAACGCTGATCCAAAGGGGCTCCTCACTGCCGCACAGCCCGGTTTCCAGCCCTCCTAACTTGTGTCATTTTCCCCCCAGTCCACCTGAGATCTTTTCCCCTTGATGCCTTCAACCAGGGTCAAAGATCTCCCCAAAAAAACCCGGTCTCATAAAACCCTGCAGCTTTCCCTACAATGTTGTCAATCAAAGGGACCTTCTCTTTTCCCCTCCTTTTTTTTTCCTTAGGTTTTCCCTCGCAGGGGACATCTCCCTCTCAAATGCTTTGGTACTTCCATTACATTGTTTCCAACCCCATGCAATCAGCACAACATTTCTTCTTCTAACGAATGCCACAGCCACCTCACAAGGGCTTGAAAGGTCATTGTTTTTTTCCCGGAACGTGTCCTCCCCTGTTTTACCATGGTGCACTGGATTTTCTGAGTCCCAGTAATCCAGGGATTGGGCTCATCTGCCTGTCCCCCTTGCCCCCTTCATGCAAAAGGCCGTGATTTTTATCCCCCTCTCTCTCTCTCTCTTTTCTCTCTCTTCTCTCCTCTCTCTCCCCCCCCCCCCCCCCCCCCCCCGCTCTCTCTCTTCTCTCTCTCCCCCCCGCCCCTTTCCCCTCTCTCTCTCTCTCTCCACACACACCACACACAACACATTCTACCCTTTCTCACGAAAACACACACTGTGCTCTTATTCTGTCTCATTCACTTCGCGCAAAAAAAAAAAGCTCCTGCCCATTTAAAAATGGTACTTTAAATTTATGACAAAGTCATGAAACAAGGAACATTTAACTTTTTGACTGATAAACATGAGGAACATTCAAAGGTGAAATGTCATGAAACTGAGGGTAATTTAACTTTAGACAAGTCTGAAACTGATGGATACTTTTAATTTAAAAGATGTGCCATGATTTGAGGCATGGGGCAGCAAAGTGGGCATACAATACAAAATTTTATTGCAGTGCAGTGCGTGTAGTGCATACAATACAAAAGGGGTTTTTTTTTAAAGGGTGCATTTGTACTCTATAGCTACTTGTAATAAGGGGGTACCCGCGAGACCCATATACCCCTCGAAAGTGGAACGGCACCTTTAAATTAGGCAAAGTGTTTTGGGGAAAATGTGGAAAGTTGGGGAATCTGTCAACGCAACAAAAGGGTTGTTTTGTTGTTTCCAAGCTCTGTGTGCAATGGGGACTGTCCCTTGATGGGGGTTTAGATTATAAAGTCAAACTTTGCGCTGACAGACACTACACGCACAGTACACGCGCACGCGCCGCGCACGACGCAAACACGACACACACACCGTACCCACGCCCGCACCAAAAACACACCAGCGCACGCAACCGCACACAACAATGTTTTCTCTCTCTCCCCTCTCTTCTTCTCTCTCTCTCCTCTTCTCGCTCTCTCTCTTTGACTTATAAGCCTACGGATTTGGGCTATAAACCGAGCCCCTGTGCGAACGAGAGAACAACTGCCAACTTAAAACCTGTTCCCCTTTTTTGAAAGAGTAGGGGCCATTGTGGCCGGGGGGAACAATGACAAAAAATTTTCAAAACCCCAACACCGGGGGAAATTAAAAAAAAAAACCGGTACTTTTTTCCATTTTCCCGATATAAAAAAAATAAATAAAATTTAAAAAATAAAAACAGCACTCTCTCTCTCTCTCTCTCTTCTCTCCTCTTTCCCCTCTTACGATTAAAAGCCCACATCTCAGTCCTAGTTCTATAACACGGGGTTAAAAAAATAGCAGTCATATTTTTTTTTAAAAAGGGAGAAAGATACACCCGGGAGTTTTACAGACAAATCGCGAGTCCATTCATCCCCGTGTGTGTTTTTGTGTGTGGGTGGTTGTGGTGGTGTGTTTCCGTCGTCTGTCTTTCTGTTGCGGTGTCTGTCCCTATCCCTTTGTTGGGGGAGGGCGGAAGGGGCACTCATTTCCCATCTAACCACTCTCTCTCTCTCTTCCTCTCTCTCTCTTCTCTTTCTCCCCCCCTCCCCCTCTCTCTCCCCTCACGCCACTCTCTGTCCCTCTCATTACAGAGAGAGAGAGAGAGAAGAGACCAGAGAGAGAGAGACCCCATGCAGACTTGTTTGTGGCAGTTTAGGCAAACAATCATCACCACAATTCAGACCACTTCGCTGTACAGAGTGACGGCCTGCTGCACCCCTCTCTGCCTTTAGGCATGGGTGGGTTTTAAAAGGTAACAAAATTCACGCCTGGGGCTTTATCACAGTTCTTGATTAAACCATTGACGCTGGGGGGAACAGCAAAGTGAGAGGCTGTATGACCAGTGGCTTTCCCACTCATGGATTCCACTTTACAGCTTAGTCTTTAGTGATCGACTATGACTCTTGACTTGGAGGCTTGACTCGACAGTCCTTATGTGCTGCAGCCCTGGGGGGCTGGTTGGCCTTTGGAGAACATCTCCAACGCTGACTGTCCTTATGCCCACTTGGCCGAAAGAGTGGGGATGTACTGTGGGCATGGCATCTTCACTATAATCAAATTTCTGCCCAGTTTCCAAAACAGCAGCTGCCTCCTCTGCTGTTTTGGGGGTCATCGTCGGTCACGACGGACAAACATACATACAGAGGTAACACACCTGCCTCGACAGCGCCAAGTCTGGGTTCAAAATGTGTGATGGTTTCATCCCCGAAACTTGTTTTCTCCCATCTACTAGACCGTGAGTCTGGGTACTAGTCTTTCGGATGAGACGATGATAAACCGAGGCCCCGTGCGCGCACGTGAAAGAAAGAACCCACAAAAACAAGACAGTTGTCCCTCTCAACATTCTGTCAGAATTATATATTTTAAAAATCCAGACACACGCAAAAGATCAAAATAAGCATATTAAAGATTCTGGTACTTCATGTCAGCGTTTGGTGGGTTACAGAAAACACGAACATACCCAGCATACATCCCCGAAGTCGGAATGTGGCTACCTTCAGGGTGGGCAGAAACGGCCGCATACGCAAAAATCTCACATGGGGGGGGGGGGGGGGGGGGGGGGGGAACTCTTATGGGAGGAACCAATACAAAAGCCTGTAATAATAGATCAGCTTCAGCAGTCTGCTTTCTACTCGTGAGTGCATAGGGATTCAGAAACCATGTTGTTGACCTTCTCCCCCCCCTCCCCCCCCCCCCCCCCACCCCCCCCCCCCACCCACCCACCACCACCACCACCTTCACCATCCCCCCCTCCCCTACCAGCTCTGTGTTGACATTTTGCCTCCTGATAAAGGGCGTGTGTTGATACTAGGTTAGACACCTAGCACACTTCGCCCATTCATTGGGACCGGGCTCCTTTGAAACTGTCTGCATTGTATGGGACAGACAGGCAGATAGACTGACAGGTAGGCAGACAGGTAAGCAGGCAAGCAGGTGGTTTAAGGTGGCGAGGGGGACACACACACACGCACGCGCGCGCGCGCACACACACACACACACACACACACACACACATACATGCACAAACACACACATACATTATATATATATATATATATAATATATAATTATATACATACTATTTTATATATAAGATTGATAAAATATAGTGGGAGAAAACAACCAGTTACAACTTCATTCATTAATGATTTTTGTCAAAGATTTTGTTTTAAAAATCCACTACTTGAAGGCAGCAACTGTCTCCATCGCAGCTGTCAAGGGTAGGAGCTCCATGCAATCCACAACCAGGGTTCACCATCTTTCTCTGTCTCTTCCGAGTTCTACGATCTCCTGTAGCCCTCACTCCCAGACCACTGATCTCAGTGATGTTGGCAATGTAGGATGTTGGTGATTCCCCTCCTTTCCTTCTGCCCTCAACATTACCTTTGAAAACTCTGGTCATCAGACTGATGTGTGTGTTTCTGTTTGCATGACCAACATTTCTCAGTCTGCACTTCACCACATTTTTACACACACACACACACACACACATGCACAGGAACTCAAACTGGGTCACGGAGCTCTTAAACTGGGTCACGGAGCTCTTAAACTGGGTCACGAACATTTCATCTGGGTCAAACCCTAAACACAAAGATGGTGCACCCAAATGTTGTTTTAAAAAAAAAATCCAAACCCCAAAAAAAGCCCCAAACTCAGTTTCCACTCACGCAAAACTTGAACTGATAAAAAATTTTAATAGGCCGCAAGTAGGCAAACACAATAAGACAATC
>CM054138.1:41396208-41543708 GCA_028751875.1 Rapana venosa
TCACCAGATGCCACTGCCCTTGATTTCATGGACCTATGGGACAGAAGTCAAACGCTCAGCTACATCTCGTTAAATATTATCAAACACAATCCCCATTTCTCTACTGCACACACTCCTTTCACACAAAAGCACAACATACTCCGACAGATGTGAAGATCGGGAGACCTTTATTCATTATTCTTGAAGTAGCTAACAACTGAACACTGCAAAACCTTCAGCGACTAGTTCTGAAAAATAACTTTGCTCTGCAGAAGCGAAGAAACAGGACATCATACCTGAGAAGAAAACAAAGATCAGAGAACATCACCTGTGTCCATCAAGGCATGACAGCAGATCCTCCCTACACTGACATGTCATCAAACGATGTCTGGCAAAATGGCATTGCTTTTTGACACTGTCGTCATGTGTCAGTCAGGCTGTCTGGCATGTCATGGCTTGATGTTGCGTTATGGATGTTCTGTATCTTTATCAGTAAGGTAATAATCAATTGCTTGCACTCAAATCATTTTACATGCATGCGACTTTCCACAAATATTACACTGTCAGAGAGTGTTTGAATTACAGTCAGTAGTAATAAGCAGAACCCAATCACAGACAAAAAGAACCTGAGAAAAAGTGTGTTTCCAAATACTGTACACACAACTACTTCCTCTTAAAAAAAACAACCAACAAACAAAAGGCATAAATCCTACAAAAGCTAACCACCACTACCACCACCCTAAATGTAGCAAAACAAATAATGAACCCCCTGAAACCAATAATTATGATAATCAAAATGCCTAAAAATGCAAATACAAAAACCAGTAAGACTGAAGCATAAACAGAAGTATATCCAGTTCATTCCAGGCGGTGGGGATGGAATCGCCTGGTGGTTAGAACGTCGCACTCCTGATCTGATGGCCTGGGTTCCATCCACCATGGAGACGCCAGTTTGAGGGGACTTTTTCCTTGGACTTAACATCAGTGCTGACTCCACGCCCCTGAAAGTCCTTCGGATGGAATATAAACCAAAGTCCCATGTGCGAATACATTCAATTCAATTCAATCCAAATACTTTACTGGAATATAAACCAAAGTCCCATGTGTCAATGCGTTCAGTTCAATTCTATCCAAATACTTTACTGGAATATAAACCAAAGTCCCATGTGTGAATGCGTTCAGTTCAATTCTATCGAAATACTTTACTGGAATATAAACCAAAGTCCCATGTGTCAACGCGTTTAATTCAATTCTATCCAAATACTTTACTATCTCACAAACGGAGAAAATCATGCACAGAGAACATCTTGTGCACATGTTAAAACCCATTCCATGTTTGGAAGAGTAGGCCATTTGTGCCAGTGGGAACGGATGACAAAGTCAACAAAAACCACATGAACACTATTGTGGTGTTTAGACATCATCCCCAAAGTCGGAGCTTGAATGATCCCTTGAATGATGAACAAACTGTCACATGCACAAAATCTCACCATCAGTGAACCTCAGAGCTCTAGCCAATGAGCAGAAGAAGAAAAATCTGCTCTCAGTTAGGATTCTCACAGTTTTTTCATTGCAAATTGCACATGCATGGCCATGACAGTCATTTATATACGGCCACCTTCATGATGGGTAAAAACCGTCGCATAAAAGAAAATCTCACCATTGGTGAACCTCAGAGCTCTAGCCAAGGAACAACAATTATTCATCTATTTATTTTAATCTTTTATTTCAAGGATAACAGAATAAGCACTCATGTGCTTTTTTTTTTTTTACATCCAGTCCCCATATGTATGGGGTTTCGCAAATCTTGTCATCCTCATCCTTTCCCACCAGCACACAATGGCCTACTCTTTCAAAAAGGGGAAAAGGTTTTCACATGTGCACAAGATGTTCTACGTGTGTTCACACACAAGACTTCCGATGGACACAGCAATGAGTTAGAAGCCAGGAATAAGCCACAGGCAGCATGAACACACACTTACACACTCACTGCTGGGAGTCACGTCACTGCCCATTCAAACATAAAAACTGCGCTACGTTTAAAAAAAAAACAGTCATTGACTTCATCCAGGAGCATACCAGAAAAGCATCCCACACCCTTAGTGACATCAGCACAGCCCAAAAGAGTGAGAGAGAGAGAGGAGAGAGAGAGAGAGGAGAGAGAGAGAGAGAGAGAGAGAGAGAGAGAGAGAGAGAGAGAGAGAGAGAGAGAGAATCCAAGTTTGTGTTAGTGCTTGCTTGTTTGCCCGCACTCGTGGGTGTGGGTGTGAGCACACATTTGTGTGCATGCATGCGTGCGTGCATGTGTGTGTGTGTGTGCATGTATGTATGTGTTCATTAATTCTTCTGTTTAATGTCTCTTTACTAAAAAAAACATCATTATATATTATATTATATATATATATATATATATATATATATATTATATATATATATTATATTATATATTATATATATCAGAAAGAAAGAAAGATGGGAGAGGGTAATTGATGCACATGTCTAATGAAAAATACAACAACAACAAAAAACTCCAATACATTCATATAAGCATAATGCAATTTCACAATGAAAACTCGGAAAACTCAAACAAAATCTGGCGATTGCACTATGTACAAGGGACTGAGCAGATGCAGTCAAGAGGAAGACAGTGTGATCGACACCATCTCCATTTCACTGCTGTCTTTGAGAGATTTGGAAAGGCAACAGACCAGACAAACACTTGGCAGTTGAACAAACTAAGATTCAAACTGCTTCTCCACAGATGTGCATGTGGCTGGGTCTCCATGAGTACATTCGTTTTTACTTCCAAGACACTGGCTTTGTGTGCACAGCTTTTCATCTGTAAATTCTTACGTCTTCATGCATGCACATCTTTTCATCTGTAAATTCTTAAGTCTTCATGTATGCACATCTTTTTATCTGTAAATCTTGAAGTCTTCATGCACAAGATGACAAATCAACACCACAGGAATACAAGTATTGCGTGGTGCATACATGCATTTAATTAATTATTTTTAAAAGCACAGCATCATTTAATTTCCTTCCATTTTGGCCAGTCCCTCTCTCAGAAAGTCTTCATATCGCTCATGGTGAAGTGAGAACCTGTAAAAACAGAACAAACAAAAAAAGAAAAGTAGTAACTAGTTATCTTTTTAAAAACCCATACACTGGCAATCAGTTATCAGTCAAAGAAACATGAAGATTTGGCAATCAGTTATCAATCAAAGAAACATGAAGATCTGACAATCAGTTATCAATCAAAGAAACATGAAGATCTGACAATCAGTTATCAGTCAAGAAACATGAAGATCTGACAATCAGTTATCAATCAAAGAAACATGAAGATCTGACAATCAGTTATCAATCAAAGGAACATGAAGATCTGACAATCAGTTATCAGTCAAAGAAACATGAAGATCTGACAATCAGTTATCAGTCAAAGAAACATGAAGATCTGACAATCAGTTATCAATCAAAGAAACATGAAGATCTGGCAATCAGTTATCAGTCAAAGAAACATGAAGATCACATGAAGATCTGGCAATCAGTTATCAGTCAAAGGAACATGAAGATCTGACAATCAGTTATCAGTCAAAGAAACATGAAGATCTGACAATCAGTTAACAATCAAAGAAACATGAAGATCTGGCAATCAGTTATCAATCAAAGGAACATGAAGATCTGACAATCAGTTATCGGTCAAAGAAACATGAAAAACTTGTAGTTAGAAATGTATTTTGCCAGAGACATCACCATTGTCAAGTATAGGTATTGGAACATGACTTATCCAAGGTGTGGTATATATGTATATGTGTGTGTGTGTGCATGTGTGTGTGTGTATGTATGTATGTATGTATGTATCTATTATCTATATTATATATTAATATATATATATATATATATAATATATTATATATATATATATATATATATATATATATATATATATATATATATTATATATATATTTATATAAACATGTATATTCAAACAAACAACATTACATTAAAAGTGTATTATCCTAGAGTTGACATGAACTTTAACAGGACTGGTGAACTCAGTTTCTTCATAAAGAAACATGCTATTACAGTTCTAGGCAATCAAAATAAATGTTTCAGAAATTTCATTAAAAACTGTTTTACAACACCTATATATTTATATCCCCTACTGTCACAGCCATACAATAAAACATGCAATTTCAAAACAAAACTGACAGGAAAATCTGGCTCCCTTGCTTTTTATACTAAAGAAAACATAGTTTTTAAATGCTCTATGAAGATCAACTTTTTTTGGGAAAGACAATCAGTACTATCACACATACACATATGCGTGTGTGCACACACACACACACACACACCACACACACAACCACACACACATACATACCCTTGGGCCTCTTGTGGTGATTTCTCATCCAGGAAGGTGTTGGCATTCACTTTGTGGACGATGGTTCCATTGGGAGCAATCACCATCATCATGACAGGAAATTCGTACTCAGACAGAATCATTGAGGCAAAGGCGCTCATCTCTTTGTTGTCTTCATCCTTCTTAAGAGCCTGAGAGAGACAAAGGGCTTTGTTTCAAATCAATGTTTAGCTCTAGATAAAAAGTAAAGGTGTCCCATAGCCTGTGTGGTCGTAGGGGAGCGAGGCGTCAGACCTCAACTTCTCTAAGAGCCAGCACATTAAGGATGGCGCCCATCTCCTCTCCCTCGCTGCTTTACCTTCCCTGACCCTAAAGAGGGCAGATATCCATTTACAGCTGGGTGAACTGGGGGACCGTACCGAAGCCAAAGCATACAAACGATCACCAATCCACTTGGTAACCACGCTCGATGCTGCTTAACATTGGCTGGGGGAAAGCAAGGGCTCTGAGCTATAACTCTAGATATACTTACTATATATAACTTGTACAGTACAGGCTCACAGCCACCCCAAAGAAACCAATCCACCCCTCCCCCAAAAAGGAGCAAAATAAATGACAAAAATGTTAGGTTCTCAGTAGAAAGACACCTCCCAGACCTCTTCCTGTTCCCACCTTGTTCCCACATCAACCCTTTTTCCTCGCTTCATATTGAGGCACGAACACTGTACACACACACAAAGACCCGACCAAAGCACGTAGGTTCAAAGCGGGGATGTGGAGGGACGTTTGTGGAAGGTTGTTGTCAGGTATAGCATGTCTAGCTATACAAGTCTGCTCGGAAATCAGAAAATCCCACTGGAGAGACGCTGTCTGATATATAAGGCCTGCATTAGACCTGTTCTCCTGTATGGTTCGGAGACGTGGGTTTTCACAAAAACTGTCGAACGTTTGTTGAAGAGCTGTGAAAACTGAATGCTACGCTACATGATAAAGATCAAATGGGAAGACAGGATCATGAATAAAGAACTATGGAGAATGTGCAAAGTTGATGATCTGAAGTCTGTAGCTAGTAGCAATAGACTGCTCTGGTTTGGGCACGTTCAACGGAAAGCAGACCACCACATCATAAAAAGAGCAATGAACTTCGTAGTGGATGGAAAGAGACCATAGGGAAGACCTAGCAAAACCTGGGCTACCTGTATTGCTGCTATGGGTTTTTTTACGTGCGCTAAATGTGTGTTGCACACGGGACCTCAGTTTATCATCTCACCTGAAAAGCAATACCTATGCTTTCTAACAATAGGACCCCAAAAATATCCATTTGCAAAAACACAAACACCAAAAAAAACTGATTAAAAAAAATTCTAAACCTTCTACTACTACTTCTTCTCCCCCCCCCCCCCCTCTCCCCCTCACAAAGAGTGGTGAAACTCTTCCAAACCTGGAGCAGGCCTGCCCTAACCTACCTACCTACCTACCTGCAAGTCAACGACCAGACACCAGGTGCTGACGAAGCTCTGCTTCAGAAGGTACATGACCCGCGGACCCTCCAGCGACCCGTCGCGGAGGGTCCGGGCCGACCCTCAGCAGCTCTGGTCGTCCAGGGCCCCCCAGAGAAAGATGGCGTGCAGCGGCTTGTGCTCTGCCTTGGACAGCTGCACGGCTCGCGTCAGGTTGTGGTAGGTCACCTGGCAAGGAGGGAACACACCACACCACTGTCATGTCACGTCACTGCTGTCGTGGTGACCGTTTCCTTTGGTTTGGTGTTTCACCGCTGAGGTATGTGACGCTCCACCACGAAAGGAGTTGCTGTGCACCTGATCCATTTTTCTGTTAGGAGCCATTTTAGGCAGGTTGGGGGGTCGGGTTGTTGATTTTGAGATTTTTGATTGATTATAGAACTGTAGCCATTTGTCTACCTTGTACTGAAGTATCAAGGCGTAATTTTGTTTTATTTTGCATTAAAAACGTGTTTAAAACACCCAAGCCCTCATTCTGACCATCTATTGTAATCCAAAATTTGTCAACTTCTCATTTTTTCTCACTTCCTGTAGTCTATCATTTTCATTTGCCATAATTTTTCATAGAATTGTCTGATTTTCAATCTGTTTTAAGTATTGAATAGCCTTTTTATTGCAGATTAATAACATGTTAACAACAAATGTACCTCTGGTGCAATACAACTCATTATGTGGTGGAGCATCACATGCGTAAGTGTTCAAATTCATTTTGAGTGTGTGTAGGTTGTGTGTGAGTGTAGGTTGTGTGTATGTGTGTGTGTGTGTGTGTGTGTGTGTGTGTGTGTGTGTGTGTGTGTTGTGTGTGTAGTGTGTGTGTGTGTGTGTATTTATGTTATAAAATTTTGTTTATTTTTATTTACTCTTTCATATCAAGAATAATAGAATAAGCACACATGCTTTTTTACATCCAGTCCCTGTGTGTATGCAGTTTTGTAAATTTTGTCATCTGTTCCCATCAGCACACAATGACCTACTCTTTCAAAAAGCGGAACAGGATTTAACATGTTCACAAGATGTTCTGCGTGAGTTTGCACACTGGGCTTTGGTTTATAGTCTCATCTGAAGGACTTTTGGGGAGAATGGAGTTTGCACTGATGTTAACTCCAGGAGGAAAATCCCCTTGAAAGGGATTCGAACCCGGGTCGTCAGATTGCGAGCACAATGTTCTAACCACTAAGCTATCCTGTCCCCGGTGTGTGTGTGTGTTGTGTGTGTGTGTATGTGTGTGTGTGTGTGTGTGTGTGTGTGTGTGTGTGTGTGTGTGTGTGTGTGTGTGTGTGTGTGGGGTTACATTTACAGCAGATTCCTCAGTGAAAAATTGGTGCTGCCCTTGCTCCTGTGGATGATGAGGCCTACCTATCTTGATGTTGTTCATGTTTGTGGGTGACTCTGGAAAGCTAGGATGCCAGCCAGCCAGCCAGCCAGACAGACAGACAGACAGACAGATACATCAGTACTGAGGATAATGGCCAGGGGAAAAAAGTAGTTAACTTTTCTCTCTTTCTTTTCAGATCTGAGGTTCAGCAATGGTAAGACTTTGCACATGCAACTGTTTGTACCCACCATTAAGGTAGCAGCATTCTAACTTCGGGGACAGGTTAGTTACAAAAACTGCATTTTAGAATGAGCACACCATGAGTTTTGAAATATTACAAATCAATACTGCTTTTACTTTAAAAAAAATTCAATCTGGTATTCATACACTTTGGATTCTTTTTGGGGAGTGTGGGGTGGTGGGGTGTGGGTGTAGGGGTGTGTGTTTGGAAGGGGGGGAGGGGGGAAGGTTACTCCTCAAATCTGTGCAGGAAGTTTTTCTCTCCATAACATGTTAGAAAATAATAATCAATCTGACCAATCAAAACATAAGTTCAACCAGTTTGTTTTGGGTTTTTTAAGCAGAGAAACAATCCCACCACCCCCACTTTTGCATCAATCACCATAATCTATGGACTATGAGCTGTGACTTTCCTTCTTGAAGCCGCTGCAAAGATTCAAATCCATGACTTCATGGTCCCATGAGATTGATGAGACTTCGGATGAGACTATAAACCGAGGTCCAGTGCGCGAATGCATGCAGAACATCTTGCGCACATGTTAAATCCTGTTCCGCTTTTTGAAAGAGTAGGCCATTGTGTGCTGGTGGGAACAGATGACAAAATTTACAAAACCGCATACACACGGGGACTTGATGTAAAAAAGCACATGAGCGCTTATTCCATTATCCTCAATATAAAATAATAAATAAATAAGTAAATAAATCATGTCATCTGAGCGCTTTGATTTGTTGCTTTACAAGATTCAGCGCTATATAAATTCCATACATTATTATTTTTATTATTATTAATCCCACGGCTATAGTCTTCTTCTTGTTTCTCAGCTAGAGCTCCAAGGTTCAACAACGGTGGTGACATATTTGAGTATGTGACCGTTCCCCCCACCCCCCCCCACCCCCCAACCCCGATTACCACCAGCATAAAGGAAGCCACATTCCAGCTTCAGGGACCTTTTTTTTACATACACTAATTGGCAGGTACTGCTGTTTTTCATCACGCTTACCTTTTTAAACTCAAAGAACTCCACCTCCAACAGTCTCAAGGTTTCTTCCCTGGGTATTTCCTCTTTCCACTCCATGCTGTCTGGAGCCTGTGCCAGGGACAGGTCTGGTCTGATGGACTGGTCCGGAAGAGGCAGGTGGGAGTCGCCTCCCATGGTCCACTCCATCAGGGGCAGGTAACCAATGTCCACTTCCATGGAGGTGTGGCTCTCTGAAGCCTCCTCCATCCATTCCATGTCTGCGCGAGCAAAAGGCCGCACATCCGCAAGTTAGAACCTTTTTTTTTTTTTCTCACATTTTAGAAATGATCATGTTTGGGGTTATGCTCCCACCTCCACTCCATCTCTCCCTTGATTCCAAGCTATACACACACACAAAAAAGATTTCTGTTGCACCCTCTAACTACTCCTTGTCTGGATTGTCATTAGCTGGCATGCTGGTTTATATATTCCTTTTTCCCCCCATGGGAATGCCTGGGACCTGTCAGCATAAACAGCATCCCCACCTTCTGGAAATTCTGTGCTAGGAATTCCCTCTTTTCTGTCCCTCTCTTTTGTTTCTGCCTTGTACCTTTTCTTCCTGTCACCTACTTCTTATCTTGTTTTTTATCTTCTTGGTCCATTCTCCTGCCTTTTTTTTCCAGAAAGACTTAAAAGATACGAATGCTCCCCCATGCCAAAATTGGATATGCTGGGCCTGACTTGTCAGGCACTTAACGGCAGTGCAACGCATTGTCACTCATTTGACACAGACAGCCATAGCTGCTGTCTGAGCTTTTGAAGAAGAAGAAGAATTCCCTTTGCTCTGTACCATGTCGTCCATACCATCTATTGCCATTAAAAAAGGTAAAGGTAAAGGAGTCCCATAACCTATAAGGTCGTAGGGGAGCGAGGCGTCAGAGACCTCACTTCTCTAGGGCCAGCATATTGAGGGCGGCACCCATCTCCTCTCCCTCGCTGCTTTACCTTCCCTGACCCTAAAGAGGGCAGGTACCCATTTACAGCTGGGTGAACTGGGGGAACTGTACTGAAGCCAAGGCGCGCAAACGGTCACCCATCCAAGTGGTAACCACGCTCGACGCTGCTTAACTTGGCTGGGGGAAAGCGAGTGCTCCGACCACTGAGCTATCCCGTCCCCTTAGCTGGAACAATGGTTTATATTACCCCATTACTGTTCCGTGTCCTCCATGCCATCCATTGTTATTAACTGGCACAATGGTTTATATAATCCCCTTTGTTCTGTTATAGAATCATGTTCTTCATAACAGCTATCCTTTCAAAATGGTTGGTCACTTGAAATGGAATAACAAAATTATCTGTCAACGGTTACCAGTGTCTTCCATGTTTGTATGTCAGAGTGTCACATAAAATCAGATTGTCTTGGATAGCAAATAGGATAAAAACTGTGTTAGCAAAGTTGTTTGTTTGTTTTTTAAACTGAGTTAGCAAAGTTGATAAATGAGGACCAGTCAGGATTTATGCAAGGCAAATGCAATGAGAATAGTCTACGAACGTTGTATGATATAATACACCATAAAAAATGCTTACAAATCTATTTGGTTTACTGGTTTTTACTGACTTGGAAAGGCATTTGACTTAGCTAACTGGTCTTTTCATACATTGTCCTCGAAATGAAAGAATAAAATTTTAAAAATACATAAGGATCTACAAACTTTTGGCAAATATTTCACACACACACACACACATGCGCGTGCACACACACATCTAATATCACCAACTGAGGATAGACTTTAAAATGAACAACAGCAACAAGAACAACAATTTACAAACACACACCAAACACACCACACACACACAGCACAACACACACACCACCCCCTCCCCCCCCACACACACACACACTCAACCTCCCTACCCCCCCCCCCCCCCCCCCCCACCACCACCACCACACACCACCACCACACACAGAGAGAGAAAGAAATCCAACAACATACCGACGTTCAGTTTTCTCTCGTTGGGCACCTCCATGTGGAAGTGGTGGACGTGGGAGCCATCCCGGCTGATGACCAGGTCGCCTAAGAACTGTGCCGGAGTGAACCAGAAGGGGTTGGCCGGCGCCTCGCTCAGCTGGAACTCTGCATGCATTCTGCAAGCGCCAACATTTGCTGACGTGCGTTTCATCCGACAACGGTGTTGTTTGTATCATAGCTTTTTTGTTGTATATGTCAGAATGTAATGATTGTATGGTGGTTGTTGTTGTTTTTTGGGGGGGAATATATACACACACATGCATGCACGCACGCACACACACACACACATGTGCGAGTACACACACATGCATACATGCACATGCACACACATCCTTCGGATGAGACTATAAACCGAAGCCCCTTGCCCACACGTTAAATCCTGTTCCGCTTTTTGTAAGAATAGGCCCTTGTGTGCTCGTGGGAACAGATGACAAAATTTACAAAACCACATACTCATGGGGAATGGATGTAAAAAAGCACATAAGTGCTTATTCCATTATCCTCGATATAAAAGAATAAAATAAAATTTAAAATATATAAATAAATAAATAAAACACACACACATGCATGCATGCACACACACACATTAAAAAGAAAACAAGGACCATCATTGTTACTACTTCTAAACAGCATCTGAAAAGACATAACACCACCACCATGATGATGATGATGATGATGATGAAGGTGATAATGGTGGTGTAAAAGGTAAAGGTAAAGGAGTCCCATAACCTATAAGGTTATAGGGGAGCGAGGCGTCAGAGACTTCACTTCTCTAGGGCCAGCATATTGAGGGCAGCACCCATCTCCTCTCCCTCGCTGCTTTACCTTCCCTGACCCTAAAGAGGGCAGGTACCCATTTACAGCTGGGTGAACTGGGGGAACTGTACTGAAGCCAAGGCGTGCAAACGATCACCCATCCAACTGGTAACCACGCTCGACGCTGCTTAACTTGGCTGGGGGAAAGCGAGTGCTCCGACCACTGAGCTATCCCGTCATGGTGGTGTAGGTAATGGAAATAAAAATTTTCTTAAAACTTCTCACAAGACAACAAAACGTACCTGAAAACAATATGCAGGTATTTGTCGTTGAAAGCCTGCACACAGGCGACGGTACCCCGGGGATGGAACCTCATGTTGACAAACGGGCGTGGATGCATCATCGCCATCAGCCGAAACAACAACTTCTCCCTGTCACCTTGAGGCATGCTGGGTAGGAACTTGCGACTGTTGTCCTTTCTCTGTGAAACGGAATCGCAACCTCCCCCCGTCCCCAAAATGCGATATGGCAAGCCCACTTCCAGTTCCTCCATGTCATCTGGTAAAAGGGCCTTGAACTCGCTGACCCCGAAGACCTCGTGTTTCCGATTCGGCTCTGTCCAACTTTCAAGTCCATAAAGCGTTCTTTGCCCCGTTATCTGCAAAGGGGACATAAGTCATTTTGTTAGGCTGTGTTTATATCAAACAACGTTTCAAGAAGCTGAATTATAAGATTTCAAGTGAAATTCATGATTGCCATTGATATGGAAAAAATATATCATAGCCATGATAATAGCAGAAGTAAGACTTTTTATCACCAACATTGGTGGCCAAAATCGATCAGTTTTTGCAGGCCTCATATTGTGGGTTTTTTTCTACCTATGCTTTAAGTTTAACAAAGGAATCCACAGTTTCTGAACATTGTAGTGTCTGACAACCTACAATGTATATACATATAAATGGATCTTTTCCACACGTTCTTGATAATATTACCCATGATGTTTTGAGAATGAAAGACGTCCTTGCTGTACATCTTAGATGTACAGTTACAGACACATGAACCCTTCAAAATGTCTGGTGGCACCATCATTCCCAAATGTTTGCGTAATGTAAATATCACATACTCAAGGTGTGTGACAACTGCCGGGCAGTTCTGATGTTCACATCAAACCTAGCACGCACTTGCACACACACGCGCGGGGACACACACACACACATACACACACTCACACATGCATGCATGCTTACTTGCACACATACACTAATGCATGCAAGCATGCCATACATTCACAGAGACAAGTTCATATATACACATGTGTGTGCCACAATTTCACCCATATACTCAAACTCACTCACACAAACACACTCTCCCTCTCTCTTAGTGAGGTGTGTGTGTGTGTGTGTGTGTGTGTGCGTGCGTGCGTGCGTGCGTGCGTGCGTGCATGAGAGAGTGAGTGAGTGAGTGTGTGTGTGTGTGTGTGAGAGTGAGTGAGTGAGTGTGTGTGTGTGTGTGTGTATGTCTATGTGTGTGTGTGTGTGTCTATTTATCACACAACAGTTACTTTGATGTATCCTTTACACAGTCATGCATACAACCTGTGACAAGCCAACACAACAATTTATTGTTATAATGTTACTGTGCAGATTTTGACATGTATGCATCTTGAAGTTGCAACAATCTCATTATTCACATAATTTTATACAGCTCATACAGAACTTGACTTTTGTTCTGCCACTAAGATTCACGTATGCATTTTCTCATTTTTATGTTATGGATACACACACATTAAAGAAATTGAAAGAAAAACCAAAAACAAAACCAACAAATTAAAAAAAAAAAAATGAAATCAAATGAAACTGTGAATTTGACAATATGGCAATCTGTAGTTCTTCCCCATTTCTCAAAACAATAATGTGTTTCTTTTTATTCTTTTAAACCAAAGGGGTCTTACCCCTAAAATGTGTCATGATACTTAAGTTGCACAAGCCATTCGACAGAGACTGTGCTCTCCACTTGAGTTGCACAAGCCATCTGACAAAGACTCTGCTCTTAATTCTGCCGTTAAGCCCTTAACAAGTCAGGCCCAGCACATCTGACTACAGCATAAGCAAGAATTGTTATCTTTTAAGTCTTTCTGGGGAAAAAGGCAGGAGAATGGACCAAGAAGGCAGAAAATAGACAAGAAGGAGGCCACAGGAAAGAAAGGAACAAGGCAGAAACAAAGACAGTGATAAAAAAGATAACATTTTTAGCACTGAATTTCCAGAAGGTGGTGATGTCTTTTATATTGACAAGCCCTCCCCCAATCTCCACAGGCAAAAACACTTTTAATTCAATGATAATAGAATATGCTCTCCAGTGGTTTGGGTTTTTGTTGTTGTTGTTGGGTTTTTTTACTCCAGTCCCCATGTACATGCGGTTTCATAAATTCTGTCATCCATTCGCACTGGCACAGAATGGCCTACTCTTCTGAAAAGCAGAGCAGGTTTTAACATGTGCACAAGATGTTCTGCGTGCACTTGCACATGGAGCCTTGGTTTGTAGTCTTAACTGAAGGATTCTTGAGGGGACAGGGGTCAGCACTGAAGTTACTCCAGGGGAAAAAAACAAACCCTTGATCAGGGTTCAAACCCTATTTGGCAGATTGCCAGCGCAATGCGCAACTGTCTAACCACGGGGCTATTCCACCCCTGATGTTTTGTGTGGAAATGTTATATGACAGTGTAGTCTGTAGATATTTCTTTAACAAAATGCATCAAAATGGCAACAACAACAACAACACAAATACAGATCACTGGATATAATTATGTCATTAAAACATGAATTCGTAACATTGGATTTTAACACATGTGGACAAATTAAAATAGATTAAAAGTCAAGATATTTTGTTACACAATACAAACAGGGATTGAAGATCTATAAAGGACATTTTGACCTCAACAAAAGAGATAATTTTCTAAAGTGAGTTTTTTACAGTTCTGTCACATGTGTGATCCTCCTTCACACAATGAGTCGCACCGCACTGGAGTTAATTGTTAACACGTTATTAATCTGCAATAATATAAAAAAAAAAGGCTATTCAATAAAATTTAAAAAATATTGGCAATTGAACAATACTATGAAAAGTTCCTACAAACTGAAATGTTAGACTCCAGACTGTTTGCAAAATGAGAAAAAAAATTGACACATTTTGCAGGTGGTCAGGATGACAATTTGCATGTTTTTAAACGTGTTTTTATAACAAAACAAAAATAGATAAATAAAAAACTATGCCTTGCTACTTCAGTACAAGGAAGAAGAAAGCTCATAATCCATCAAAGTATCAAAATCAACAACTCGACCCCCACCCCGAAAAGCGGGTCATGTGCAATGTGACTCATTTTGTGGTGTTGGGTCATTCATTCATTCATATCTATCTATCTATCTATCTATCCATCTATATATATGGACATATATAATTCATAGCACTATTTACTCATCTGCAGAGGCAGATTTTACAAAGGCCCATTTAGTAGACTTTGTACAAGTTCAGAAACCTGAATGAGAGAACAAAGACATCATCAAAATATATCTCAAGACCACAGAAAGTGTCAGTATTGGAACAAGGTAAAAGATGAATGTCATCTATTTGAAGCTTGCACATTGCATGGTGATTTAATACAGAGCTTTTGGTCTCATGTTAGAAAAATTAAACAAGAGATGTAGTCTTACAAGGTAATGAAAATGGGAGTATATTTTGTTTGATGAAAATTACGAGTTAACTATAATTAAATACACAGATGACTCCAGTTTTAGAAAGAGCAAACTTTGGCCCAGTGATATACCTTTCCTAATATGACTAATATGCATTTTTTCAGAGAATAATGCATTACCAGAAGATGTGTTTAACCAAACATTTAAAATTTACGTCAATTACATCAAATAAGTCTTTTTATGACCTAATAACATTTTTTTTTAAATCAGATTCACGGTCTGATTTTCATTCAATCATTTATGTACAGATTTACATTATTTGCAAACACGTACACAAGTTTTTAATTTATATTTTCAAAACAAAGAAAAGGCGTAAAATTTAATTTGTCTTTATTCAGATCATTTCCATTCGGTGATTTCTGCACAACAGAGGGAAAAGGTTGCCACGCTGTCAAATTCACAGTAATGATGAGTACACTACAGAGATAAGTAAAGACGACAGAAAAAAAGGCAGTGGATTTTCAGAGGTGACAGGCCATTGTGTTACTGTGCTGACAGACCTGGTTTTGTTAGCCTCGCATCAGTGCACCTGCACAAGGCAATCATGTACATCACATTAGTCTCACAACGCACACACACACACTCACACTCACGCACACACACACACTCACACACATCACACATCAGCACACACACACACACACACAACACACAGAATGTGCATGTGTAAACACACACACACACAAATCATATAAGCACACATGAGAGAATGTTAACTGTTACTGTTATGAAAACCATAAAAATTCAGAAGAATCAGTGCTGTTCTAGACACACCATGTACAGATCCACGAAAATTAGAACAGAAGAATACGGATAGTTCAGTCTTCTGAAGAAAAGTTTAGTAATCTTTCATTACTACTGCTTTGCTTCACCCTAATGGGAGAAAACAAACTTTACCATCACCAAATAGTTATTGATTTGTTTGATAATAATGTAAAGACTAGCAAACCCACTGCTATTTTTGCAACAAATGAAAATGTTATAAATCATCAACAACTCAACATCTGACACACCATGATTCATTCTTCTTTTGAACGAAATTTTTTTTTTAATTGAAAGAGATTTTACATACTCCAAGCACCAACTTTACATATATTCACTTTGATTGCTCACATCATGAATTTCTTCAACTTGATAAAACAGCACCAATAAGAGAGAGTATACGTTCAAACAAGTCAATGTACCTTTTTTTCCAAAAGCTATCTGAAGGCAAAAATGAAAATCAAATGTAAAAACAAAACAGCCAGAGACTATCATATAACAACAAAAACCCTAGGAAGTAGAGAATGTAAAGAGAAACAGGAAAGGAAGCTACAATCATCTACAAACAGATGAAGACACATATACAACAATTTTCCAGAACAAATCAGAGAGTCATTAAAACAGTGTTAAATCATTGCACCCCCACACAGCACAAATACATGGAAGAAGTTGAAAGATGACAACTCTAGTGATTAGAGATTTGTTCACTGGGCACAGCGCATGGAGGTACTGCTTGCTGTGAAGAATCATCAAACCTACACCCGTTTGGTAGGATATGGTTACATTCCCTCTGCCAAACAGTCTAGCGTTTCCTTTTTTCTTCCAATCTTTCCATTATCTTAGTATATCATGGTTTTTAATATCTTTTTTGTATTTTGGTGTGGCTCGTTGTTGTTGTTCCTTGGCAAGAACTCCGAGGTTCACCAATGGTGGGATTTTGAATATGTGACCATTTTCACCCACCTTTAAGGTAGATATTCCAATATTGGGCAATATTTTTTTTAATCTTAAAAAACTAATTCTCTTTTATCACTTTCATTGGCTGATTTTTTAAAAGTATATCTTGAGCAAATTCAAGACACTCCCAAGTCTTCATCATATAGATGCTTAGTATGTGATCTGTGATAAATGCATTCATACTGGTTAGTCAACTGTCGAGGAACATGATATCACATTAAAAACGTTTACAGAAGATTCCATAAAAACTATGTTTTGTATTAACCAATCAGACACTACTTTTGCACTCCTGAAAAGGGAACCATTTTTCAGCCAATGTTATCATAAAACTGATTTTGAAAAATTTACAGTCAGTGGTTACAGGTCTTTAAGATTTTACTTTTCAAACACTCATCTCTTGTTATTAGTGTCGGTTATTATTATTATTATTATTATTATCATTATTATTTCTTAGTGAGGTGTCAGTCATGGTATGGCTTTTTATGATCAGCTGGGCAGTAAACAGCATGAAAGAAAATGAAGAGTTATTCCAAGGATGGTATGGTTGGCATTCGCTTTTATTCATTCATCCAACATCTCTGATTTGAGCGCTTTGATTTGTTGCTTTACAAGATTCAGCGCTATATAAATTCCATGCATTATTATTATTATTATTATTATTATTATTATCTCTGCAATAAAACTTTCTTCATATGTGTGTGTTCAAATTCAAATTCATTTAACGTCTTTTCACAGTTGTGTGTATACGTGCATGCATACATGTGTGCATATGTGCATGTGAGTGTGTGTGTGTATGCATGCATGAGCATGCATGTATGTGCATGCATGCATATGCATGTGTGAGTGTGTGCGAGTGTGTGTGAGTAAATGAGCTTGAATATTTGTCGTTTCTTCGCATCATTACCTACACGCCTCCCCCCCCCAAAAAAAAACAACAACAACAACAACAACAACAGACATAAACTAAGAAGAAAAAAAACACTGTTGTCTTTTTTTCCTCATTTTTCATTCCAGTTAATTTCACGTCACGTACGAGACAGGTAAGACACCTGTACAACACTATCTTTCCTGCACTGCCCAGTGAACAGAAGACGTGGACAAAGTGTACAAAAAAGGAACGCACACACACACACACACTCCAGAAACAAAGAGAAGGTGACGACAATACTCATGAATCCATAAGCACACAATAATGTGCGTACTTACCAGAGGCATGAAATAATATCTGGCATAGCGCAGATACAGCTGCATGACCTTAGAGCCCAGCTCTGGCAGCTAACAGAAAATATTGTAAAACACAATCAAACATAAGTTGCAACTTCACAAAAAACACTGGTGTGTGATAGTAAAGGTGTACTACTGATAGAAAACTTCAATCAGTTTCTTTCCTCCCCCACCCACCCCCACCTTCTGGACTAAAGATATAGGTAAGTATGCTTTAAGTGTGTGTGTGCATGTGCATGTGTGTGTGTGTGTGTGTATATGTGTGAGTGTGTGTGTGTGTGTGTAAGAGAGAAAGAGAGAGGGGGGAAAGAGAGAGAGGGGGGAAAGAGAGAGAGAGGGAGAGAGGGGGTGGAGGGGTGGGGAGAGAGAGAGAGAGAGAGAGAGAGGAGAGAGAGAGAGAGGAGGGTGTGTGTGTGTGTGTGTGTGTGTGTGTGTGTGTGTGTGTGTGTGTGTGTGTGGTGTGTGTGTGTGTGTGTGTAAACTTGCAACACAGATAAAAGAAAACTTGAACAATAACAGCTTTTTGTTTCTTTCAAAACTCCACCAAAAGAACAATTATAGTACATCCCCAAACCATTATGAAAACAAACAACAACAAAAACACCGAAAAAGCAGCAAGATTAAAAGTCATTGTAAAAGACTGTACAGAAATGTTTTTCTTACTTCAAACAGATTGCAGTGGCCATACAAGTTATCTGTACATCATTGGGCAAGTTTGCAAACCCTCGCACAACTTGCACAATGAGTGCACAGATAACTCTTCTGGGACTAACATTTTGTGTTTGGTTGTTTTGTTGCAGGATAAAGATAAACTTTACTATTGGATGAACTATGCTAGCCACTCAATGATAATAAAACACATGTAATGATATATAGGAGAAAGTAAAGGCAATAAAGGTATTCCCATGAACTATGTGGTCATTAGGGAGTGAGGTGTCAGAGACATCATTTTCTCTAGGGGCCAGCATATTAAGGGCGCAAGGCACACATCTCCTCTCCCTCTCTGCTTTATCTTCCCTAACCCTAAAGAGGCAGGTACCCATTATTTACAGCAGGGTGAACTGGGGGACTGCACTGAAGCCAAGGCATGTAAACGGTCACTCATCCACTTGGTAATCACACTTAATGCTGCTTAAAACCTTAGCTTGGGGAAAGCCAGTGCTCTGACCACCAAGTCAAGTCAAGTCAAAAACACTTTAATCACCCATGAAGGGCAATCACAATACTGACAAGCACACTGATACATATAATTATCTCATAAGACACAAGAAAGCTACAATATTTCAAATTGGTATGAACATTCCAAAAGAACTTCAAAAAAGAAAAAAAAAGTATCACACATACACACAAACACACGCAAGCGCGCACACACACACACACACGCATACGCACACACTCGCACACACACATACCCACACACAACAATGTAGGCATACAATGCTACCCCATCCCCACCAAAAAGTGCTTGACTGCACTTCTGAAAATAATTCAAAGAAGGTAAAACATTAAGCCCATCAACGCTTCTTACATCCAGCGACAGCAAGTCATCCATGGTTAAAATAGGCTTCAAAGACAGGGGACTGAAATTGGCATGAACGATCATCACTTCCTCCCCTTTACTCGGTGTGTATGCTGGGTAATTCTCCACTGGTTTCACCTGTACAGAGAGAATACATATATATCAGGATATATAATATATATATATACATTTCAGAGACAGGGAGAGGGACTGAGACAGACAGACAGACAGACAGATTAATGAATAATGAACAAAATTTATTCTTCACAGAAGAGAGAGAGAGAGAAGAGAGAGAGAGAGAGAGAGAGAGAGAGAGAGAGAGAGAGAAAAGAGAGAGAGAGAAGACAGACAGACAGACAGACAGACAGACAGACAGACAGACAGAGACTACAAGCAGAATGAGAGATTGACTAAAATAAAGACAGACACTGAGACACAAAGATACAAAGAGAGACTGACACAAAGAATTATTATTATTATTATTTCTTCTTCTATATCAAGGATAATGGAATAAGCACTTATGTGCTTTTTTACATCCAGTCCCCATGTGTATGCGGATTTGTGAATTCTGTCACTTGTTCCCACCGGCACACAATGGCCTACTCTTACAAATAGTGGAACAGGATTTAACATGTGCGCAAGATGTTCTGCATGTGTTCGCACACGGGACCTCAGTTTATAGTCTCATCTGAAGGACTTTTGGGGAGAGTGGAGTCTGCACTGATGTTAACTCCTGAGGAAAATATCCCCTTGAACAGGAATCAAACCCCGGTTGTCAGATTGCGAGTGCAATGTTCTAACCACTAGGCTATCCCTTCCCCTCAATGAGAGAGAGGCAGGCAGACACAGACAGGCAGGCAGGCAGTGAGAGAGAAGGAGAAAGAGAGAGGGGGAGGAGAGAGAGAGAGAGAAGACAGACAGACAGACAGACAGACTGACAACCCGGGTTCGATTCCCGTTCAAGGGGATATTTTCCCCTGGAGTTAACATTAGTGCAGACTCCACTCTCCCCAAAGTCCTTCAGATGAGACTATAAACCGAGGCCCAGTGTGCGAACGCACGCAGAACATCTTGCGCACACGTTAAATCCTGTTCTGCTGTTCATAAGAGTAGGCCATTGTGTGCTGGTGGGAAAAGATGACAGAATTTACAAAACCGCATACACACGAGGACTGGATGTAAAAAAGTGATAAGTGCTTATTCCATTATCCTTGATATAAAAGAATACATAAATAATAATAAAATAACAGACAGACAGACAGACAGAGACAGAGAGAGATAGAGACTAAGAGAGACAGGGAAACAATCTCTTGAAGAAACAATCTCTTGAAGAAACAATCTCTTGTCTTTTTTTTTCTGAGTATGGAAAAAGGAAAATCAGAGACAGGGAAAATGGCAAGTTTATTTACAGTAGGCACTGATCATGCTTTCACACTTTTCTAATTGAGTAAAGATCATCATTTACATAGTCCAATGATGGATGCTATAGCCAAGTGGACCGTTTAACTTCAATCCCATGGGTTCATGAAGTTGGCTAAAGATCAGTAATTGAATTAAAATAAACACACACACACACACACATATATATAATATTTATATATATGTGTGTGCATACATGCATATGTGTGTGCATGCACATGTGTGTGTGTGTGTGCTTGCATTCATATGTATGTGTGGTGTGTGTGTGTGTGTGTGTGTTGTGTGTGTGTGTGTGTGTGTGTGTTGTGTGTGTGGGGTGTGTGTGTTACCATGTTGTGTTTTTTTCCCCCATTCTTTCTTCAAGCAGTTTTGTCCCCCTTATTATGCTTACCTGTGAAGCCAGTGACTTGATATCCTCTATGTGCGGAATGAGTTGTCTGAACTCAAAAGCAGAGATATAGTCATCACAGTTTAGATCGTGTCCTTTGAATACGTCTACTGCATCTTGACCAAACTTCTGCTCGATCTCGTACAATTCTCTCTCAATAGCAGGTGCTGGACCACGTGCAATCAGAACAATAAATGTGACGACAATTCCCATCATAATACACATGAATGGCACAATAATGCAGAAAAAGACAGGAATTCTGATGGTGACACATACGATTGTCTTCAAGTGTAATAAAACTACTCCACTCATTTACCACGCTACAATCGTCGGAAGTGTTCAATGTAGGGGACACATGTATTGGTTTTATCATGATCGTTTTCATCACTCGAGTCTTTTTCGGTCTCATTTCCATTGTCTGTATTGAGATTGCCTTCATTGGTAGCCATTCTCTCCACACGGCAAGCCAATTTCAAATATGATGCACTCTAAAAATATAAACTTGCACAACAACTTTCTGTTGACCGAACCCGAGACAGTCGCATTAGTTTGAATCAACTCCCTCTTCCTACTGCAGGTCAATAACAAACAAAAATTGTAAGCTTATGGCTTAAATGAAGCTACATCCACTTTGTCTGTTGATAACTTTTGAAAATATTTCTGTATCTAGAGTCTATTGCTCGAGAGAGGTATTCAAGAAAGAAGAGAAACCTTTAGTTTGTTGCTAGGGCGGAAACGTAAACACCAAGGAAGATAACTCGTTCCATTTAGCCTACTTCTCGACATCTACTGATGGGAGGTTTTGGTTCTCTTGTCCATATGATAATAAATAGTAATTGCCAATTACTATCAACTCAGAAACGCACGCTCCCTTTGCATCCAATCTTTATTGTTGTTTTTTTCTCTCCATCTCAAAAAGCCCCACTATCCTTAGCATAGCCGTATGAAGTTGATAAATGAGCTATAGACATAAAAATAGCAGTGGTTAGTCGAATCTGCAGGATTGCGAGTTACTTCCGGTTGCAGATGTGCACCGATGTGCACAAACAAACGATTAGTATGATTACTGCCAGTTTTTTACTACAACTCAGAATCCAGATATCTCCTGCACCGTGTGTATTAATGTTCAGCAATTTTGTGATAACCATGTAGAACACAGTGGGGAAAAGCCTGTTGTCCTGTTTTATTGCAATAGTGAAGTACAATGAATGTTGCTTCATACCCTTGATTATTTCGATATCAGATATGCAGGTAAAGTTAATGACAAAATCAGTTCACTTACTGGTGATTATGATTAATAGATGATTGAGTGACACAGTCTCTGGATCTTCGAAATGCTGTATAATCAGATGCATATTGATATCAACTGAAGATTTGATTTTAAATTCATTTATTGTGTAACTAAAAACCACTGGTGTTAATCTCTGTACTGTTATGTCATGTGTAACTGTAAGCGTGGCAACGCACGATGTCATCTCATCTACTGTTGATGTTAATTAAGTGTTCAGATGCATAATGCAATAAAAGATGCAGTAGATAAATCCATATTGCACCATTGTTTCTTTCAGTGAAAGGGTGCATGTAATAGATTCCTTTCAGCATGATTGATGACCATGGTTTTATTTTGAGTGTACCTGTAGGAAGGTATAGGCAAAACAAAGTCACAACCATTGTTGTGTTCACTACCTCCTTTCTTAGTTTCTGTTAGTCATAGTCAGGTCTTGTCAATTTTCCTGAGGTCATCTTAACACGTTCAAATGGATGGAGCCTGTACCACTACCAGTGTGAAGGTTTATTCTAGTATTGTACACTTTAGACAGATTTTATCACTGAGTGGATAGTGATTTTTTTTTTTGCTTCTATCCCATGGGTTTTAATCTTGGCTGTGGTGTCTGGTGAATTAAGGGTGGGGATGTTTTCAAACTCCATGATCAGCCTGAAAGTGCAAACCTGCCAATGCTTTGATTTCCTTTGTGTGTATATAATACAGAAGAGTGAGCATGCATGTTAAAGATCCCTTAACTTGTGTCTCTGTGCTTTGAATTATTTACAGAAAGTCAAAGATGCCCAGCATGCCCCCTTTACCTGGAGGGGTAAGCTCTGCCAGACTCAACTTGCTATAGGGATCATGATGGGATAACCTTGTGGTTAGCGTGATGCGCTCGTAATCTGCTGATCCGGGTTCGATTCCCGTTGAAGAGGATTTTTCCTCTGGAGTTAACATTAGTGCCAACTTCACTCTCCCCAAAAGTCCTTTGGATGAGACTATAAACCGAGGTCTGATGTGCGAATGCACGCAGAACATCTTGCGCACATATTAAAACCCAGTCTGCTTTTCAGAAGAGTAGGCCATTGTGTGCCGGTGAGAATGGATGGCAAAATTGACAGAACTGCATATATACACGGGAACTTGATGAAAAAAAGCACATGAGTGCTTATTCTTATCCTCGAAATAAAAGAATAAGATAAAGATGACCTTTAGTCACTATTGGCTTTATAATCCAGTACAGTGCCCCAATGACTCTTGAAGGAGATGAGGGAAAGATCTCTTGGCAAACTATAGATTGTCAGGGAGGGAATGGCCTCATGGTTACCTCAGTTTCAGTTTGCCCATTTTTTGGGCCTGTGGTGAGTTGATGTCAAAGCCTTCAAGACAGGAGGCTCATGGCAAAAAGTCATTGGACATTGTGGTGTGACAAAGTAATTGATATTATTATCATCAGTAGGGAGCTTAGTATGTGGTGAGAAGCCCCCCATAGACTTGTGGCCCTGGAGATGTTATGTGATGAGCCTTGATGTAAGTAGGATGGTGAGATCAGAGCAGCATGGAATTTAGCTGGGTAGGATTGCCACAGAAGATAGAACAGCAGAAAAAGAAAAGTTAGCAACTTACATATGAATGTAATATTACAATTACAGACTTGAAGGTTGCATGTTCGAATCCCATAAGAGCCATAGGAAATTTTGTTATCAAGTTTAGGGCTCCGGCAGGCTTCTAGTTCTACCCAGAGTTAGCATGCTATATCAGCTTGTCGGGAAGACTAGGACCACAAAATCAAGCTTCATCCACTTTATGGATGTGATTTTGAGAGTGTTGATCAAAGTACCTGACCAACACTGTAGGTGTCTTTACCTTCTCAGTAAGCGTAGAATACAGCCCTGTTACATAGTCTCAAAGCACAGTATACACTCAACTTCCATTGTAGCAGAATAACATCATTTTCATCACAGTTGGTCATCATTCAGTAAAAAAAATATTTAAAAAACCCTGTCTCTCACTCGGCCCCATTTGCTCTGGTCTCATGGTGACCTCAGTTTTGGTTTTCTATGCAGCTCAATGAAATGAATAGAAAGGAATCATACAGAAGCTCTGGTTCAATGAAAGTGAAAAATATGCATGTCTTAAAAAAGCTGTTAGCATTTTGTATTGTGTCTAGTTGGTGGAGTCTCAGTATTTTATTTATCAGTTTGTCATGAGACAGATGTCAAGGTGACAATTCCCATGTTCAAACTGGTTGATTTGGGTGAGAATGACAGGATAACTGTTTTCCCTGTCATAGACAGGTGATCTTTTCACTTGATTTTCCATTGGCATTTTTTTCTTTGTTGTTGTTGTTGTTGAGATGAAATGCTTCTAAAGCAATCCTAAAAATAACTTTATTTAAACTCTCCCCAAGCTAAGGTTAAGCAGCATTGAGCGTGGTTACCTGGTGGATGGGTAACCATTTGTGCACCTTCGTTTCAGTACAATCCCCCAGTTCACCCAGTTGTCAAGGGGTACCTGCTCTCTTTAGGGACAGGGAAGGTAAAAGTAGCGAGGGAGGGGAGATGGGTGCTGCCTTCAATATGCTGGCCCTAGAGAAGCTGAGGTCTCTGACACCTCGCTCCCTAATGACCGCATAGGTTATGGGAACACCTATACATTGTTGATTACACACATTTTTCATGCAGGACTTATAAAGAATACCAAGGAATTTTCAGAATTCCTAAACTAGGAAAGTTAAGATGATTTTTCATCTTGACCTGTTTCTTTCTAGCTTTGCTTTTCATACTTGTCATTCTTGTGAAGTTGGAATGGGTGTTACATGTGGTTATTGTTTGAAGAATGATGACAGTAAGGTGGAGTGATCTGAAGGGACTGTTGTTGTGACTTTCAGGGCAGCTGCTAGAGAATTGATGACAAGTACAGTCATAGCTGGGGGTTCTGCAGTGCGCTGTTAGAGCAGAAGCTGCCCCTCCGTCATCATGTTTCACACGTCCCACATTCATGTGCCTCGCAATCGGCGGCCAAGTGCTCTGCGGACCTTCATCGCATCCTCGTCATTTGGTCCGCCTGACACCAAAGAGCCCCTGAGGCGAGGAATCTTGCTGACTGCTGTGGCGTTTGTCCTTCTGCTTATTGGTAGCATCCTCACCTGGCTGGGTAAAGTTGTTTTCTCTCTTTCTTTTTTCTTGTTCAAATAGTAGTTATGTTTAAAAAAAATTTTAAAAAGAGGAAAATTAGTACATATGGTAGTAGTAGTTCTGTGATTTAAAAAAAAAAAATAGCAGGCTGGTAAGGTAAGATTGTTAAAATAGTTTTGGTAGGTAGTGTTGGTAAACCCAGTTTTAGTGTACTACAGGCATTCATTTTTGTGTGTGTGTGTGATATCAAAGAAACTTTCTTTTAACTTTTCTTTTTCTCAATTTTAGTGTTTTCAAATCATATACACAAATCGATTTGATGTCAACGTCCATGTTCAAGTTTTGGTAAAATAAACCCAGTCTCTATTACAGGCACTCATTTTTTGGGTGCTACATCAAAGAAACTCTTTTTTGTACCTTTTCTTGTTTGTTTTTTTAATTTTTCAAATCATATACACATATCAGTTTGATGTTGACATCCATGGGCAAATAATACATATCAATGCAGACAAAGAAAAGGGAGGGGCAAATGCAAACATATATAACGCAAGACATATATATTGCAACCAATACATGCACTCTAATGACCATGCATGCATAGATACACACACGCACGCACTCATGCTCACTCACTCTCTCACTCACTCACGCTCACACACACACACACACACACACACACACTGCTACCATACATACTCTGCAAACACTGACTGCCATTGATGGACAGCCAAAAGAAAAAGGGGAAAAACTCAGTAGTAGGCTGCAGAATTTAGTTGTGCTGCCCACGACGTATAGGGGGCATGTGGAGAACAAAGTAAACCTTTGTTTCATTGTCTGCGTTGTTTTGTTGTCTGCATTGTTGCATTGTCTGCAGGCTTCAATGATGTGTTTGGGGGCAACATGTCCATGACGGGCCCATTGCTGATTGCTTTGTCACTGCTGCTTCTGCTGCTGTCCTTCCGTCAGTTTCTGCTGGCCAGAAAACGCAACACCACCACCACACGCTCTTCCATGCAGGTCAGTATCCAAGTCTTTTTTGTTGTTGTTTTTGGTATGATGAGAATGATACTGATAAGCAGACTGAAATTATCTGCAGTCAGCATTATTGAAAAATTGTGGCGGGGTTTATGATAACGAGATTGAAATCATCTGCAAAATCAACATTATTGAAAAATTGTGGTTTTGTTGGGTTTTATTTAAGTTGGGTGGGGGGGGGGGGGGGGGGGGGGCGGATAGCTTAGAGCATTGAGCTTGTGATCTGACCACCCTGACCCAGGTTCAAGCCACCACCAGGGCACCCGTTCAAGGGGATTTTTTCCCCTGAAGTTAACATCAGTACTGACTCCCCTCCCCAAAAGTCCTTTGGATGATACTTTAAATCAAGATCCTATGTGCAAATGCACACAGAACATCTTAAGCAATGAGATTTAAATCAAGATCCCATGTGCGAATGCACACAGAACATCTTGTGCACAAGTTAAAACCTGTTCTGCCTTTCGGAAGA
Organism: Rapana venosa; assembly: GCA_028751875.1. Taxonomy (NCBI): domain Eukaryota; kingdom Metazoa; phylum Mollusca; class Gastropoda; order Neogastropoda; family Muricidae; genus Rapana; species Rapana venosa. Next base: position 41,423,303 of record CM054138.1, read on the forward strand.
GTACACCATTGTGTGCTGGTAAGAATGGATGACAAGTTTTTTCTAAATGCATGCACAGTGGTGTTGTGCATTTTTTTTAAAGGTATAGGACAAGTCCTTCAGATTAGACTATAAAACCAAAGCCCCATGTACAAACACATGCAGAACAGCTTGCACACACATTAAAAATGCATTCGCCTTTTAGAAGAGTAGGCCATTGTGTGTCAGTAGAAACAGATGACAAAATTAAGAAAAAAAATGCATGCACACATGTGTCATGTTTAGACGCTATCTTCGAAATCAGAATGTGGCACCTTAATGACGGGTAAAAATAGTCACATACACAAAATCTCACCATTAGTGAACCTCTGATGCATGCGTCTCTCTGATTGATATTCTGTTTTTTTTTCCCTTCTCAACAATTCCATAAGTGATACACTATTTCATAAAATACTACATAAAAGACCTTGGAAGTAAGAATGCTTTTTTGACGACAAGTGTTGCTTTTTCAGCTGGATTCAGTGAACAGAGAGAGTATGACAGCAGTGGTGGTGAATCGTGACGATGGCCTTCACCCTTCCACTGTGGTTGTGGACAGGTACAACCGCATTGGCTATGACGGAAGCATCACTGTACATAGGTGAGTGGTTCAGTCTGAACTTTGTACTGTAGCTCTGAAGAAAAAAAACTGAAAGGAAAGTTCTGATTGTAGGATTGGGGGGGGGGGGGGGGGGGGGGGGGTGCTTTTTAAATCTTCTTTATATTAACTTTGAAGGTTGATTTTTTTCGCTTTTGTTTAGTTTTGTATTTATTTAAGATACCCCCATGGGGATGGTGGGGCTCTGTCAGTATAAATAGCGTCCCCTCCTTCCACAAATTCTATGCTAGGATTTTCCACTTTTCTATCCCTCTCTTTGCTTCTGCTTTGTTCCTTTTCTGCCTGTCACCGCCTTCTTGTCTATTTTCTGCCTTCATGGTCCATTCTGCCTGCCTTTTTTCCCTTCATAACCAAAATGTGTGCAGGGAAAAGTTTGCTCCATTTCTTTTACAGGTTCTTTTTTTATAATTTGACTGATACCACATTCAGCTACAGCAGATTTCTTTGCATGCAATTCAGGGTGCTCTCCCCAGAGAGAGTGTGTTGCTGCAAGAGCAGTGCCACTCATGCTTTTAAAAAAAAAATTGTTTTCACTTGTATTTGTTTCTTTATCAGAGTGGCTTTTTTTCTGCAAAATATTGCCAGGGACAACTCTCTTGTTGCCATGGGTTCTTTCACATGCGCTGAATGCATGTTGCACACATGATTTGGTTTCATATGCTCTATATATTTTTTGGTTCGTTGAGTTTGAACATGAGGGTGTGTACGTTTGTGTCTTAAAAGCAGTTGCCGAGTATGCTTATATGAATGCCTTTGAACGTGGTGGATTCCCAGGCACTGGGAAGATGACTGCGCCCCTCCATCTTACCAGGAAGTGACTCGCTTCATCAGCAGAAGCAACACCCCTTCCTGCATGGCTCATGACGACCAGGATGAGCTGCCCCCAACCTACGAGGAGACCATGTGCTCCACCATCTACACGCCGCCCCCGCTCATCCCCCCTCCCCTGTCCACCCCCACCCCCGCGCAGTCGGAACGGAGCCAGCTGCGGCGATCAGCGGGGAGTGAGGGGGGAGAGGGGCAGGTGTGTGGCCACGGCACGGAGAGAGGAGAGACGCCACCGAGCAGCGCCGTGATGCCTCAGGGAGGGGTGTACCCCCACCTCCCCCGCAAGCCGTCGTCGCAGGTGAAGACCAGCGTGACGACGGAGCTGGAGCTGGAGATGGAGAGGAGGGTGGGGCCGGGGGTGTCCGTCAGGAGCCAGAGCGTGTCGGGGGGGGTGGTGGTGGTGCCCCTCCCCCAGCACAGCCTGGCCCCCCTGCCGCACGCTCAGCACATGTCCGCCCCCGCATCCCCGCGACAGCTCTCCGCCCCTCCCTCCCCTCACCCTTTCTCGGCGCCCCCCTCGCCCCGGCAGCTGAGCCCTCGCCCCAACCTGACTCCGCCGCCGCAGTACATGTCTCCCAACAGCTCCTGCGTGCAGCTCTCCACCCTGCCTCCTCCTTCCTTGCACATGCTGTCGGCCTCCCCCTCTCACACGTTTTCCCGCCCCTCCTCCCCGCACTTTTCGGCCCCCTCCTCCCCGCACCCTGTGTCCGGGCAGCACAGCCTGACCCCGCCTCCCCAGTACACCTCCTGCCCTCCTTCCCCCAGGCAGGTGTCGGCGCCCGCCTCCCCCCTTCTCTTCTCCCCGCCCCGTTCTCCCTGCTTCATGTCCGGTCCCTTGCCAGCTATGCACCCGTTGTCTCCCCAGCCTCCGCCCCACCACCCCTTCCCTCCCCCGCCGCACTCCTTCTCACACCAGCTTCCAGACATGTCGCAGCAGATGTTCCCCCTCCCCTCCCTCAGTGCCAGAACCTGGGCCCCCTCCCCCCAGCACGCCCGCAGCCAGGATGGGTACACGTGCTTCAGGTACAACTTTGTCTCCCACCTTCCTGAGGATGCCTCCCTGTCAGCACGCCCTCTTCAGGGCCACCCTGCCGCTACCTTCAGCCATTTTCCCAGAGAGAGCGCTGCTGCTGCTGCTGCTGCTGCTGCTGTGTCCTGCCCGCATCCTGTTGCTGCTCACAGTCTAGGAGAGGCAGGACCTAGCTACTCCAGAGCATTCACCAGCGAGGGCAGGCCCGGTTTTCCCAGGGCGGATGTTCAGACAGGGGAGTCGCCTGTGTACGGTGCTGGGACAAGGGCGTGCATTCCTTCCTTGTCGGACCTTAGCCTGCAGAGAGATCCCAACGCAGCACAGCAGTCATCCTTTACCAGCAGAACTGACATCCAGGCCAATATCTGAGTGTTGCAAGAGACTGCAGGCCTTTGATAAAAAGATAGTGGAGAGGAACTTCATGCGGGATAGGCATTCTCAGAAGTTGATATGTTTCTGTAATAACTGTTCAGATTAAACGAGAACAGCTTCAGTACGTTGTGAATAGCTCTGAATGGTAAGAATACCATGTGCTGAAAAATGGGCTGATAATTGCTGAGCATGGGTCAGTAGTTAGAACAAGGTAGCTAATTTGAAGAGAAAAAAGCGGGTAAGCCAGCGAAAAAGGTTTGTTTTTGTCAAGTGTTGTGACCAATTTGACTAACAGTGAAAAGGACTGCAGGCATAAGTAACCAACTCTAAGACTTTCAGTAAACCCAATGTAGCTGATGGTCAGTGTTGTTGACATCAAAACTTTTTACAGGAAGTGTGTGGGTTTGATCTCTCCAGAAACCTAACTAACTTTCCTATCTGCTTCTTTTCAGAGAGGAGATTTCAAAGCTTATTAAAAGGAATGAGTGGGACCATTTAGTCAGTTGCATTTATATTAGAAATGCATGTCTGGTTTTAAAAAAGAAATTGCTCAACTTTTCTGACAATAATTGTCTGTTATCTCATGCATGGTTTTTGCAGGGGTATATTGTGATGGGAAGCATGGAGTTAAGTACTTGGCATCATTTAGTTTCAAATCAAACCAAAGCTTTGCAGTTTTGTCATTGCCATTCTCAATTTTGCCAATGATCATGAAATATATAAGATGATAAAAAGTTCAGCTCCCAGAATAAAAAACTCAGTTCTCATCTTTTGGACACATGCATGCCAGTTCTGACTTTGTATGACTTCAGATGTTCAGCATTAGCAGACACACTCTGAACTGTCTGCAGACAAGGGACAGTTTCTGCTGCAGGTTTTGAGTGGCTGGTCTTACAGCTAAACTATTGCTGTTATCAAGACTTGGCCTGCCTATATGATCACGTTCTGCTGATAGCCCTATGCATATGCTGAAATCAGAGGAGGCAGTTTAGGATGTAACAAGTTGTGGTTTTGATTCTAGTTTGAACTCAAACTTGTCCCTAGACCTTGAGTGGTGTTCTGGGTAGTAGTTTTTTGGTTGAAGCTATAAACTGGTGTCCCATGTTCAACGTTTAACACATGTCAAAGAACCTATTGCAACCAGAGAGTTGCCCCTGGAAAAGTTAATGTTAAAAAAAAACACTCACAAAAAGGGGAGGGGGGGGGGAATGACATGCAGATAGGAAAAATTCAAGAAAAAAAAGAAAAAAGAGTATCACTTCTCTTATGATGACCTGCTCTCTCCAGGGAGAGCAGCCTGAATTTCATGCAAAGTGTACTGCGACTGAAAATGGCGTACAATACATTACATTGCAATGCAATACAATATGATATGATATAATATTACACACCAGAGTGAGGTAGTAAGGTCCCAGCTGGTAGACTGTCACAGTGACAGACTGAACCTTTCTTGCAGAGATCAGCTCTCAAGGTGAAGAGAAATGTTCAGCACAAGAAAACGAAAGACAGCTGATGGAACAGGGACTCTTTGCTAAGTGCTGTCATCTTTTTTTGTTTTAAACGTAGTTTAATGAACAAAGAAGCTTGATCACTTCTGTTTACAAATCCACTGACCCAGACCCTTATTGTTTTGCTCCCTCTTTATCATGAAAAATTTTTTTCTCCAAGATATCATGGTCCCTCACTTCCATTCTTCTATCTCTCTGTCTCTCTCTGTTTCTCTGTCTTTCTCTCTCTCTCTCTCTCTCTCTCTCTTCTCTCTCTCTCTTCTCTCTTCTCTCTCTCTCTCTCTCTCCTCTTTTGTCTCTGCTCTCTTCTCTCAAACACATTTACATGCTGTCTTTCTCTCCTTACCCCCCCCCCCCCCCTCCCCCCCCCCCCCCCCAACACATACAAACTTATACACACTCTCTTCTCTCTCGCTTCTCTCTCTCTCTCTCTCTCTCTCTCTCTATATATATATATATATATATATATATCCATACATACTTGCACAAAGGCACTAAGTTATCTAGAGAAATACTATACCATTCCTTACCGCTGTGTTGCACAACAAGAAATACATGGAAAACCTGCCCCATCTGAATGAACAGGAATAATCATCAGCTGCATGAACGTTTCAGAGACGGACAGTGTCAGATGCTAAGAAAAGTCACAGTCTCCAAGTGCAATAAAACTGATAGCATTTTGTACACCATCGAAAGTTTCTGTATGTGTATTTATGCCTCATAATTATAGCTAGTAGTCTTTGTACTTCCAGTCATTATCATTGTCTTATTTGTAATAGACATTGTTTGGTCTTCATGTATATGTATATATGTGTATCAAAATACCCTTATTTGGGTATAGTTTGTTTTCAGTTCTGGAAAACCATTCAACTGTTGAGCAATATTGAGTGTGTGTTTTGGAGGGGGGGGGGGGGGGGGGGTATGTGTGTGGTGTGTTAAATGTACGCTGTTTGTTAAGTGATTCAGTGTTGTGATATTCCTCGGCATATTAAGTCATCAGTGTTCAGTATTTGTTGTGTCAGCCATAATCCACATGCCAAACCAACACAAAAAAAGAAACACACACACACACACAAAAAGATTTTCCCCCCAACAAAATGTCACAAGATAAGGCAGGTATAATTATGTGGTATGAATGGTGGCCCATTTGTTGCGTGATGTTCATATTCATATCCTTTCTGAGAAGTAGGAGAGACGGGTAATGGTACAAAGTGAAAGAAAAGTGAGATTGGCTGATGTTTTTTGGTCTGATCAGCATGCAGTTGTTGCTATCATTTTTTCCCCCCGTTTCTCAGCTAGAACTCTGAGGTTCACCAGTAGTGACATTTTGTGTATGTGACTGTTTTGGACCAGTGCTATCATTCAGGAGGCACCGTGGTCGAGTGGTTTAGGCGGTCAACTCGTGATCCAGAGGTCGCGGGTTCGATCCCCGCTCGGCTCGGTGTTGTGTCCTTGGGAAAGACACTTTACTCCTATTTTCCTCACTCCACCCAGGTGTACAAGTGGGTACCAGCTCTGCTGGGGAAGTATCTGGCGACAGACTAGCGTCCTGTCACAGGGGTGGTGAAAAACCATCAGTTCGCTTAACGCTACAGAAACCGGGATAAGCTCCGGCTCTATGGGCCTTCTGGCTCGAAAGAACATACTATCATTCAGGAAGCAGCATTTCGACTTTGGAGATAATGTCTAAACACAACACTAGGGTCCAGGCCCTTTTTTTGTAACAAAACTTGTCACCTTTTCCTACCAGCACGGAATGGCCTACTCTTCCAAAAGGCAGAATGAGTTGTGACGTGTTTAAGCAAGATGTTCTGTATGTGTTCACTCATGGGGCCTCAGTTTATAGTCTGAACTGAAGAACTTTATGGGGAGTGGATTCAGTACTGATGTTAACTTCAGGGGGAAAATCCTCTTGAATGGGTGGTGGCTCGAACTCAGGCCATCAGATCATGATCGCACCACTGTAACCACTAGAGCCCATGATATATTTCATCTTCACTTGTAAACTTTACTGTAAATCCCTTGGACTGAACCAAGGTTGAAGGTTAAAAGGACAAAGAGGGCAGGAAAAGGGCGAAGAAAGAAAACATGAAGAGTACACTTTGAATTGGGCTCATGGCTGTTCACAGTTCCTTTAGAGTTGTTGGGTTTTTTTAATGATGTACTAGTCATGGAATGAAGCCATGGTTTATTTAAGAACAAGGGCTTCTCATGTGGAGGTGTCAGAGAACTCTTTTTGTAATTATATTACTGCTTCAACTGTGAAAATTTGAGCCAAGACTTGTCATCTTTTCGAAGATTGAAAAAAAAATTCCTGCCATTTTGTGTTTTGTCTGTTCTTATTGTCATGTTCATTACCTGGCTTAAAAATCTATTGACCTTTATTTTGTTTGGAAAGTTTTGAACCCAAATGTTTGCCCCCATTTGCTAGACCTTGAGTGGGGGTGTGGGTGCTCGTCTTTCAGATAAGACAACAAACCAAGGTTTCGTGTGCAAAACACATTAAACACACAAGTAAGATCCCAGAGCAACAAGACAGTTGTCCATGGCAAAATTAGGTAAAAACATAAAAAATTGTATACATGCAGAAAAGGGGAAACAAATTGCATTGCTTTTGCGGTGATGTACTCACCCCAGGAAGAGCAGCCTTGATTTCTCGCTGAGTCTGGAAATCTGTTTTGATCAGAAGAGGTATACAAAGCTGTACAATACAACCCTAGTCTTTGATATGTCTAGATTTTATTGTTGAATTCTGAAGTCACTTTTTCAGTTGAGCCTCAGTGTTTTTATCATCTTTCCCTATGACGTTTAGATACCTATTTTTGCCTTCTGGTAACACATACAGGTATTTCTCAAATCTACAATTGTGGTATAGTCTAGTTTTTAGTTTTTAACTTTCTCTTTAAGGGTGGGGATTGTCCACTGAGGCTGTTTGATTGAATGTGGAAGGCATTTGGCTGTTTTATTTGTGGGTTGTTCTTTGACCTCATATGACCAAGGTTGTAGTAAACCTAACAGAGTAAGAACGGGATGCCCAGAACTTCAAAGAAATCGTGGCAATATAACTGAAGAACAGGACCAGCAGAATAAGACATCGTCTCTGTTTTTTGGGGAGTCCTGTTTCTCACTTGCTATTCAGGTACTCTTGTCCTGTGTGACATTTCTCTTTTTATGTGCCTCTGTTTCATGTCTGTCTTCGTTTTTCACTGTGACATAAGAAACAAGTATCATTTGGTTTTAAAGCAAAAAATATGAACGTACTCATGTTTCTTCTTTTGAGAATAGAACCTCACCTGTAACTATTGCACAGTTCTGAGCATGAATCGTCAAAGACGTGACTATCCTGATATGGCCTGTGTGTTGATAGCAGGTCTATAAACTGGAGAGTCAGTTGACATGGCAGTAATTGTGCTGGACCATGTCACATACAAAGACAGATTTTTTGGCATGAAATTAAAGATGCTTCCCGTGAGAAATCTTGAGTTGACACAGTGCAGGGCCATCTTTTTCTGTCTGCCTGTGTATCAGTTTTACATGATTGTGGAATTGACTTATTTCCCTCAGAATTTTTGCCAGACAGACAATAATAATAATAATGATAATAATGTATGGAATTTATGTAACACTGAATCATATAAAGCCACAAATCAAAGCGCTTACATTCAAATCATTTACACGCATGCAGTTGTACATAAATAAGATCTCTAGCTACTCTGTGTTTTGTTTTTATATGTCTTTAAATTAGTGCACCAAGCACATGGATGTTTTGTTTATTGTCAATTCTAAAAGCCTAGGACTGGTACCTTCAATGAATGGAGGAAAAACCCAGCATTGGACAGGATTCCAGTCTGGGACTTGTCTCTAGACAAGAGCATTGTTGCTGGACTACCAATTCCACATTGTTGTCTGAATAGTGTTTCCATGCTAGTTTATGTGAGGGTGATTGCAGCATCAAAGTTACAGGCAACAGTTCTATTCTTAAAAGTGAAGGCTTACCTAATTTTGCCAATGTAAAGCGTTTTTTCTAATTATATTTTTACACATGTACAATTTTGTCAGGAGGAACAATCTCTTTTTGTTTTTTTAGAATTAGATAACTGTTTGTGTAAACATGTTCTTGTTGGTATTAGTAAGGTGATTCATAGTGCAGTATTAACTGTGGAGGCTGTAGTGCGAATGTATTCAGGTAAATGTTCCCCATCTTTCATGCTAGTCATTGTAGAGAGACATGGGGGTGGGGGGGGGAAACTGTTGTGGTAACATTCATGAAGCTGATGCTGTCAAAAAGTCTGGTATGCATTTTAACGCACAAGTGGTATAAATCAAATTTTGTCTATTGAAACGAGTGTTCTGCCATGTATATGCTGGTAGATAATGACGACAATGAATACGAGATGTATGTGTGGATTTTACTTTTGCAGTCAAGAGATTTTTTAAGGCTTTGTTCAAGATGAGGAATGTTATTTTGTTGAATCCCTGTATTCTGAATATAACCTTTGCTGCCATATATTTTTAAAGGTTTGTGAGAAGTACTGTCTCATGGGAAAAGAGAAAAGCATGTTGTGTTTTGTTCCCCCCCCCCCCCCCCCCCCCACTCCCTTCCCAGCACCGTTCTCCTTCCCCCCCCCATGATTATCCAACACTTTGATGTTATTTTTGCTCTGTGTGTGTGTGTGTGTGTGTATTGTGTGTTTGAGTCTTTGCATTGTGTGTGTGTGTGTTTGAAATATTTTGCACTACCATTTTTTTTTCTTGTTGAACTTCAAGGTCAAAGTGTGGGTGTTTCCCCTTCAGTTTTAGATCAAGAGTGTGTGACCCGGATTCCCCAAACCAGATCTGACGACAAACATGGAGTTGCACACGATGAGGGTCAGGAAGAGAGAACCCTTTTTTTTTTTTTTTTAGGGGAGGGAGAGAAGGAAGAGAGCTGGGGGAGAATCTTGAAGCTATCTCTGATCTTTATTCTTCCTGGGTCAGAAATCTTGGAGTGCCTTTAATGTCTGTGTAGCAGTCCTTCGACCTGCCTGTGGTACATACATGCATACATACATACGAACGTACGTACGTATGTGTGTACAGACCTGAATCAAATCCTTGGGACTGTTTGCAATCCTCAAACTTTTTATCTTGCCTCAGGAGGTTCTCCTCTGCTGCCTTCGATATTTTTGTTCTCTTTCCAAATGGCACTGATTGGTCTCTGTTTTTTTTGTTTTTTTAACTCTGTGTTGATTTTGCCCTTTGTGTACGGAGTGTGTATCGGTAGAAGTGATAACCTATATCCTTTGGCACTTAAGTGTTTCGATATTGTGTTGTCCAAAGAGTAGGAATACACATGTATACGTTCTGATCTTTTATCGTAGCAGTGTGCATTATCAGTTTTGTTTATTGTGTTGATCAGCACTAAAAAAACAAGAACAGCAATAGTTGTTATATACAAACAAGCACAGTGTTCCTGTGTTGTCAGCACTAAACTGTCACTGCTGTGATTGTGACTACAATAGTGGTGTTGGTCTTTGTTCCTGGGTAAATGGAGTCGTTACAGATGGCAGTGTATATTGAAAATTCTGTGAGAATGTTCATACATATGTGTGGACTGAATGTGCAAATCAGCAACTGTGCGCATGCCAGTTTTTCTTTTGTTTCTATTTTTGGATAGATTGTTGAGCCTATGTTGGGAAATAATTTATATAATACCTAAAACCCAATGGAATCCTTGAACTGTTGTGCAATGTATCTGACAGACAGCCATAACAATCAGAATTATTTATTGATGTGTGTGTGCGCGTGCGTGCGCTTATGCCTTTTTTAAAACCTCTTGTTTTCAATGAGATTTTATTTTTGTTGTTGAACAGAATATTGTAAATGAAGGAGAGCTATTTTCAAGCATTGAACAGTTAGTTTTGTTCACAGAGTTTTGTTGTTGTTGAAAGGATTTCACTGTGTGTGTGTGTGTGTACACATTTGTGTGTCTGCGTGCATGTGCGTGTGTGCGTGCATGCATGCGTGTGTATGTGTGTGGTGTGTGTGTGTGTGTACATTTGGGTGTCTGCATGTATGTGCATGCGTGTATGCATGTGTGTGTGTTGCACTGTGTTAATCATGGCTTTTGTTTTCATGGGTAACCTAATTCATAGTCTGTTGTGCAGTATATTGAAAACATAAGATTGGAAAACAATTTATGTAACTCACTGATATGTGTTTGTTTTGGGGGGTTGTTTGTGTGTATGCGTGACACTGTGTGCGTGGACACATATGTTTTACAACATTGCTGAACTTTGCGTCAAACATATTGAGAAAGACTTTAAAGTTTGTTGATGCTGAACACATTGATGAATCATACTGTGCATATGATGAGATAGTTCCCTCACTGTTGAATGCTACCTACATGTTATGAATGATGAACAGTCAACATGAAAATGCTGTGTGCATTCACTTTCTTTGTCACATCTTGAATGTGCTTGATTGATGACATGGAAGCAAGTAGGCTAAATGTTAAAAAGCAAGAACAACAGTGCTGGCTCTCTTTCAAGAAACAAAATGTCCAGACTCAATGCTGCTGTCATCAGCCCTATACCTGTAAATGAAAGAGAGACAGCCAGTTTCTCATTTGTGTCCCTATACTACCACCTGTTGTTTATAGCGGGCTGACAGGTAGCCTGATTAACAATCACTGGCCCAAAATTGTGTTTCATTGAGTCTGTGCGTGTAAAGCAATGTTTGTTCTTTATTGTATGACTGGCAAGAACGGCACATAGCGATATTTAAATGTGAGGAGAAAACTGGCAAGTCATTTCATGCTGTGTGCAAATGGCGATGTAAAAAAACCCTACCTATACTGTTTGTTGTGTACAGTGTTGTGCTCAAGACAATGCATGTTTATTGTTCAGACTGTAAGAAACCCATTGCCAAAGTAGATTAGAATGAACTGCCCGAGTATCTTACCTGCATAGTATCGGTGCACTTGTATTTCAGTTTCATTGTTACAGTACTGTTCACGTTAAAATTAAGGTCTAGTGCATTCAAGGGAAACTTTGTTCTGTTTTACACAGACACTTGTGATTGAAAGAATAGTAAAACGTGTGTGGCCTGTTGAGACGTGGACACTTTGTACTGTAACACAAAAGTGTCTGAAGCGTGAGGTTATAATAATGATAATAATAAAAAATGGAATTTATATAATATAGCGCTATACCTTGCAAAAACAAATCAAAGCGCTTGCATTCATCCTACTCTTACACATGCATCATGTTGCAATTAATAGTTTTTACAAATTCAAATGTATACACACTCACGCACGCACGCACGCGCACACACACACACACACACACATACATAGAGGTCGAACACTTTGGCAGGGTGATGGGGGTTTGGGCTGTTGAGAGCAAGGTTATCATCTGTTATCTTCGAGAAGTGGGTTTTGAACTGAGACTTGACATTCTGTGTGTGCTGCTTTGGTAGCACAGGGTATGTAGAAGCAGCTGAAATTGATTGTGATCCGTGTGTCCACACAGCACTGCAGTAAGAAACAAAGGCTACAGTGGTTTCAAGAACACAATGTAGGGACAGATTATTTCCTCCACTCTCCCTGCTCTCACGTACAAGTGCCTGGTTTTAGGCGGTATGATATTAGATGTTCTTCTTGTAGAACGTGAAGTTGCTTTTGTCATAGGATAATTATAGAAATAAGACCTTTTGGCAGGTAGTGGGGTTTTTTGTTGTTGTTATGCTTTTGTTTGGTTCCCCCCCCCCCCTTTTTTTTAAAGAGGTGAAAGGACAGACAGCAAAGAAGAACAGAAGGGAAAAAACCCTAGTTGAAACTAACAGGAAATCATGTAGGCCATTACAGGCACTGTTTTCTGTTTTACACTGTTTCCATCTCTTAATCTATTCCTTTCACCACCAGTGCTTTATCTTACAAAGGAAATGATTCTGTGTCCTGTAACAAGGGTTAGTTTTTAGAAAAATCATTTCTTAGAAAATGAAGCTCAAGACTCAAAGGATATATATAGTAACCTTCGCTGAGGAACGCCATCAGGAAGCTTACCTGTCTAGCATTTACCTGCCAATCACTATTGGGTGAGTCGTGAAAGTGCCAATTAGGAATAGGGCTTCTGGAAAGGGATCTTGTCATTTTAACACCTTAAGTATGGCTCTCTACCCAGCTGAACTTTGCAGGCAACCCAAGGGGTGCAAAACAAAGTATGACTTTCAGTTGGGGTGTTGTTCTTATCTTATCATTCATTTTTGCTCTGTTCTGATTCGTTTGAGGTAAAGTTTAGACTGAACTGGGAAATTCATGTATAGGGTTACCTGACACTGACAGCGCTTTTTGTTTTGCTTCTGTGGGGTTTTTGGTTTTCATTTTGTTATTATGGAATTAAGAATTATATTTTTTAGCAGTAACAAATAAGTTTTGTTTTTTCCTGAAAGGGACTAAGGTATACATAGCTCCATGTTAAAGAGACTTGTACTATCAGCTAGCTGTTATGAGTGAAGGAAAGGCTTAGGGGATTGTTCACATGCACGCGCGCGTGTATGTGGGTCGGTGCACGTGTGCTCGAGTGGTGTAGCAGTAACACATCAATCTAAAAGTGTTTATCCCTGTATAAAGTCTGAACCGCCCATTAAATTCTGATGCGGCGATTAACTTAAGAGTGTGCAACGTATACTGAGCATACATTATGCCTGTTATGGGCTAAACTGATATGTTTTTATCTATAATTTATGGCCTTATCTGTTAGATTTATGTTCATATTTTCTAACTCTTCTTATCAACACATAGGCAGGATTGGTCTGTTGTTTATTATTTTTTGCCCTGTTCATTTTTCTTTCTTTCTTATTTTTCTTTACATTTCTCTTCATTCCGAATGCTAAGTTGGTTCAATTCTACAACCAGCCATTGAAATGATAGTGTCAAATTGGATCAAACTATAACAATGATAAAGATAACAGTCATTATGAAGGTGAACTAATTTCATACTGCCCGTGTACGTGAGGGCTATACACTTCGTTAGATGTGAATGGTCGCACTGTACGTATCGTTTTCTCTCTTTGATTCTTTGACCAAGACTGAGTTAGCAATAAAGTTGATCCATTATTTTGTTTGCGTTTTTTCTGATGCTAGAGTAATAGACATCACTTCTCCGTCCTCATTTTCTCCTTCTGTCTCAAATGTTATATGTGTGCTCACTCGAACCCCTTCTCCCCCCCAGAAGAGCAATAACAAATTGTTGTTGTTGTTGTTTATGAGTGTACTTAAGTCTTTACCATATTTTTTTCTCATAAGCTAGATTTTCTTTGGGGGGGGGGGGGGTAATAGGTTGGGTTTTTTTATAATTATAATTCATCCTTTTCACAAAGTAGTTTTCACATTTTGGGTATATAATTGCTGAAACGTGCAGGTGCATGGAAAAAAAAATAGACGTATCAGTAGTGTTACTCAAATGGACTCAATCGTAGTTTGCAAAATAAAAATTCTTTCCAAACCAAAAATAATAAACTTAAATAAGATAGACGATGTTCTGTTTTTTGTTGTTTTTTTTAAAAGTTTTGAAGAACTCTCAGTTTATGGAATGATAACGAAAAGACCTGCCCGTTAAAAGCATTTTCTTTTTTTAATCCTCAGGCTGCTTTTCGGTTTCCCTACAGCTTGTGTACCTTCGTATGTTTTTAACACTGTCCTGTTATTAGGAGAGTGCTCCTGATCTGGCATTGATATGATTTTATAATTGTTATTATTCTCAATATTGTATTTTATCTGCTACTGTTGTAAACAAGCTTATCTATCACTCACTACAATCTCCATGAATTTTGGCAACTTCGTAGGTCAATACCTAAGTTTCTTGCTTGATCTTTGAATTGCTGTTGAATCTGTGGCTAGGAGGAGTTTTCCAACAAGCTATTGCAATGTGTAACTGCAGTGCGTGTTCACCTGATATGAACTACGATTTCCACAGCATCTCCCTCTTTGTCCCCATGCCCTGTCACTGATGCAGTTTAGGTTAAAAAAGAAAGAAAAAAAAGTAATGGCCCCAGTCACAAGTGTTCCCTGCTCTGTCTAATGTCTATCCTATAGCATGTTGCCTACCCTGTAGTATATTGTTTACTCGGTCTACGATGTCTGCTAACGTATACTGTCTACCCTAGTGTATTGTCTACTGTCTTCATGTCTACCCTACAACGTATTGTCTACTGTCAACATGCCTACCCTACAGTGTAAAGATAACATGGCTGTTGACTGTGACACCCTCGAGTGCTTGGCCTGCATGAATTCATCTCCATTGGTACACTCCACATCATCCCAGTCCACCCATCTCACCACCCCATACCAATCCCTTATTCTCTGCAACCCCCTATTTCATGGTCATCATCAGAAAGTCATGTCAGTTTTATTGCTTTTTTTTTTTTTAACCGTACAGCAATCATTCAGAAGGAAGAGTTTACTCATCACACTTGGGTCTGTCAATTGCAGTTTTGCTGGAGAATGTATAAAATCTTGAATATATTAGACAGAAAGCAGGTTTTCTCTGTTTCGTGTTGAACAGCATACTCAGACGGCATGAATGCATCATGGGCTGAAGTCTGCCTGTGCTGGTGGTGTCTGAAGGGCTTGGAATGTTAGGCAGGCCTACCTGCAGTTCCTTCATTCAGTCCACTGATTCTTCCAGTTAGGATGCCGGCTGGCTGTTGTACAGCATCAACATCCTATCATTTGGATGGCCTGAGCAAGAAATGTGTTCGTTTCTACTCCTTGGTTTTTCTGTCATTTCATTCTTGTTTAATTTCTGTTCTTCAGTAATTACAGTAATTTTTTTTTACTTTCATGGACGAGTGAAGTAAGGCCGGTCTTTTAGTACTCAGTGTGTAGACATATGCATGCCTCCGACTGTGGATGAATTTTTTTTTTTAATGAGGCTGCTTACTTTGATCAGGTAGTTATTCTCCACCTCCAGTCTTTTAAGCCAGGCTGAATGAGAGGGTGGAATGGAATAAACCCAAGGCTAATCAGTTTTGGGGGGTTGGTTTGGGTTTTTTTCTTTTTTGGTCTATTTTAAAGAGGTGTGGGGGGGGGGGGGGGGGGGATTACTAACATGGAGCCAGTTTTCAGATCAGTCAAATGGCTCAAAATAATGCTTTTGATTGTACATGTATCCTATGTTTGTGAAACACAAGAGCAGGCTGGGATCAAAGTGGGTGGGAAATGGGATCTGCATAATGAGGCTGTAGAAATTCATACATATCGCAGCAGGGCGATCCCCTACATATGAAACAGTAGACTAGATCAGTAGATGCCAAGGCTCCTACTGAGGCAAATGGTGCTTTTTGCAAATGGCATGTCTGTAAACGGCACACGCTGTGACACTCAGGAGGGAAGGAAACCAAGGTCACTCACTATTGCTTTCATAACTAGTTGTGTCACACTGCACTGTGTTGTGTTGCATCCTCTATCTCTTCCAATCATGGCAGATTTCTGTGGGTGGAAACTTTTACCTGCTCGTAGGACTGAGAGCACATCTCCCCACTAGTGTTTTGTTTTTGGTTGTGTAGGTTTTGTTGTTTATTTTGGGGTTGTTTTGTTTGTTGTTGTTGATTTGGGCTGTTTTTGTTGGGTTTTGTTTGTTTGGCTGGTTGGTTGTTGATTGGTTTTTTTGTTGGGGGGGGGGGGGGGGGGGGGGGGGGTGTTTCTCTAGATGAGAATGGCTTTTTCAATGGAATTAGGATAAGTTGAAGTCTTGTTGCATGTACCTTCGCTAAAATGTGTGTTGCACAAAACGACCTCGATGTATCATCTCATCCAAAAGACGAGCACACAGAATGACCACTCATGGCTGAGACAGAAATGGGGTTCCACCTTTGGCTGTTGAGAGGGGTGCTTTCTCTGCTAGACGACCAGCCTGTATGAATAAGCAAATGAAATATGAACAAGTCAAGAGAGTGAGATAAGGGAACACGTAGGTAAAGAAAAAAAAAAGGAAGTAAATAGTAAAACTGAAAATGAAGAAAATAGATATACATTCACAAGGGAAGACCAAAAAGAAAGACTGGAGGGGGGGTGGGGGGTGTTAAGAATTGTAATAAGTCGCTTCATTATCTCCCTTCCATTGTTTCATTGAGTGTATGCATCCGTGATTTCGTCTGTAGATGTTTGTCCTCGATTAATTGTGTGGATTCGTTATTTCTTTCCAATTAGCTCACAATATGATTTGCACCATACATAATCTGATCAGTCTCATGACCTGGTGCAATATGATTATATTCTGAGTGATCAAACTGTGGTGCAATGGTATCTTTGGAGCTGACAAGTTGCTCACTGCAGACATTATGACGGTTAGAGATATTTTTGCTGGTACCAAGAAGAATGTGTTTACTTCCACTCACTTTAGACCTCCTTTGGCTTGCGTTACCATGCTAAATATTGTGTCAGGAAAACAAATAAACATTTATTTTGAGAATGTTATCTTGTCTGTTTTGGTCACTGCGTGTGTGTGTGTGTGTGTGTGTATGTATGTGTGTGCGCGCGCGCGCATGCTCTTGTAACTTACGACATGGTTTTCTTGGAAACTATTCCACACACAGAAAGCAGATTGGAGCAGAGGCGTAGATGTGGATATTGTTTTTTCCATTTGTTTTCATTGTAGCAACGTGTCAACTATGAACAGCCCTTAAAGGCTTTCTGTTTAATGGAAAATACCTTCAGTTTAAGGCAAAAAACAATGATAATAAACAACTTAAGATGAAACAAACAAATGAAAACAAAATAACGTTCTCCAATTAAAATATGATGGCACAGTTCATAACAATAAAATTAAGTCTATTAAAAATTCTGGTTAACAAAATTAAATAGAAAATAAATATGGACGACATGTTTGATTTCAGCAGTCATCTCCAATCCGGATTTTTTTTTTTAACTAAAGGAATTTAAAGTGCACAAAGCTGGTTTAGATTTTAACGCAGAATCCAATTTTAAAATCGCTTCTGGGGGCTGTTGCGAAATAGTTTAGAGCCATTGATATTGCAAAGAGCTGTACATTACTGTATATAATGGAGTCTTTTCTAAACCTTTCGGATTTAACGTCATGTTCTCTCTATTAGGCTAAGGAGGGTTTCTTCCCCACACTTTTTGGACTCAAAGGATAGATAGGCCTATGGCTTGGAGCTCTGACAATATGAATATTGTTTTTCCATTTGTTTTCAATGTAGCAACGTGTCAACTATGAACAGCCCTTAAAGGCAATTACTTTCTGTTAATGGAAAATACCTTCTGTTTTAAGGCAAAAATAATGATAATAAACAACTTAAAATGATACAAACAAATGAAAAAAATAACATTCTCCAATTAAAATATTGGGAAGGCACAGTTCATAGCAATCAAATTAAGTCTATTAAACATTATGGTTTTTTTTTCATTAAATAGAAAATAAATATGTGTGGTGTGGTCGGTCACAGAGAGAGCAGATGGTTAGGAAAACGGTTCTTCTGGGCATTGAAATATAGATCTAGACCTATAACTTCAGGAGGAGAGACAGGAGTGACGTTTACTAGGTCATCAATGTCAGCTTAGCTGCCCAAAACGTCACTGGGGGACGGGATAGCCTAGTGGCTAGAACATTGCGCTCGCAATCTGACGACCCGGGCTCGATTCCCGTTCAAGGGGATATTTTCCCCTGGAGTAACATCAGTGCCGACTCCACTCTCCCCAAAAGTCCTTGGATGAGACTATAAATCGAGGCCCCTGAGCGAACGCATGTAGAACATCTTGCGTACACGTTAAATCCTGTTCTGCTTTTCGTAAGAGTAGGCCATTGTGTGCCGGTGGGAACAGATGACAGAATTTACATCAGTGCTTATTCCAGTATCCTCGATATAAAAGAATAAAATACAATAAATAAATAAATAAACAAACAGAAAACACAAAAATGTTTTAGCCTTCCAAGCGTGTAGTCGGTCACAGAGAGAGCAGATGGTTAGGAAAATGGCTCTTCTGGGCATTAAAGTATAGATCTAGATCTATAACTTCAGGAGGAGAGACAGTAGTGACGTTTACTATGTCATCAATGTCGGCTTAGCTGCCCAAAATGTCACCGGCGACTATTTCGGTAGGTGTCCAGCCCTGGGTTTGTCACCCATGCTGGATTTGTCACCCATTGCGTTAATGTGGGTGGAGGGGATGTCAGATATTTCAGAGACTGAACAACAGAACTCAATTCACTACAGTACCGATCCTTGGGGGAAGGGGGGGGGGGGGGGGGGGAACAACCTTTTTTTTATGTTAAAAGTAGAAGCCAAATTGCTTCTAGATCTATACCTCTATATTACTGTTCTTTTACTTAAACACCATATCTAGATCTATATCTATATCTGTCTGCCCCCCCCCCCCCCTCTCTCTCTCTCTCTCTCTCTCTCTCTCTCTTTGAAGGCTGGATGCTTAAAAAGAAATTTTCAAAAAGTATGTTATGCCTTCTAACGATCGTGAAAAAACGTAAACTTAAATGGTATGGGCATGTCACAGGATCCAAAGGACTTGCAAAGACAGTTTTACAAGGCACTGTCCAAGGAGGAAGAAGAAGAGGCAGACCAAGGAAGAGCTGGGAGGATAACATCAGCGAATGGACAGGCCTAGAACTCAACAAAACCCTGAGAAAGGCAGAACAGAGAGAGGAATGGAGGGAACTGGTTGTTGAGTCTTTGAGGGTCCCCACGGTCGTCAGACTACGGGACAGATAGATAGATGTTATGCCTACTCTATTAGATCTACCATCTTGAAATAAAATCCGTTGGTTTGTTGATTCCAAAAAGTCGGAACTATTTTAGTATAGATCTAATGCTCTATTACCACAGACCCTCTTCCTGTCTGTCCCATTTTCTCTGTAGACAAGATCCTTTGGAATTCACTTACCCACTCCTACAAAAAAAAAATTGCTTCAAATCACATAGATGCACTGACTCAATTTGTGTTGCTGCTGCATCCAATCTCCAAATCTCATAACCATATAAGAATATGAGTCGTATTTGTGCATCGAATGAATAAGAGAGAGAGAGAGAGAAGAGAGAGAGAGAGAGCACTGGTAAATACACAAGTTTATTCAACTAGCTATTCATGAAGAGCTCCAGACTTCAGTGAAGAGGACCCAACAGTAGGCCTATTTACCTTTACTTTCCGTATCTGAGTGTCAAATTTGTTTACATGAACAAATGAGTCTGTCTTTAAACTCATAAATAAACTGATACTCGCTACCTACCTCCTGCGACAACCACACGATTAAAACCCATGTTTTGACAAAACTTTTTTTTTAAACTTGATATGCCCAATTCTTCTTACCCAACTCCATTTGTATAACCGTGTGTTATAGGATTGTCTACAAAAACGTGACTGCGGAAGTTTCAGTAGTTTTAGCCAGTACTTAATACACTTAACAATGTTCTGATGTGTAAAGGATATTTTGCTGTCTCTCCATATAGCACAGTATTTGACAAATGAATTGGGACATTTAAAAAAACAACCCAACGTTTGATAGCAAACGTGTGTACTTTTTGTATTTCACTGGTGCCCCTTCTTCACCTTCCTCTTCACCTCCTGCTGTAGGGGTGACAGGGAGGCAGCATCAGCGCCAGGAGTAGTGGTGGAGGTGCGCCTTGCCTTGCTGATAAGGGGCTGGCTCCATGCAGCAAACAACACAAAGCGGTGACTGTTATGCAGAGTTCCCCTCAGTTTGACGCAAAGTGTGACACTTGATACAAACATCAGTACAACATGTGTCAGACCCCAGCCAGATAGCAAACGGGAAGGATGTCCCTTGTGTTCATGCCCCCCACCCCCTCCCTTTTTGTCGTTAAGGGCAAGATATTGAGATCTGTCCATTTGTTTGCCACCCATGACGCACCAACAGGACCTGTTTGGACCTATCAGACAAATGCCTGGTTGAAAAACGTCATCGGGCTGGAGTGGTTCCAGAATGTGTTCCTAAAGAATTGTGGTCCAGAAAGATCCCAAGTCCTGATTATGGGATAACATGGAATCCATGAGGTTGTGGAGCTCTTAGAATTGGCCTGGCAAGAACAGATCATCCGCATTCTCGCGCTGCCTCCACACACAACTCACTACCTCCAACCATTGGACAGATGTGTTTGGGCCTTTCAAAAAGGCCTACAAGCAGCTGCGCACAGAGTTCATGTCCGTCCACCCATCCAAATAATACCATCAAGTGACCTGACCTTGCCTGGCATTATGAGGCAAGTATGGGAGAAGGTGATGACACCTGATCTAAAGAAGGCCTTCAAGACAACTGGTATTGTTCCTGTGGACAGGACCAGGATACCTCTAGAGGCTTTTGCCCCATCTGCTGCCCTGGACTAATCTGAGCCTGCAAACCAGGAACCCACCTCTGACCAGAACACACCCAACAGGAATACTGCACCAGTTACAGTAGCATGGGAGGAAACTGCAGATGCCAATCCTCTGGCTGAGGAACAGACTGAAAGCCAGCAGAGTGAGCATGACATGGCCATGGACACAGCAACTCCTGCAGAGGAGCTGTCAGTGGACATTCGTGTGGCTGGGGGCTTGGCCATGACAGCAGACCACTTGGTCACGCTGCCGCAGAGGAGGTGGCAGGCTTGCAGGGACTAATGATTGAAGTGGAAGCTGGGGGTCATGTTTGCCTTGATCTGAACAGCACTGGAGAACTCTGTGTGTCTACCTGCAGTCCAGATTAATAATAATAATAATAATGTATGGAATTTATATAGCGCTGAATCTTGTAAAGCAACAAATCAAAGCGCTCAAAGCGCTTCTTCCCATCAGCATTAGATGGAAGACAGCTTTGGCACTAAACAACCAACAAAGCCTGCAACCAGCAACAGACCTTAAGTACACCCAATCTCTGAAATCATCGATTGCTGACAAAGTAATGAAGTCTACGAAGCAAAGGTGACCCAAAAAGGCAGTAAAGGAGAAGGAAGACAGAGAGAGATGAGAAACAAGCCAGGAAAGTCAAAGCAGAAGACAGAAACAGACTGAAAGTAATGGAGCTGTCTTCCACCATCGCTTCCACCTCACTGTGACTGGTAGAATCTCAGGAACCTGCAGTTGACAAAATAAATATGGGAATTCACCAATGGTGTTTGGGGCAAAGAAATGAACTTTGCTGATGTCAATTCTGTTCGGTTTCACTCCCTTTACTGGTTCTTCAGTTTGAAGACGATCACAACTTTTTTAGATTATGTGTTGAAGAGAATCTAATAATTGTTTTAAATGCTTTTTGCATGGGTGTGTGTGTGTGTGTGTGTGTGTGTGTGTGTTGTGATGTGTTGTGTTGTGTGTGCGTGTGAAATAAGGAGCAATAATAAGAAAATAAGCAAAAGTTTGGTTTTCAACTCATTCATACAAGTGCATACACACATACAATTCACACTCGTACCATTACATCAGCTGTTTTAGAGTTGCCGGTTTATTTTCAACATGCAGCTCAATAAATCTGTTTCAATTCAATTTAGTTCAAACACATAGAGTGGTACTCTTTGACTTTGGACGAAACTGAATTCACAATATGGACGAAATTGCTCTTGGGATGGGCGATTTTGTCACAACAACCTTTGGAATAATTTGAGTCGTTCCCTGATGAATATTCATTAGGTAACACTAAACCGTCTGTATGTTTGTCAACAATAGACTACCGTGTAATGCGTGTGTGGAGAGAGAGAGAGAGAGAGAGAGAGAGAGAGAGAGTATTTTATTTAAATTAAGTCAATACCTCTTACTGAAGGGGTGATTTTTTTAAAAGCAAAATATGTCAAGTTTAAAAGTAAGTAGATCTATACATTTCAATGATTTAAAAACAATTATTTAAATTCATATTGTATTATGAAGCAGTTTAAGATATTACAACATCAGATAGAGATGAGCAAGCGAAAAAGAGAGAGAGAGGGGGGGGGGGCATAAAAGCATATTGAGACACAGAAAGAGAGACGGAACAATAAAAAGAAGCAGACAGACAGACAAAATTACGTTTCGGCAATAAATTTGGGCCTTGGCAACAAAGTCAAGACCAAAGGCAGGCAGAAATTGTCGCCAGGGAAAAATATTTAGGTTTTGGTGACAGCTTGGGTAGGGCAGCTCAGCAACAGTGTCTGCGGCTGTTGGTGGCGACAGTTATCATGGCTTGTACTGTCCTCCCAATGGACCAGTGTGAAGGCTGTGTGTTTTATAGTCAGATGGATCTGTGAGGGTTAGCTAACTGGGGACTCTTTTTTCTGTTGCTACTCCATCATTGCAAGTGGTGGGATCATGTAGGTCTATGCACCATGTTCTTTGCATGACCGCAGCTTTGTTGTTTCACTCAACTTGAAAGCATATTTGACAAAGACACTTCAGTGCAAAGATACACCCACAGTCAGAATGCTGCAACTACCACTACACAAAAAAGAAGCAGTAACAAAAGCTGGACAGCAAAAGGTCTTCAGAAAAAGAAGCCTCCTATCCTCACAGTGTTTCAGCCATTAACTTCTTCCATTCCACAGAGGCAGATCATGAGCTGTGACTTTCTTCTTCCTGCCTGCACCCGGATTTCAACCCGTGACCTCAAGATTTTGGGGGGCGTCAAGGCTATGCCACCTTCTAGGTACCAATATGTCTGAACTACTCTACCGCCGAGACATTTTTCGTTAGTAAGGAAATCTGTGGTTTATGAAGTTAACATTTGTCCCTCTTGAACACGCCCAAATGAGACAAAATCCGATACCTCTGCCATTGCTTTTAGGCTATGGACCACTCCTCTTCATCCTAGAGATCGAGAGGTGCTTTTGGGGAGATCATAGACAGTTTAACCTATAGATTTTCTTGCTCTTTGGGGGCTAGGACTTTGGCTTGGAAAGCAGATTCCCTCGTGCTTACTTCTCAGTCTTGTAGGTGCCGGCTTTCTCCTTTGCAGTTTCAGACAGCACAATCAGAATTTATTTTGCGGACCGGATAATTATGGTGTAGTGTATCTGATCTCATGCCACTCTTGCTGATGATTGTCAGTGGCTGTTCCATTCAGAAAGTCCCGTTGTGCATTCCCAGTCTTCTAATTCACCGAGCAGACCTTAGTTTGGGGCTGTGGATGACATTCCTGTTTGATTCCACACTTCGCTGTCTTCTGCCACATAGAATATTGTCATGTCTTCTACTGGAATGGCATGTTCTCGAGCAGTACGGGTTCGAATCCCCGTTCAAGAGAATTTTTCCCGTGGAGATAACATCAGTGCAGACTCCACTCTTCCAAAAAGTCCTTCGGATGAGACTATAAACCGAGGCCCCGTGTGCGAACGCACGCAGAACATCTTGCGCACACGTTAAATCCTGTTCCGCTTTTCGAAAGAGTAGGCCATTGTGTCCTGCGGGGAACAGATTGTAAAATTTACAAAACTGGATACACATGGGGATTGGATGTAAAAATGCGTCTTCATTCCTCTGACCACTTGGTTGTGCCTTCAATGTTTGTTTCTTGTCTTGCAGCTACTTTGCTTGAGCTTAGGACATTTCTCTGCTGTTCTGTACATAACATCATCTGACTCTTCCACCACCAATCCCCCCCCCCCCCCTCCATCCCCCCGCCGTGTCCACCATGTTTTCATAGAACAATCCACACAGATTCCAGGTTGAAGCTGACCTGAAGAGGGACTATATACCACATGTTGTTCCAGCTGAGACTTCTTTCATGCATGTTTTTCCATGGCGTCCATCGCCTCTGTTAGCTTTGCTTTTCTGTTGTCGTCAATCTTCTGGCATTGCTTTCTTCCTCACTCCCGTAATACCGTGCCCTCTTGGTTTTTACTTTGACTGCCGCTCCATTTTTGTTTATCCCATTCCCAACCTATAGGTTTGTTTTTTCTAGATTATTTTCTTGTTTCTTTCTCTTTTGTTTTTGTTTTGCTGCATTCACTGCCTCTGGGACTTTCTGGCCAGTTTAAAGTTAGGGCTGACTGGATCTCTCCTCACCTTGTCTTCAGATCCTCAAGCACGCCTAACAGTCTTGTTTTCCTGGCTTCTATTCTGTGACTTGGGCTGCAGCTTCAACCTTTTTTCGGTTGGTGACAATAAAGCGCATCGTCATTGTTGCTGTAGTTTGGGTTGGTTTTGTCGTCGTCATCATCATTACTATCATTATTCAAGGTATTGATACTAACCACTCTAAGTGTTCATAGATAAAGAGGTTGTGTTTTTTTTATATGTGACACATTTACAAAAGTAAAGAACTAAAATCTCTATTTCTGATTTGCGTTGGTAAGGTAAATTTGAAAAATATGGGTATTCAGTAGTTTTTGTGTTCAGGTTCTTATCATTCTTAAGATATAGTTCAATGGTAAAGTAGTTTAGTGTTTAAATAGCTATTGTGTTCAAGAGCCTTCAGATAGTCAGAAAGTCATTTGCTTCCAAAGAACCACAACGTCCACTAATAAGATACCTTTTAAATGACAGTGTTACTGACTTTTACTTCCCTTTCTTCTGTCACTTCTTTCAAGGGAGGTGACAGGGAGATGAAGTTGGTGACGCACTCTAATCGGGAGGTATTGGGTAGTGGCATGCCATAGGCATGCATCACGGAGCGTGTCTGCCACTTCATCAAAGCATGGGAACGTGGTGAGCAACTAGCTCTGAAGCCTGAGTACTTGGTTGTTTCAGCCCTACAGTTTGTGCTGCTGGTTGACTGGCACTTGAATTAAATACCCCCATCACTGGATGTGTTGGTGTTCTACGTACTGGGGCAGGTGTGCCATCAAGCCATCTGTTTTTATGCCTTCGTTTCTGATAAGGTCTCTCTAGTTTTGCCGGCCAGTCAATGCAGATGTGTCATTTCACAAATTGTGAGTTATTGCTCCAGTGCTTTGTTTTGGAATCGGAGGCTTATATTCTTTAAGAGGAGTGCCAGGTGATGGCTGACTAATGTTCTACTTCTCTGTCTTGATTCCCATCACTCAGCAAAGAAGCTGTCCAGGTAGTTGACGGTTATGACTTGCTTTAAGCTGCTTGTCCACAGTACCTAGGGTAGTAACATGGAGTGCTTGTTCGAAAATGTCTTACCGATATGACCCCTGTTTTACCTATGCTGATATTCACGCTATGTTGTTTACATCTGCTGCTCAGGTTGTTAGGGAAACAAATACAGCTGCAGGAAAAAAAAAAAAAAAAAAAAAAAAGGGTGAAAGGGTGGCGCAGCGCTAAGTGGCGACGCGTTCTCCCGCTCTCCGAATTTCACGGAGAGAAATCTGCCGTGACTTAAAGTGGTATGAAATAAAATCTGAGCGCTTTGATTTGTTGCTTTACAAGATTCAGCGCTATATAAATTCCATACATTATTATTATTATTATTAAGCCTACGTCTTTGTAGTTCTTCTTTGTTTTCATTGAAGATGATTTGGACATCAGTTTTTTAAAAAATAATGATAACAGAATAAAAATAAATAAAAGAGGTTCACCAATGGTGAGATTTCTGCATATGCGACCGTTGGGATTTTTGTTTGTTTGTTGTTGTTGTTTGGGGTTGGGGTTTTGGGGGTTTGTTGTTGTTGTTTTTTGGTTGCTTTTTTTTTTTTTGGGGGGGGGGGGGGGGCACCATTAAGGTAGCCGGATTCCGACTTCGGGGATATGACTTCAGGAATGATTTCTAAACACAATACCAGTTTGCATGCAGTTTAAAAGCAAATGTCATCCGTTCCTACCGGCTCGAAGGGTCTACTCTTCCGTAAGAGAGAATGGATTTGATCGTGTGCGCAAGATATTCTGCGTGCGTTCGAACACGGGACTTCGGTTTGTCTCATTGGAAGGGCTTTCGGGGGACAGTTCTGTTGTTGAATCGATCCCCTTAAACGGTGGTGGCTGTAATCCAGCACGATCACAGGCCTTTCAGCAATGTAGGCTATTTCGTGCCAGTAGGAACGAATGACCACATTTAAATAAGGAAACGCATGCAGACAGATCTGTGTCGTGTTTAGACATCATCCCTGAAGTCGGAAAGCGCGTACCTAAATGGTGGGGAATAAATGAACGGCCGCATCCGCAAAAATCTCACCAGTGGTGAACCTAGGAGATCTAGCTGAGAAACGAAAAAAACAAAAAAACAAACAAAACCAAAACCAAGATCTATTGTTCTGTAGGGACGGAAAGAGAAAGTGTGTCCTGCCCTTGAAGACACTAAGCTCCTTGCAGGAAAGAATGACAGAAAGAAAAGGTCACACACCACACACACACACACACACACACACACACACACACACACACACATACACAAAACACACACACACACACACATATATACACACGCGCGCGCGCAAAACCAAGAACATGTTTATAAGATACATGAATATGCCTGTGCTCTTGCGCAGGTTATTGCACTGAGTGACTGCGCCATGGGGAAACACGGGCGGTTGCTGATGGTGCCGGCAGGAGCAATGGCTGTGTGCCTGGTGGTGGTTTTATATTACTGGAATGACTACGTTCCCCGCCTGCTGCCACTCTATCTGCTGTACAGTCACTTCTCCTCCTCTTCCATCTCCTCCTCTTCATCTCCTCCTCTTACATCTCCTCCTCTTCCATCTCCTCCTCTTCCATCTCCTCCTCTAACATCTCCTCCTCTAACTCGTCTGACCCCGCCCCAAATGCTACGGCTTCCATGGCAGCGACATCCAACCACAGCGACAACAGTACCCTGATGCAAATCTACCTGACTACCTACAATGGTGAGGGCAATTCCATACTGGTCTACAACATCAATAGACTTTGTTGTTGTTTTGTTGTCGTTGTTGTTGTAGAGAATGAAGAATCTGTATTTGTTGCACTGTCTGTCTCCCCCCCCCCCCCCCCCCCCCAAAAAAAAAAAGCAGTGTTCTCGGCTTGAAATTTAAATGGCTGTCTCTCAGGAAAGCAGATTGCCTCAGCCCCCCCCCCCCCCCCCCTCCCTCGCCATCCCCCCTCCCTCTTCCAGAACGGCAAAATGCATTTTTTTAAAATCATTTTTATTTCAAGGGGACAGGATAGCTTAGTGGTCAGAGCACTTGCTTACCCCAAGCTAAGGTTCAGTGGGGTTAACTAACGGATGGGTGACCGTTTGCGCGCCTTGGTTTCTGTACAGTCCTCCAGTTCACCCAGTTGTAAATGGGTACCTGCCCTCTTTAGGGTCAGGGAAGTTAAAGCAGCGAGGAAGAGGAGATGGGCGCCGCCCTCAATGTGCTGGCCTGTAGAGAAGTGAGGTCTCTGACACCTCGCTCCTTAACGACCGCAACAGGTTAAGGGAACACCGCGTTTGCTGGAGTGGGTTCACTGTGGGACACTGGATACACTTCCAGCACCAACAGTACCCCCCTTTCTGTCAGTGTTTTAGCCTTTTCCCGCTCCTCCGAGGTTCACCGATGGTGAAAGTTTGCGTATGCGACCAATTTCGTCCACCATGAAAGTAAACGCACTCCGACTTCGGGGATGTATGCTGGCTATGTTCGTGTTTCCACAACTCACCCAACGCTGACATGAATCACGGGATCTTTAACGTGCATATTTGATCTTCTGCATGGGTATATGCACGCAGGGAATTAAGGCACTGGCAGGTCTGTACTTGAAGTTCACCTGGGAGATTGTCAAAATCCCCACCCTTAATTCACTAGACGCCACCGAGATTCAAACCTTCGAAATTATGGACCCATGGAATTGACGTTGAACGGCCTTAACCGCTCAGCTGTTAGCGTCTGTCATTTTTTTTAGCTTGACTTTTGGTTTGTTTTATCACTCGCCTTCAGCTTGACCTCTCCCATAGTCTGGTAGACCGTTTGGGGCACCACTGAAGATTTTGCAACCAGCTTCCTGCACTCTGCGGTTTTCAGCTTTCCTTAGCAAGTCGTTCCACTCAAGGCCAGTCCACTCTCTGATGTTGTCTTGCCATTGTCGACTCTGTCTGCCTCTTCGTCTCCCTCCTTGTACTGTTCCCTGTAGGACAGTCTCGGCCAGTCCAAATGTTCGTGTGACGTGCCCGTACCACTTCAGTTGGCGTTTTTTCCATTGAAGTCAGGAGCTCTTCATTGGCGTTTTCAAATCTGGTTTTTACTGCCTCGTTATTTATAGGATTTCTGAATGAGATACATGGAAGTTTGCGAAAGCATCTCATCACCATTGCTTCACTTATTATTTTTGCTTTACGCTTTCCCCCCAAATTCTTCTCATCATCTCTTTCGTTTTTTTTTAAACCTTCTTTGTCCATTCTTCAGTTCTTTGTTTTGTTTTAGTCTTTGTTTAGTTGGTTGATTGATTTTAAAGCGAGTTTGTCTTTGTCTTTTTTCCCCCCTTCCGACAATCTGATAATCAGGCTCTCCATCGACACATTTGTTAGTTTGTTTTTTGTTGGGATGGGGTGGTATTCGTGTGCGTGCGTGCGTGCGTGCGTGCGTGTGTGTGTGTGTGTGTGTGTGTGTGTGTGTGTGTGTGTGTGTGTGTGTGTGTGTGTGTGTGGTCATTTTTTTGTTTTGTTTGCGTGTCTGTGTGTTTGTGGGGTTTTTTGTGTGGGGTTTTTTTTTTGGGGGGGCTTCTTTGAGGGGTGGGGGGGGGTCGTTCCTCGGGTAGAGCTCTGAGGTTCACCAATGGTGAGAGTTTGCGTATGCGACAGTTTTTATCCACCATGAAGGTAGCTGCATTCCGACTTTGGGAATGTTTGTTTGGTTTAATTTGTGTGCCTGTTTGTACGGGGCTTATGTTTTTTGTTGTTGTTTTTTGCCGTGTATGAATTACACCTACTTGTAGTGTGTTGCAAGTATAACACAAAAAACCTTAATATCTATTTAGACATAATTATGTTAGTCTTATTCTTCTGTCGAAGAGGCACAGGTCGTTGCCAGTAACAACTCTTTTGTTGCCATGATTCTTTTACGTGTTGAAAACTGAGGCAATTATGTGAAAAGTGAGGCAGTTCTTTGAAAAATGAGGCAGCTATTTCACCCGCAAAAAAACCCAAACCAAAAAAACAGAGAGGGATTTTTTTATGTGTTCACTATATATTATACTGTGGTTTCTGCTGCTATTACGTTGCTGAATTTCTCAAGTTCAACGATTTTAACAGTGAGTGGGTTGCTTGTTTGTTTGTTGTTGTTGTTGTGCGTTCCCCAGCTTTACACCCTGGGGGTCACCCAGAACATGCACTCTGACTCACTCATCCCACCTGGGAATTACTGTGAGATAGGAAGTACACCGGGTGAGAAGTTTGCATGTACGACTATTTTCAAGTACCTCGCCACATAGGCAGCCATACTCCGTCTTCAGAGGATTTTTTCTCCTATAAAGGAGAGTGCAGGTTGTTATGTTAAGAGCTTATCATGGCTGAAGGCAATCTCAACACAACATTTTAAACATAACAGCATTTTAATGTAGGCCTTGGCAATTAGCTGACATCAATAACCTGACACAGCTTTTGGCCTGGGCCAAGTTTGTTTGTTGATGTTGTTGTTGTTTTGGTGGTGATCAACGTTGTCAGACCAACGCTGTCACGTGTGTGTGTGTGTGTGTGTGTGTGTGTTACAGCGATAAAAGTGAATCCAGACAACGTGCCAAAGGATGTCTGCCCGCCTGAGTTAGAGGAACAGCGTAAGTAAGAGAGAAACATGCATTGGCGTCAAAGTCTCTTCCTGTACACAGATAGACGCGCGTGTGATTCACATAGCACAGTAGCAGTGAGCACGACACGAGCGTAAAGAAATACTGATGGCAGTAAACACACACACACACACGCACGCACGCACGCGCGCGCGCGCACACACACACACACACACACACACACACGGATTTTTTTTTTCCTTAGCAACAACTCAGAGGTTTACTAATGATGAGATTTTGCGTATGCGACCGTTTTTTCCCCCCGATCATTAAGGTAGCCGCAATCCGTCTTGGGCGATAACACGAGGAAATGTACTGGCTTTGATCAGATCAATGGACCGTAGAGCTGTTCAGGGAAAGAGATGGAGGGACAGACAGAAAAGACAGACAGACAAGAAACAATGAATCTACAGCGCTGTTGAATTAACAGAACATTTTTGGGGGTGAAGATATGGGGGTATGAATGATTGAATCTCTTGAACAGCTCTTCAGTGTGGTTGTTTTTTTTAAAAAGGGGAGGGGGGGAGGGAAACAAAAAGAGGGAAAAGGACGAGCCATGAACACACTCTCTCTCAGACTAGAGAGTGAGGAGGAAGACAGGGCTGTCCTTCCCCTCCTGCCCTTTGTAGACATCGCTGGCTATTCTAGGGGTCAGCTGTGAATGGGGGACCTTGAAGGCGCTATTGTTTTGTTGGAATGGTGGCTCTGTACACCCCCTGCACGCTGTTCACAGGGCCCTGTTTGTCAACACAGTGCAGGGGGGAAAACTGAAGACCACTCTGGAAGCATACAGACACCTGCAGTGTTGGTCAGGAAATAATTATGAGCAGCACTCTCCAAATCGCATCCATAAAGTGGATGAAGCTCGACTGTGTGGTCCCAGTCTTCACAATGAGCCCACAGCTGGAGTCCAAAAATATCTCTCTGCCTCTTCTGGGATTCGAACCCACGACCTTCCAGTCCGTGGCTGGAGTCCGAAAAATCCCTATGCCTCTTATGGGATTCGAACCCACGCTAACCACTGCGCCATGGCGACTGACTCATTTGATGTTCGTTTATCTGTTCCTAAGGATTGCTACGAAGTATGTAGGTGAACTGGCTCACTTTGAGTTACTGCTGCATCCAAGCGCGAAGTTTCAGAAGCATATGAAACCATGGGTTATATTTGAGCATCAAATATCTTGATAAACAAATCAGAGGCATTGTTATTCAAAGACCATTGATTTTTCCATGCACACGATAAACTGTTCTTTCTCCGACTTTCAAGATTTCTTTACATGCAGTGGTGAAACTAAGCTTAGTGGAAAAAACCAGATTCCTACATATTTGTATATGTTAATCACTGGCTTAAGACCTCCATCATCTCCAGCCACTGTTCATGAACTGCTAGGAAACCTCCCTTTCTAAAGACAGTGATATTACTTTTATTCAAATTGACTTTGAGACCAAGAAGCACTGCAAATTGTTTTACTGTTTTTGTAAACCTACCATTGTTTCAGATAAAAGAATAACATTCTCTGCTAATAGGAGAATAAACAATTCTGTGGGGACCATGAGAAAAGTTCATTGATAGAAATAAAAAATGATAACGGACTGCATATGTCACCCTGTTTATCACCAGTCTTACACTTAACCTTGCACCACACTGAATCCTGCATTTCACATTCTGATACATGGCCTATAAACATCGTAGTAGGTTACCTTTCACACCAATTTTCACGAGAATGGGCTTTAATAAATTCCTGTTGATAGTCAGAAGCCTTTCAAAATCAATGAACGCTTCACACAACTTACGATTATAAGCAAACGGTTTCTGGACAAATGCAAGAAGGATAAGCAGAATATGGTCTGTTGTGAAATATCCTTTCTTAAAATCTGCTTGGATCTCACCAGTAGCTTGATGTGTCTTAATCCATTTATGTCATCTTCTGTTTATAATTATAAAGTACAGCTTGCTGCTTTAGTCACTAAGGAAAATTCCTCGATAATAATTTTTATAACTGCCTTTTTATGTCATGTCAAGATTATGTTTGGAGAAGAGAAAAAACTACCACCTTCAAAAAATTTATAAAACAACTTTTAAAAAAAGAAAGGCACCATGTTATTGCCACCGTTTTAAAAGTAATTCTCCAAAAATCAGAGCAGAACCTGCAGCTTTATGATTTGTTAGTTTCCCACACGCAGATAGAGAGAGAGAGAGAGAGAGGGGTGGGGGGGGGGGACCAAAGGCAAGTGTACGCCTATCCATTGTACGTCTGTGCAGACGGGGCATGCTGGATGTCTGGGTGCAACGCTTCATTTCTGCCTTTGGAAGAACGTTTACCACACCTTCTCCAAACCCACCACGCAATCACTGAAAAGCACAAACTCGTGATTGACAACTTTGTCAGACAACCAAAATATGTCGATGTGGTGTTTGTCACTGCGGCTTCGTCCAATCATTTCGAAGAGAGCCAAGGTGTGGTCAGGGGTTTACATCGCCTGATCTTTCCATGGCTTCGGCAGCAGGGAACGTGGACTTTTCACTTCTATTACTACGACTTGGGACTGACTTCTTATCAACTAAAGAAGGTTACACTCTCTCTCTCTCTCTCTCTCTCTCTGGTGGTAAATGGGGGCCTATACTGCTTTGGCATTGTAGACTCCCAAGTCCTCCTTTTACCTTCATGTGGTGTCACCTGGGTAGCGCTAACAGGAGAGGGCTCTTATCTGAAGTCAAAGGCAAACGAAAAGCTCCACATGGAAAAAACCTAGAGTAGCAGGAAATTATTACATATATCATCATGACTGATCTATTGATGAATGTAAATAAAAAGTTTTAAAAATCGGTGATGTAACAATCGGCTGGTGATCCCTGTGCTGAATATAAATGTTATGTTGTGCATCATTCCATGGTGTGGTAACCATGTCATGATGTCCATTCTTTTGAAAAACATTTGACTATTGAAATTTTATTTCATAGACTTTGTCTGCTGCGCACCATGTTTGTAATATCTGTTTGTTTAAACTATTGATTATTTATCATTGATTGCATGACTGTGTAAGATTATGTTGAATGCATGCGCTTTGATTTGTCTTTTCAAGATGTAGCGCTATATAAGTTCCATTATTATTATTATTATTATTATTATTGTGTTCCATGTGTTGTATGAAAGTTTCTGGACTGTTTGTTTCTGGATTATTTTGTTTCCTCCCTGACCCTCTGTCCCCATGTGAAAAAGCTTAAAGCCTATGGCATTGAATACCCAGGCCCTGATGTACTGTAGGAATATTCCATTTAATAACTAGTACGTTAATTAACTGTCCTGCCACCCTCCTTTCTTCAGTGTCTATCTGACGTGGGCTGAGGAGAATTTCATTCAGTCTTATTAACCATTTTCTGGTTGCAATAATAGTAATAATAATAATAAATTCTGCTTAGAGTGAAAGTATACCTCCTGGGAGTAGGAATGTAACAAAATTACTGCAGATGGTAAGAAAGTTAATTTAATTATGTTTGTAAGCCGTGCTCGACGATGACCTCCAAAACAGCAGAAGAAACAGCTGCCGTTTCGGAAATTGGACAGAAATCTGATTATAGTGGAAGTGCCTTGTCCACAGCACACCCCCACTCTCTCGGCCATGAGGGCATATGGACAGTCAGCGTTGGAGATGTTCTCCAAAGGCCAACTAGCCCCCAGGGCTGCAGCACATAAGGACTGTGCGAGTCAAGCCTCCTAGTCAGAGAGTCATAGTCGATCAACAAAGACTAGGCTGTAAAGTGAAATTCCATGAGTGGGAAAGAAAGCCACTGGTCATACAGCCTCTCACTTTGCTGTTGCCCCCAGCGTCAATGGTTTAAATCAAGAACTGGGATAAAGTCCAGGCGCTGAAGAAAGTGATTGGTAACTAGGAATCAAAACAGTAGTCTGTTGATATGTGTGTTTCAGCTGAAGGCCTTGTGTAACTGCACGGTGGTTTCTTTTCCTTTTGCAAAATTGCCCTACAAGTTCGGCAAACTGAAAACCTGCATTTGGAAACCTCTTCTTTTCAAAGTGAGTGACTTACAGATTTTCTTAGACTTATCTCCCTTTGAGGCTGTTATTGTGGAAGGGGGGGGGGGGGGGTGGAATGTTTTCTTTTGTTTTTTGTTGTTATTGGGGTGTGGGGGGTTGTTTGTTTGGGGGTCTTTTGGTTTGGTTTTTTGGAGGGGTTTTTGTGTTTTGTTGTTGTTGTTGTTGTTGTTTTTGGGGGGGTCCTCGGCAAGAGCTCCAAAGTTCACTAATGGTGAGACTTTTGCGTATGCGACCTTTTTTTTTTCTCCATTAAGGTAGCTGTATTCTGACTTCGGGATACATTTAGGGATTGAACCTATCAATTTTGCCAGGCCATTCGGGAGGTACCTCCCAGATATTTTCGATTTTCCCTTCCCTATATCAACTTGTTTGCCTCTACAGTATAATGCCTCCATTAATTTTTCTGTTACAAAAATGCTTGCTTTGTTTTCAATAGATACAAATTACGTCTTGATTAAACCTCACTGGCTATGGTAGTGCCACTGCGCTACACTATGTCTTTTGATAACTGGAAACAAAAGCCCCCCCCCCCCCCCCCCCCCCCCCCCATACCTCCGTGGGGATTCGGGGAGGGGAGGGGGGGCTGTCGGCTGTCCGTATAAATAGCATCCCCACCTTCTGGAAAGTCTGTGCTAGGAATTACATGTTTTCTAACCCTATCCCTGTTTCTGCCTTGTTCCTTTTCTTCCTGTCACCTCCTCCTTGTCTATTTTCTGCCTTCTTGGTACATTCTTCTGCCTTTTTTCAAGAAAGACAGTCTTAAGATGAAACAATTCTCTCCCATGTCAGTCAGCGACCCATTTCTAAAATCCAGCAACCTGTTTCGCCATCCTGGCCGGAGGCGAGATATTGGGCAAACTTGACCTGAGCCAGGCGTATCACCAGATGGAATAGAAGGAGTCTCATCCTCCCCTCACCTTCAATGGTCTTTTCAGCATCTGCACTCTTCCGGAGAACGATGGAACAGATCATGGAGGGAATTCCAGGCGTTGTTGTCTTGACTGGAGCTACAATTGAGGAGCACTTGGATCAGCAGGGCCAATTTTTTCAAAGACTAGAAGACCATGGCCTAAGACTCAAGAAATTAAAGTGTGTGTTTTGAAGGACAAGACTGAATACCCTGGTCACATTATACATAACGATGAACATCTAGTGCCAGAAAAAGTAAAGACAGTCACTATCAATGCTCCACTGACACCAAATGACAGTGAACTGAATGTTTACCTTGGAATGCTGTCAAACTATGCAAGATTTCTTCCCAGTGTGTCATCAGAACTGAGCCCACTTCATAACCTACCCTGGACAAAGTGTCGGGTCACGTTTCTGTGAATCAAGAACTTCCCACATCGCCCTGACACATTTTGATGTCAACATACAGTCCACCTGGATCGTGAACAGCTCCGATGGGTTAGGGTGTGTAGTCATAAGCCTTGAGATGCCAAATGGGACACATCAGCCAGTTGCCTATGCTCTAGAGACTCTTTATATGGCACAGAGAAATTGTGCACAGATAGAAACAGAGGCACTGGCTACGGTGTTCGATGTCACAAAGTTTTATGACCATCTGTATGGTTGTTGCTTTATCCAAAGACAGACCATAAACCCCTTTTCACCATTCTAGGACCCAAGAAGCGAATACCTACCCAGGCAGAAATTCAAATGCAGTGTTGCATGCTGATTCTGGCATCAGTATCAACTTCATGTTAGATCACTGGACAAACACACGAATAAAGACACGTTGTCCACATTAGCCTTGAAGGGAAGAGAGCTGACAGCCGGTGAGGTACCCATTTTCAACATAGCGCTGTGTGTAGGAGACAAGCTGTGTCCCAGGTGAACAGGGATAGGAGAAGAGGTGAGGAGCATGAAATGGAGCAAGGTGAAAAGGCAAGTCAGTCTGATTCGTCCCTGTCAAACTTACTTTCTCCAACACCACCCAGTTTGTTATACACTGTCAACAACTGTCATAACGGAATTGTAAAAGACATGTTTGTGTACGATGACAAATTCCTCCCTCTGTAACCCAATCCCTGACTGACACAAGGCATGATAGCCAATCTATCGACATGGCACCATGCAATGCTGACATGCAGACTGTGACACTAACAAATGATGACTAAGATGTGATAGATTCTGGTGGACTGTGTGCATGTGACGGTGTGGCTACTATCATGTGCAAGAATGACACGCTCCAAGCTGACAAGAGTGGCAATACAGATGTTCCACACTGTATAGACAGAACCCAGCACAGGGACACATGAGACAGCAACCTTTGGTGAACTGCGACAGCCAAACTGCTCAGCCACGAGATTTTGGCAAAGAAATTTGGGCAGCTCTCCGGGTGTCAAAGAAAAACATGGACAGCTTGGTGCCTGGTTTTAGTAGAAAACAGACCCAGTGGTTTTCCTGTCAAACTGTTGAAAAAGAGCATCTTTCTCACGATGTGTCGTGATTGCCGTAATGAAGCAAATGTACTGCTAATTGTGTGTTTTAAAACAAATTTTCTACCTAATATGCTTTTGGACTAAATGGCAAAATACCTCCATGATAAGGGATCTTTCTCAGGACAATCATATATGCCATAAATCTTCTATTCCCTCACTGCAGTGGATGTACTCTATATATGCAATTAAATCATTTGACACTCTCTCTCTCTCTCTCATCTCTCTCTCTCTCTCTCTCTCTCTCTCTCTCTCTCTCTCTCTCTCTCTCTCCACAGGCACAAATTCCATATGTATTACAGAAAACTGATGTCAGCAACAACAACAAACACACACACAACCAAAATACCCCTATGATGTAAGCATAACTAAAACAGAGACCATTGTGAAGGGGGGGGGGGGGGGAGTGGGCGTGGAGCAGAAAGATGATGCAAGTTAATAAAATGGGACAGTCAGTAAATGAATGAAAAAACAATGAACAAAAAAACTAATCAGACCACTGACACTTCCATTCAAAACAACACCTACAGCAAATCACAGGAGAAAAACAGAAGCAATAATAATAACAAGAGGAAGAAGAAGAGGGAATAATTTATAATAATTAGAATAACAACAACAATACTATTTGTGTTTCCAAAGGCTCACTTACGCTTCTCTCGTGTCACCATTTGGATGGATGCCAGTACCAGGTTCAGGTCACCCAACATCTCGGCCATCTTGGAGCAAACGCAGCAAATAGGGATTCTGGCCGCGAGGGACGCCTCCATGCTCCCCAAACACGTGCATCCCGCCATGCTGACCTACTTTCAGGTCCAGCCCTGCACACTGGCTTCTTTCTACGAAACGGCTGGAGGCTTTGTGGCTCTTCGTAACGACATTTTCGTTCAGAAGGCGATTGTCGATTCCTGGGTGGCTTGTGCCTTTTCGTCCCGATGTTTATGTCCAGATGAAGGTATGAAAGATTGTGAAAGTTACATCCGGTGTCATGTGCGAGAGGACATGTATTTTCAGTGCCATAGGTACGACCAGTCGGCGTTAGGGATCATTCTGACTCTGCTCTTTGATCGGCGGTGGACTGGGGTCGTTCACAAACTTGATAAGGATCGAACTCCTTGGTTTGCTTTCAGGAGGGGTGACAGGGTCAGATATTTTCAGTAGGTTATGAAAACTTCGCCCCCCCCCCCCCCCCACCCCTTAACCTTCCAAATAAACACCCCAAACTCAAACCCTTTGCAAATTGTTAGTTCATTCCTGTACTTTAAAAAAAAAAAAGCTTTTTGGGGGGGTTGTTATTTCAGTGATTGTTCTTCACGCTAAGTGTATGACATAATATAATGTTATGGAGATTTTTGATGAAAAACATGAATTATATTTTCATAGGGGACTATGACCAGCTATGTTGCAAAAAACAAAAGAAAGAAAATTACGCGCGGCGAAGAACATCTTGCACACACTTGCACACACGTTAAAACCCGTTCTCCTTTTCGAAAGAGTAGGCCATTGCATGCCTGTGGGAACTAATGACAAAATTGACAAAACTGCATACACACGGGGACTGGATGTTAAAAAGCACATGAGTGCTTATTCCATTATTCTCCAAATAAAAGAAAATAAAGCAAATTAATTCACACACACACAAAAGTTGACTCACTGACAATGACAACATTCTTTTAGCCATTCATTTGAGACCAATCTGATGAACAGACCAGTTCCCTGCACATTTCACCTTTGGTTAAATAATGTATGCAAATCATGTTTTTTGTGTGAGGGACTTGTTTTGATTCTTTTTCTTTCTGTGCTTTTTTTTGGGGGGGGGGGGGGTGCTGGGGGGGTGTTCTTTGTGTACTGCAAGGAATGAGAGTACACTCACAATTCACAATTCAAAATGGTTTATTTCCATTAAGTCTTTAGAGCCATAGAGAAAACTACTTCTTGGCCGTTAGGGACCATAGCTTGGTATAGCCTAGATGTAAAGGTAAAGGTGTTCCATAACCTATGTGGTCATAGGGGAGTGAGGCTCAGAGACCTCAACTTCTCAAGGGGCCAGCATATTGAAGGCGGCGCCCATCTCCTCTCCCTCGCTGCTTTACCTTTCCTGACCCTAAAGAGGTAGGTACCCATTTACAGCTGGGTGAACTGGGGACTGTACTGAAGCCAACACCCGCAAATGGTCACCCATCCAAGTGGTAACCACGCTCAAGCCTGCTTAACCTTAGCTGGGGAAAGCGAATGCTCTGACCCCTGCATTATCCCGAGAAGTCTAGATGGCTGCAGTCAATTAGGAAAAAGTGCTCCCAACCACACAACAGGTGTCTTCTTCTGACGGTCTGTGGAATCTGTTCTGTTCATGTTGTTTTGAGGGGAGGGGAGGTAGTGTGGACGGACATATACCTCATACAAGCCACTGACTACACTGATGAAACTTCTAAAGTGCTGGTGGACCTGAGTGATAACAGTGAAACTCTTCAGTGACTTTTTGAGATCTTTGGCACCAGAGGGGGAAAAAAATACCTCACTAAGGGTAGTGGAGCCTGTCAACTGCAACTGACTGCAGGCTATTCTGACGGACACCTGCCAACATGAAGACTGAGAATTACCTCAAATTATCGTGTGGAGAGGGGGAAAAGGCAAAAGAAATTGTGAGTGATGATAGGCATGTTTTTGGGAAATGCTCCCCCCACCTCAGAAACATCACAGGTTTCCTCAATTTAAACTCACCAATGCAAGAAAATCAATACTATGCTTAAACAAATAAAAAGCACTCAGAGATTGGGGGGAGGAGCGGAGAGGGAGTGAGAGGGAGGATGGGGGTGAGAGAGAGAGAGAGGCCTAGAAGTGAAGACCATAATTATCAAAGCAGCGGGGAAGGTGGGAGAAGAGAAGAGGGTGTATAATTATCAAAGCAGCGGGGAAAGTGGGAGAAGAGAAGAGGGTGTATAATTATCAAAGCAGCCGGGAAGGTGGGAGAAGAGAAGAGGGTGTATAATTATCAAAGCAGCCGGGAAGGTGGGAGAAGAGAAGAGGGTGTATAATTATCAAAGCAGCGGGGAAGGTGGGAGAAGAGAAGAAGGTGTATAATTATCAAAGCAGCCGGGAAGGTGGGAGAAGAGAAGAGGGTGTATAATTATCAAAGCAGCGGGGAAGGTGGGAGAAGAGAAGAGGGTGTATAATTATCAAAGCAGCGGGGAAGGTGGGAGAAGAGAAGAGGGTGTATAATTATCAAAGCAGCGGGGAAGGTGGGAGAAGAGAAGAGGGTGTATAATTATCAAAGCAGCGGGGAAGGTGGGAGAAGAGAAGAGGGTGTATAATTATCAAAGCAGCGGGGAAGGTGGGAGAAGAGAAGAGGGTGTATAATTATCAAAGCAGCGGGGAAGGTGGGAGAAGAGAAGAGGGTGTATAATTATCAAAGCAGCGGGGAAGGTGGGAGAAGAGAAGAGGGTGTATAATTATCAAAGCAGCGGGGAAGGTGGGAGAAGAGAAGAGGGTGGGAATTAGGAGTAGATGGTAGGCAAAGGGGCAAGAGGCCCAAGTTCAATGATTCCTAGTCGGCAAGGAATAAAAGCTCTCCCACCCCCTTGCTATTGTTCCCTCCCTTTTCCTACCACCCCATCACCCCCTACTTTTGAGCAAATCTCCCATTTTTCCTTTTTTTTAATTTAAATTGTCTGCCTGTCTTCTTCCCATTCATGAATCTTGATATTCATTGTTGGGACTGTGCATGATTATATAATTATGGCTTTTGCTTTGAAAGGGTTCTTTCCCCTCCTTCCTCATCATTCTGATTAATTGTGGGACTTTTCGCTCTTCTTTCATACTATTTTCACCACTCTGAAAAAAAATTTTTTTAAAGCACAGTCACACTTTACACAATTTTTCTTTTCTACAATCTTATGATGATATCAAGCACCTGGAGGCAAAAGTCTGAGTTTTTAAGGACTTTCAAAGCCTTGAAATGGGGACCTCCAAAATTCAGGACTTTTGAGGACCGTACAACATCGTAGCAGTTTTACCTTATAGCCATCTGTATTTCATGTTAAGTCCTCTGTTAAGGAGGTTAGTGACAAGCTCATAGGAAATGATTCCATTCAATATTTCACTCTGTCAGTGTGTCAGGTGAATTCATAAGCTTTAAAATGGTGGGATTAGACAGAGAAAGGCATGGCCTCAATGATAGTTACTCATGATTATAAAGACCACGTCTGTTTAGCATCTTGATATAAGTAATAATACTGCACCGATATTGGTGACATTCCCAACTACAGCTCTGCATGCTGTCTTCTCTACAGCAGTAATACAGGATTGATATAGGTGACATTCCCAACTACAACTCTGCATGTTATCTTCTCTTGTAATAGCAGTAATACAGGACTGATATTGGTGACATTCCCAACTACAACTCTGCATGTTATCTTCTCTTGTAATAGCAGTAATACAGGACTGATATTGGTGACATTCCCAACTACAACTCTGCATGTTATCTTCTCTTGTAATAGCAGTAATACAGGACTGATATTGGTGACATTCCCAACTACAACTCTGCATGTTGTCTTCTCTTGTAATAGCAGTAATACAGGACTGATATTGGTGACATTCCCAACTACAACTCTGCATGTTATCTTCTCTTGTAATAGCAGTAATACAGGACTGATATTGGTGACATTCCCAACTACAACTCTGCATGTTGTCTTCTCTTGTAATAGCAGTAATACAGGACTGATATTGGTGACATTCCCAACTACAACTCTGCATGTTATCTTCTCTTGTAATAGCAGTAATACAGGACTGATATTGGTGACATTCCCAACTACAACTCTGCATGTTGTCTTCTCTTGTAATAGCAGTAATACAGGACTGATAGAGGTGACATTCCGAACTACAGCTCTGCATGTTGTCTTCTCTTGTAATAGCAGTAATACAGGACTGATATTGGTGACATTCCCAACTACAGCTCTGCATATTGTCTTCTCTACAGCAGTAATACAGGACTGATATTGGTGACATTCCCAACTACAGCTCTGCATATTGTCTTCTCTTGTAATAGCAGTAATACAGGACTGATG
This sequence comes from Rapana venosa, assembly GCA_028751875.1. NCBI lineage: Eukaryota > Metazoa > Mollusca > Gastropoda > Neogastropoda > Muricidae > Rapana > Rapana venosa. The sequence goes on from CM054138.1 coordinate 41,464,837, forward strand.
TTGGTGACATTCCCAACTACAGCTCTGCATATTGTCTTCTCTACAGCAGTAATACAGGACTGATATTGGTGACATTCCCAACTACAACTCTGCATGTTGTCTTCTCTACAGCAGTAATACAGGACTGATATTGGTGACATTCCCAACTACAACTCTGCATGTTGTCTTCTCTTCTAATAGTGTTTCTGGCTGTTGCATCAGGGGAGACAGTGTTCAGATCAAAGGCTGATTTTTTCATGCAGCATGTCTTGGGTAAGTTGAATCTAGTTGGGACAATTTCTCCATGCAGGTTTGGTATGTTTTTATCATCCACACCATCAAACACATTGGGCCTTCTCTCCTATAATAGCAGGATAGGTTTTCAACATTTGCACAAGATGTTTGTATGCACCCTTATGGGGTTAAGAAATGGCTCATTTTAGCAGTTTCACTTGTACGAAGTAAAATCCAGTCATTATAACAGAGAAGTCCCAGAATATGTATATTATTTCTCTTTACAAGAAAATGTATGAAGCATATTTTGAATGGTCATGCTGTTATTCTTTTTTCTTGTTCTTTACTTCTAGGATAAATTGAATAATAATTCATGTGCTTTTTAAAAAAATCCAGTCCCCATGTGTATGCATTTTAAAAAGTTTTGTCATCCGTTCCCACCGGCACACAATGGCCTATTCTTCCGAAAAAACGGAACAGGTTTTTTTAATGTGTGCACAAGATGTTCTGCATGCGTTTGCACATGGGACCTCAGTTTATAGTCTCATCCGAAGGACTTGTAGGGGAAGTGTATATTTTTAGTGTTGTTTCCCTTTGCAAGAAAATGTACAATGCATATTTTGATTGTTCATACTGTTTATTTTCCATGCTTCATAGGTTTCTGTAACACTAACACACACACACACACACACACACACACACACACACACCACAGCCCCCATATATACAGTGAAAGTTTTTTCGTTCTGATATTCATTTTATTTTCAAAAGACTCGTAACTGCATTAAAATGGTCAAATTTATTTAAAAATCAAATCATTTATTCATAACAAGCTTCACATAATATTTCTCCACACACATACACACGTACGCATGCACACATGCACACACACACACACGCATGCATGTTTGTATGCAGAAAAACACACTTACAATTTACACACACACACTAAATTAAATGCCTTTCGAGCAAAATTTGCAAAATATATACATTGTATATGCGGTGGAAAAACTTTCCAATGTTCATGTTTTATATCAATGTCAAGGTTTAAAAAGTTCCGACCAACATTTCAAGAAAGTCTGCATGAAGTTTTAACCAATCCAAAGTTATTGTGTAAGATAGCATTGTCTCTGATGCGATCCCCAGTATTCTCATTTTTGTAAAGTACGACTGTGAAATTGTAACACCTTTACTGTTGCTATCTACAGTTTGCTTTATTCATGGTTGCCTGCACACGTAGTTTGCAATTGTTCATTTTCCAATTTTAGAGTAGTTTTCAATTGTTCTGTGTTTTTGTTATTATTTAGTTTCTTTGCAGTGTTTTTGCAACACATTGTTTATATGGTTTGGAATCAATCTTTCAGTGCACATACATACCAACACGCATCTATTTTTCTTAAAGCCCTCATCTCATCGTGCCCCCCCACCCCCCAAAAAAACTCCATCTAATAACATCTCATAATAATACAGACATATAATCGAACACACACACACACAACAGAGTACAGGCAAGCCCACCCACAAGTTTAACCTTCAGAGACAAAACCTTCCTAAGTCAAGGACTGTCACAAAAAAAGGGCTCTCACAAGTTCTCAAGGACACACCAACACACACAAAAACAATGGTTTGGGGAAAAAAACAAAAATGCCTTGTAACAATAATAATAATAATAATTGGAATTTATATAGCGCTTTATCTTGCAAAAAGAAATCAAAGCACTTGCATTCAACACACCCCTACATATACAACCAATAACAATTTACAGAGTTAAATTCAAATGTACACGCACACACACTTCCGTCTCCATGTAGTATGAAATATCAATTTTTCTGCCAAACACAAATCCAAAGTTGCATTCTAAATACATTTCACAGTATGTGTGGGTAGCAACTTACTTTCTTCCTTCATGAAGGACTGTCGTTCCTTGCAGTGAAGGTCTAAATTGTTGTTGTTACGGAACAATTTGCATTTCACATGCTTTCCTCTTCAACAACATCGAATTGGATAACGGCAACACACACTGATGCTCATGCACACAGCCCTAAGACTACAAAATCACTTCCTTCAGCTACCCTGCACATACAGCCTGTTTCACATTGGAAAAAAAAAAAAGACACTAAGTACATGATTGGACAACACTTTGGCTGGAAAGTAATTCAATACCAGGATCCTAATTTTCCCAAATGCTTACAAAAAACTGTATTAAAAAAAAAAAAAATTTTTTAAAGCAGATGTCCTGAACAGTTAGTTAAAAATGGTACATTTCCAGACTAACTGTGCCCCCACCCCCCCCAACCTACGACGAGACAGGAGACATGCCTGCATGTATGCTATTTGTTCATCTACATCTTTGTCTATGACAAGTATCTCTCACAGATATAACAAAACTTTTGTTTGTATGTGTATCAAAGTAAAAAAATAAGTTGTTTGTTTGAGGGTTGTTTCTTCCCATTCCTCTGCTAGAGCTCCAAGGTTCACCGTTAACGGTGAGATTTTGGGTATGGAACTGGTTTTGCCCCCCATGAAGACGGCCACATTCCAACTTTGACAATGTATGCCAGGTATGTTCTTGTTTCTGTAACCCACCGAACACTGACATGAATTACGATATCTTTAACATGCATACTTGATCTTCTGCATATGTATAGATCTACACAAAGAAAATTAAGGCACTGGCAGGTCTGCACTTGAATTTGACCTGGGAGACTGTAAAAATCCCCCCACCCTTAATTCACTAGATGCCACCTGGATTCCAACCCATGATTTCATGGACCCATGGGATTGAAGTCAAACAGGCTTAACCACCCTGATGCAGCATCTGTCAGTGATCAGTTGTTTTCTGATGAAAGCATAAGTTACCGATTTGTACTCCAATATGTCATGAATGGTATACAGAATCATTTGTTTTGTATCCAAAGGAAAACATATATGTGACCCGTTTTTACAAAAGGAGTCTTAAGGTATAATTGGGTCAAATTGAGTTGTTACATTTTCTGAAATCTACAGATCATTACCTTTCTTTTGATGTATGATACATTATTCTACCTATAAAACTGACAAAGTTATGGGGGTTTGAAATGGGTGACACAGCGATTTCACATTCTGAGAAAATCGGGTTTAAAGTTTTTCACCACTCTAGCTAACTAACACCTTAGCAACGGGTACTTCTATTCAACTGATGACAGCCAAATTTGGCACGGTGTTAAAACATACCATTTCACAGCATCAGACAAAAAATCATGTATATACTGACTGTCATTGCTGTGATATTTAGCTCACAACACCCCCCCCCCCCCCACACACACACACACAGAGACTGCATGTAAAATAAACAATAGAGTACTCATTTATTTTCCTTGAATCAAACTAATCAAAGAAACACACACACACACACACACACACACACACACAGATTACTTATTCATTACCCTTGAAAGAAAATGATCTTTAAAAATAGAGAAGAAAAACCACATACACACACATGCACATGCATGTGCACGCTGCATGCGCGCAGGAAGGATGAACAAAAAGCTGTATAAACTTAATCTTTTACTCTAAATAAAGATCATTTTGACTTGATCATTTTTACACACACACACACACACACACACACTAGTTCATTCAGTTTAACAACAACAACCACACACACACACATATGACAGTCAAGTAAGTTTAAAACAGCTTCCACATTTTCTCATGTCATGCACTGACAGCTGAAATGCTAAAAGTCTCCCCAGTAGTGTCATCTGAACAGTCTAGATCTGCAGCTTTGATATGTATGAATACCCATGTTTATTAACATTGAATGCAGGTACCAGTGATTCGTACATCTAACCTTGAACCCTAACACACAGATCGCAGTTCATTTAATTCAAGCTGACTGGCGAAGTTACTCTGGGCTTTCATCATGATCACGATCGTTTTATTTTTTTGTCTTCACAACAAGATGCAGCAGAATATTTGGTAAACAATACACCTGGTTTTTACTGATCTGCTATTGGCAGTGTGGAAGATCAGCTAGAAAAGAGCCATAATGCCCATTATTCTTTGCAAACAGCAAAGTTTCCCAGCCATGCGTTTCTTAAAATAGAACAGAGATGTCGCAGGTGAAACCCCTCCCAACCAATCATAGACCAGCTGCTTGTTGGTTGCTACAGGCAGTGTGTGTCCTCAACTCTCATTGGTCGATCTTCTCGAGCTTTCAGGTTTTGTTTATACCTAAATAACTCGAAGCAGTATTTCTGATTGGTTAGATTTCACGTAAAGGCTTCGTGAAACGGAAAATATAGATCACTGCCTTTCCAACGGTGTATGACATGTGTGGGGCCCTGTCAGGGGTAAGGATAACAAGATGACTGAAATCACGGTCGTAATGATGAAGGACACTGGAAAACTGCTGTAGGGTGGATCGATAAAAACTGTTTAAAAACACATTTTTAAAACAAATCTAACCTTTTTAAACATATAGATAGGAAATTTAATGGCTACAGATTCCATTTTTGATTAAAAGTCAAAATTGGCAAAGTGGACGAAACCTTCCCTTTTTGGGGCCTCTCTCCTTTTCACTGTGTGCGAGTTAAGACTCATTTCGTAAAAACGGGTCACATATTACCAACATGATATGAATGGTATACAAAATGGTCTGTTTTGTATCTAAAGGAAAACGCACACAACAGATCTGTACAAATTATGGTATGATAAACACGATCCACACACTATTAGAGACGACAGAAACTGTGAAGTGTCAGTAATGTCTTAATTCTATACAATGCAAGGAACGGGTCACTCACACACATATGTGCGTTCTTGTAAAACCCACCACTGAAACAATGAGATGGTAACTATAACTAAAAACTGAAACTCAAAATTGCACTAAACCAACAAATCAAGCCCTTTTTTCTGCAGGCATGAAAATCCACTCTCAATGCTCATACTGCTGTGCTCTTCCATTTGATGAAAAATGTATCTTTAAAAAAATGAATGAATCACTCCCCCCTCCCCTAGTGTTAGTTAATCTTCTTGCCTTAGCTTCTTGTGTAGTTGTTGCTTAGCTTTGCGGATTTATCAAATGCTTATTGTATCAGTGTGTGCCTCATTCCAGTTATAAGCATCCATTGCATTTTTAAACTCATGCTGCTGTTGTAGCATTCTCCTGCCTTACCTTTGTTACTGATCTCCGTTGTTTGAAATGTTACCAACTGTTTTTAACCAATCTAACAAAACTGTTATTAAAATTTGGCAACGTCTGCAATGACTTTTTTGCCTTCATGTGTGTTTGTGTTTAAGTGTGCTTGAGAAAGGAAACTTCACACACACACACACAATGACATACATATGAGCATATATACACAAATTTGCTTTCTCCTCATTAATTTCTGTCTACTAATGTGAGTGTGAGTGTGTGTGTACTAAGGAAAGAGAGAGATTTACTCAAATGAGTGTGTGGGGGTGGGTGGGGTGGTATTAGTGTTTGTGAGTGAATTGTTTGTGATGATCAAGTTTTCTGTCTCCAGCTTCAGTATCCCAGCTTGTCATTCAGGCTTGTGCGTCCATCTCCTGACTGATCTGTTCAAAAGAAACACCAGCATTTTGTATTAGATTTATTCAGTCACACACTCATATTTCAAAACAACAACTTTATATACATGACACTGCCTATACACACACACACACTCTGACAGAATCTGAATCAGACATCAATAGTTGCTGAGTGTTCAACAAAGAAGAAGAAAAAGAAACAAAGCTATTACAGTCTACAGTCTGCAAATTCCTGTCTCTTACTATATTCATCTACAGTATGGCACTAAGAAATAACTATGGTATCAGATTACACAGGTTAAGAGGAAGGGAGATAGTTGAGGACCAGAATTTGAAAACCGAACAACAAAGAAATAAAGAACGGCACATACTTTGGGGAGGCATCCACATTGCGTAATCAGGGTCTGATTCGTCGTACTCGACCTTCCTTGGCTTGGCAGCAGCAACAGGCCTCTTTTTCTTCTTCACTGGCGGCTCCTCGTGTGCCTGTGGACAGAGTCAGTTTGATTTTCATTTTTAAACCCAAAAGGATTTCTGTCCAATCACTTCAGCTCTGGTCGTCCTACTGCACTACCACCATTCCTGGAAACATGTAGTGGCATTCCACATTCTAGATAATATCAGGATCAAGTTATGCCACACCAGCCAAATATGATTTTTTTTTAAAACTCATGATATTTAGACAGTAGTGATGGTCAGTGTATTGTATTATACTGTAATAAAATCAGTAAAACTGTGGTAATGTATTGCCTTTACTGTGTAACTAGGACAATGGAGATAATACCATGCGAAAAGAAAGATCCATATTTATGCAATTTTTAATGAAATGTTCATTTGCCAAAAAGAGATCTTTTTTCTTTTAATATAGGAGTTGTATAAGTTTATATGACATGGGGATTTTTTCTCCATATTGTGTAAAAGTTATCTTAGCACTCTGATTATTTGTCGCTGTACTTGTTGCTTTGGTTTCAAATATATATATATATATATATATATATATATGCAAATGATCTGATGCTATTAAAATTCCTACTAAAAGTCCAAGTCATTTCGAAGTTAAGAAAAAAGAAGTTTTCACAAGTCAAGAAGAACAGTGTGGAGGTGCATAAACAAGTCATAGAGTGCAGCAGCTAACACTGATGCCGGTGACACGGACAGCTGAGACATGTTCACCTGGACTAACAACAACGCCCATCAGCATGATAACCAACGCTAATGGCAACAGTCACACGAGTTACATCCTGTCACTCTTGTATCTGTTGTTGAATATGTGAGCCATAAGCATATGTCTAAGCCCAGCCTGTATATGTCTCTGACAGCATATACATATCTAAACAAACTTCGCCATTCACGCAAGTTTGTACATACCTCTAAACGGGGTGCTGAGTGCTTGACAGCTGCAGGGAGTTTCTCTCTTGCAGGTTCCACATTCACTGATGAAACATCTCCAGCGGAGGGCAAAGTTGGCCCTTCAGTTTACAGTCACTTGTTTTTGTGTCATGTGTTTTGAAGAAGGCGTTTTTGAGGCCAGCTGCTTGACAGAGGCTAGCACCGACACTTTCTGTCTGCCCTCGCAGTTTGTGACTCCTGACATGCAGCACCAGAATCTTCTGTCTCAGGCCTGGCCTGTCTGACAGCGCTGTCGTGAGCGAGCTGAGAGGCAGGGGAGGACAATCTCTCTTTAGTTTCCTTGATGTCTGCTTTGTTGTCGTCGTCTTCTTCTTCCTCCTCCTCCTCTACCTCCTCCTGGGCTTTGTCCTCTGTGGACTGCATGGCCTGAAACATGAACAGACGAATCCTTGGAGGTAGTTCATGACAGGACAAGTGAGCAGAAACAGGACATGTCTGAACCAGCCCTGCCTGCCCTCTGTACAAATGTTGTACATGCTTAGTGCGCATGATATGCACAAGACCTCAGGTTCGTGCAGCATTCTCGTGCTTGCATTGGCCTGGCACAGTTGCTGTCAGAACTGTACTATTTCTAGGGTGGCCCCAGGCGCTCAAGTGGAATGACTTGCGACCACAGTCCCTAAATCGAAGACATTCCGCTGGGACTATAATACAATTTCAATCAAAAGTGCATGGTGCCTCAGCATGGTTTCTGGTGCCTCTCTATACATTTACCCAGCAAGAGAAGAGAGGTTGTGTGTATTGTCAGTTAATAAGACAGGCAAGACAAACATCCAGCAAGCTATCAACATATGTCATCACTACTATGTCTATCTTTTTCTCTTTACTACGATTATGTGTAAAAACATCCTTTACATTTTACAGACACAAGGCATACAGCATAGTCACACACTCAAGAGTTCTTTCCCTTCTTCTTGAAGAGTATTTGTTATGCGATAGTGTATAGTGTGTTAAATTTTCTTCTCTATTTCAGAATTAATAAGAAATAACATGTTTCATATTTTGAGGGTCATGCATTTCTCCATCAGAAGCTACTGCTGGTCTCTGGTGAGATTACTCTAGCACACAGCCTGTTGAGGTACTTTTCTCATTGGAGCTGGGGGACAGTGGTTAGGACATTGCGCTCGCAATCTGACGACCCGGGTTTGATTCCCATTCATGGGGATATTTTCCCTTGGAGTTAACATCAGTACAGACTCCACTCTCCCCAAAAGTCTTTCAGATGAGACTATAAACTGAGGCCCCGTGTGCGAACACACGCAGAACATCTTGTGCACATGTTAAATCCTGTTCCGCTTTTCGTAAGAGTAGGCCATTGTGTGCTGGTGGAACCAATGACAAATTTACAAAACCACATACACACGGGCACTGGATGTAAAAAAGCACATAATTGCTTATTCCATTATCCTCGATATAAAAGAATAAATAAATAAATAAAATACTTATATAACTACTACAACACAGACTGGGAATCAATACAAAATAATGAATACAGCTAAAAGAAAACTGAGCAGGAAATCTAAGGTTATCAAAATAGTGTAGATAGTGTGGTAGTAAAAAATAAAATAAAAATCAAGAGATTTTTACTGATATGAATTTCACACCAAGTGCAGGTGTTGATCTCTCCACACTTGATGAAGAGCCATGTCTCCATGTTTTTGGCAATGAAGGTCAGCTACCATTTCACTGGCTCCTCCTGCTGCTTCTTGTTTTATGTGAAAATCTGTTGTGGACACTGCAGTTCACTGTACTGTGTGCAGCAACTCCACACTATTTCTCTACAGTCTGAAAAGTTAGATGAGCATTCTATGTACATACATGATGATCGGTTATCTCAGCCAAGGATGGTGACTTCGGCTCTCTTGGGTAACGGCTGAAAATCTTCCATAATGTGCTTTTGTTTTTGTTTTGTTGGGGGTAGTTTTTTGTGAGGTTTTGTTGGGGGTATTTTGAGTGTGTTTTTTTTCTTTTCTTGGGGGGGGGGGGGGGGGCGCAGTTTGTCCCCCAAAACATGAGCAAAAAACCTCACTGATTCTTAGGACAGGCTGTTCATTTGCAGCTTTCTGGGAACATCATGTGAACAGATGGACTGTATGCAGCTATGTATGATAAAAACAATATCTCCGTGTAAATACATGTAAAATAACTTGCTATGATTTCGCTCCATTTCAAATAAAGGGGCAAAACTGATCAGAGCGACTCACCACAGGGAGAGACGGCGGTTTCTTGGGACCCCTGGCCATGCCGATCTTCCTGGTGCCTGAAGACAGCCCTGCCTTCTTCACACCACTGTCCAGTCTGTAACCAGACTTATGAGCATTAAAGACATATACTTTCCAAACCACCATATTTTCTGGGCTATAAGTTGCTGCTTTTTAACCTTTTTAACCTACAGGTAACCCACTATAGGGTAACCACCCTTCCCTCCATATCACCCTACTGGGTTACAGAAGCATACAAAAGTACACAGTGCAAGGAACAGGTAAGGGAAGGTAACCCCTCCACACTACAGAACAGATACAGCCTACAAAACGACTTTTGACAGATTTTCTCAGTCTACTTTTTGGTAATAAAATTGGTAACTTTTGGACATGGCTGGTGAATGGTTATGAGCACTGTTACTGATTCTTCAAGTGCTACACTAAGATAAATACAGTGCAAGCCCAGAATTCTAGGTTTGGTTTTTTAGCAAAATTAGATTCAGCATCACGCACTGACATTCGCTGTAACACATCCCAACATTTTCAAACTAGTGTTAATGACGTCCACCATCTTGGAATAAAATCCAACTGAAGTGTTCAACTTCTCCCAAAAATAACATTCTGGCAACAAATCGGTGAATGATTTAATGTCAAGTCTTGCCAAAGTAAACTTTAATTCCAATCTTCACAGATACTATGATTGGAAACCTTGTTGTTTTGTTTTGTTGACTGTTTTAGCTCATTCCTTGCCAAGGTTCATTCATCAATGGTGAGATTTTGCCTGCCATTCAAATTTCAGGGATGATGCCTAAACAAGACATCAGTGTGCATACATTTTGTCAATTTTGTCACCTGTTCCTACTAGCACACATGGGCCTATTCATCCAAAAGGTTGAACGGGTTTTAACATATGTTAAAGCCTGATGGTGGCACTGCTCTTGTGGCGATGTGCTCTTCCCGAGGAGAGCAGCCGGAATTTCACGCAGAGAAATCTCGTGACTTAAAGTGGTATAAATAAAATAAATAAAACAAATAAATAGATGATCTGCATGCATTCATACACAGGACTTCAGTTTACAGTCTCATCCGAAGGACTTTCAGGGGAGTGGAGTCTTGTCCTCATGAAAAAGCTGACAAGAACAACCTAGAGGCTCTGCACTGGTAGATTGAAGCCAGTTCAAGTATGGCCAACAGCAGAGGGCACTTAAGCCAAGTCCAAGCTGAACTGGATCAGTAAAGTACAAAAGCAGGCATCCTGTACCATATCAGGAGCCATGAAGTCTACACCGATACCAGAGCTTGACACCATCCCAGGACCCCAGCATTTTGGAGAATATCGAGGCATTAAGATTCTCATCCATGCTGATAGGTTCAAGGAGCTTCAAGACCACTCTATGAAAGGGAGACTGTCCCAATGAATAAAGGAACGACTGAAGAGAGGCAGCTTCATTCGCCAAAGAAGGATGCCTGAACAATGACATCACAACATCTTGACCCCGACAAGATCTCTTAGTGTCTTGCTGTCCCAGCCCAGAGTGAAGGGGCTTCAGTGCAGCATCCCTGGTGTTGGACCCAAGACTCTCAGAGTGGCCCTGAAAAAAAGTCCCACACCCTAAACCCCTTACAAAGACTTGTGGACCTATGTCTTACTGATGACTCTGCTGAAGACACAGCTCAAAATGGAGGGGCAGGGAGCTACATCCAGTAGCTAGAGGGCAAATAAGAGACACAAGACACTCTACTTTCTAAATCTTACTTCTTCAACTCGGGCATGTCAGTGGGTCTGGCCACATTGACCAGCTTTCGCAGGCGCTGTTCGTCTGTCTTCAGAGTGATCAGTTGCCGCTTGAGGGACAGGCGAGTTTTGGTGTCCATCACCCCGGCCCTGATGGCTGTCATGTAGGCGTCCAGTGCATCGTCTTCCTCCCCCATCGCTGCTTCCGATTCTGCACAGTTTGCATTGGAAAGGAAAGGAATCCAGGCGTAACACTGGCACCAAAAAATACTCATCCCTGCTACATGACAACTATTGTGCATTTCACCACATGAAGAAAAATATCAACAATATGTTATAATATATTACACAAAGGAAGATTACAACAAAGCTCATAAAGCATTCACCACACTGTAAATTCTTGTAAACTACCATGAAGCATACAAGCTTATAAAAAAGTAGACAGGAAATGCAAGCTATAAAAGTCATGACTGACTCACTTGGTACACACAGTTTGTTTAACTAATTAATTCCAGAATGCAAAAAGAAAGGTATACCGCTGGTAGAAATCAAATGACTTAACACAAAGTATCATTACAACAGGGCAAGCATGTAAAATGTATACAAGTGTGTAGAGTGAAGATCGACATGAGGAGCATGAGAGTGGATGTGGTAGAATATGGTTGTGCTTGCAACATACGTGACACACATACAGACATATAAAAAAACAATTAAGTTTCTTTTAACTTTGAAATTTGGAAAAAGAAAGGGATGTACATCATTCAAAAACAGATGTAACATAATCAAATTGGCAAGGACTTCACGAGATTTGACTGTGTTCAGCTTGAAGAACTGAGAATAGTCTTTGACTTGTGTGCTTGGACTGACATGTGACACATGCATGACACACATAACAAGACAGTATAAAAACAATAAACACAGATATTCTTAAAACACTTTTTTAAACTTCCGAAATCTTGCAAACAAGGTATGTTACATCATTCAAAACAGATGTACATTACCAACGACTTGGCAAAGGACTCACGAGCTTTGGCTTGTTCCAGCTTGAATTCAATCTGAGAAATAGTCTTTTGAACTTCTTCATGCTTTGACACCTGCAACAATTCATAACCTTTAAGTGTAATTAAAATGTGTATGTGTCAACAATAACAAAATTAATACTGGAATGTATCTTTCACCCTCACCAATTGGCTGAACCTCTTTTTTATTTATCCATTCATCAGCAAGACCTCCCAGTTCACCAATGGTGAGATTTTGTGTATGCAACTATTTTTACCCACCATTAATGTAGCCACAATCTGACATTGGGGATTATGTCTAAACATGACACCTGTGTGCATGTGTTGTTAAATTTTGTCATCCATTCCTACCAGCACAAAATGGCCTTCTCTTCTGAAAGGCAGAACAGGTTTTGACATGTGCACAAGATTGTTTTTTCCAGTTTTTCCATAGTACAATGTAATAAACATATGTACAAGACCTTCTGCATGTGTTCGCACACAGGGCCTTGGTCTATGGTCATATCTGGAGGACTTTAGGGGGCAGTGGAGTCAGTGCTGATGTTAACTCCAGGGTAAAATTCCCTGAAACGGATGACTCCGTGCTGGCTCCATCCCGGGCCGTCAGATCATGAGTGCACACTCTCACCATCCCACTCCCTATAATCTCACCCTCTAGTTGTTTCTCAAACACATTGTCTGCAGAAACACACTCAGCAACACAAATGCATACACTACAACACACATGGAAGTAACCATGAACACATGTATACTCGTACTTGGCTTGTCTCTGTATGCACATGCACAAACACTTTCTTTTTACAAAAGAATTTCCATCTGTATCCTCCCTTTTACTGTAGTTGGTTTGACACTTTAGTGGCCAGACTTTTTTTTTCATCCTCGGCTAGACCTCTGAGGTTCACCAATGGAGACAATTTATGCCACCTTTTTTTTTTTATTCCCCACCATTTAGGTAGCCGCATTCTGACTTTGGGGATATTTGCCAGAAATAATCTGCTTAAGAGTTTCCTGCATCTGGAACATATCTACAGCTAACGACAAGCCTATGTGCTCTACAGGTTTATGGAATGGCAGGTTACTTACCAAAGACTCGTAGGTTTCTGCCTTTTCCTCCTTCCCGCACTTTTTCATTCGGAATATGCGCTTCTTCTCAATGGTGCCCGTCCTATCCAAGAAGGTGTCTTCATCGCTGTCGTAGAAGTCGTCATCCTCCCAGTTTTTGGTTTTCCTTTTTCTGCTTTCTGGAGATAATAGTCACAGAATTCTGGATCACAGCTTTTGTGTTCATATAAGTCATAAACATCAATAGTATTTACTGAGCAATGAAGATGAACAAATCCATTCATCATGTGACCCAAATTTTACAACATCTCAATAAGAATGTAATTATCAGAATCTTCCAGCCAATGCAAACTCTAACTGCCATCAACATTATTGGTCTGCAAAGATATAAACCTGCAAATATGATAAGTACACAGAATAGTGACTACACACAGATCAACTGATACAAACAGTTTTTGTCTGACTCTCTTAATGCATAATGCTAACCCACGTGAACTAGTAAGATCAACTAGCAGCAGCATTATAATCCTTCAACTTTTTCCTGCTCCTGCAACAAAGTCAATCTGGGAGTAAAATGTTCAAAATAAAAATAACTACAGGTAAATGTTAAAGTAAACAATAGTCCCAGACCAAAAGGCCTTGTCAGTTGTTGCTGTAAGCTAAGTGTCAAGGCCTGCATCATGTAAATGTTGTTGTGCTTTGAAATGTCATGGTGAGATTGTCTTCAGCCACGACAACAGTCAGACACGCCACTTCTCATCCAGTGTGTTAGCACTAGCAGTCTCACAGTGATTCCCAGAGTCGTGAGACAGAGTGCATAATCTGGGTGTCCCTCAGGGTGTTACATAAAAAAAAAAGTAAATAAAACATTCTGAGATGATGCTGTGTCCAAGTGGCCATACAAAACAACCAGAGCATTTAGAACTGCACTGGCCGTGACCATGGTCAATGATGACTTCCAACTAACACCAAACTGTAATTTGTTTTTGTTCCTCGGCAAAAACTCTGAGGTTCACCAATGGTGAGATTTATGCCTTTATGATTGTTCCCCCCCAAAAAAACACCCCAAAACAACAACAAAAAACACCATTTAGATTGCAGCATTCTGACTTTGGGGATGGTCTCTAAACACGACACACAGTTGCATGCGTATGAATGGTTTGAATGCAAGCGCTTTGATTTGTTTGCTTTACATGATTCAGTGCTATATAAATTCCATGGGATACATTATTATTACTATTATCATCATCATCATTATCATTATTAATTCACACACAGTTTGTTAAAGCACGTCATACCATGTTTGGAAGCATGCAGAATTCCATGCATGTCCAGAAGCCGACAGGCCTCCAAGGCACAGGCCACCACAGCATCTTTCTTCTTGCCCGACACTGTGGCTTCTGCGATGAGCACTTCTCCGTTGGGGCCATCTACTGGTAACCTGTGCATTCAGGAAACAATGATGCGTGAAACAAGGAATACATTTTATTTTTAAATCATGTAAGACATGTACAACTTCATGCCGAAAGTTAATGGCATTTGGCAAGAGTTGATCTCTATCAATGGGTGTTTTATTTCGGACTGATAAAGCTGTCGGTGTGGTGGGATGAAGACGTGGGAAGAAGGAGAGAAAATAAAAAATGAGGGATGAATGTCCTTATGAATGAGCGCCCGACTCTTAGTCTGTTCTTTACAGCAAGCAACTCCACCAGAAAAAAAAAAAAAAAAAAAATATCAATACAAAGAGTGACAACTAATGAGCTTGGAGAGAACTGTACATAATCATGACAATCATTGTTGTTGTTGATGTTGTTTGTTTGTTTGTTTAGGTTTTTGATGGGTTTTGTGTGTGTGTGTGGTTTTTGGTGGTGTTTTGGGGGGATTTTTTTTTTTTTTGGGGGGGGGGGGGAGGGTTGGGAGGAGGGGGGAGGGGTAGTGAATCACAGAAAAGTATTGATTATCTATAAACACATTCAAATCACAGTAAATCCATTTCCAACATCAATACTGATATGGCAAGCCGGAGAGCTGACTATTCAGTGTAAAAGACAAAAGCATAAAAGGGTCCACTGTCATGTTTGAGAGTTCGTGCATTTTGCAGACTGGCTGAAGTAGAGTAAACGCTGTATGTCAGGATCTATCCGAACAGCAGGGGAGGAATAATGGACACTCCATCAACCCACCCCACTCTCTGTGGCTGACTGTCAAATTCAGAATCACGCCAGTAGAGACTAGATTTTGTTGTTCTTGGGTATGTCTAAAGTCTGTTCACATTTATTGATATTAGACTGGAAAAAGAGAGAGAGAAACAGGAAGGAAGAAGAGAAAGAAGAGGGTTTGCAAGAAAGCCTAAAAAAAGGAAAAGGAGAAAAGGCATTACAATAAATCATTAACAGGAGATTGAGGAATAACCCCCATCAGTGTAAGTTAGTTCTGGTTTTACAAAGAAGCATACTAACAGATTCATTTAACCAAATTTCAATACAATATTTTTCAAACGATTTTTATTTTTATTTGGGCACTAAAAAAGAATGTGTTTGCAAAATAATAGTTGTGAACAAGCACATGATACACTATGGAGTATTTGCTTTTCCAGGAATCTGTTAATAGGACTTGAAACATAATATCTGGAAGAAAAGTCTTATGTACATGAAATTCCAATACTGCATTTGGGGGGATGGGGTGGGTGGGATTGAAGTCAGTACTGATGTTAACTCCAGAGGAAAAATCCTCTTGAACAAGAATCGAACTTGGGTCAGCAGATCATGAGCGCATCATGCTAACCACCAGGCTATCCCGTCCCCCTTGACTTGAGAGACAAAGACAAACGGAGAGGACAGTGAATGATATAATGCACGCTGGATTTATGTTTATAAAGGTAGCTTTGATAAAAACAAAAGTTCCCATATCAGTACTCCCTGACCTATTTTTTCTCGGTGACCACCAGCCTGTGTTTGTCCCAATCCAGAGTTGTCCCAAGCTGAAAATTGTTACGTCTGAACTTAAAAAAAAAAAAAAAAAATTTTAAAGCCCCTAAACACACACTTGGTTACATACAATGTTTCAACGATCTGGTAGCTGAAAGAATTATGTACTTTCATTGATTCAAAGAAGAGTTAGGAGGAAAAATAGACAGAATGAGACAGAGCAGATAGATGAGCAGATCAACTTACTCCACAACACATTTATGTTTGCCAAATCCCACTTCTGTAAACTGGTAGTCTGGAAGATCACAACCTGAAAAAAAAAATAACAAGCAATAAGCCTTCATTCAACTGATTTTTTTTTTTAAATGTCCTTCATGGAGCATGAAAAACAAATTGCTTATCAAGCCCACAAATTACCTACATAATTTTTTCTTCCTGTTTGCATTTTGGGTTGGTTTGTTTTATGGGTTTGGGTTTTTTTGTTTTTTGGTGTGTTGTTGTTGTTGTTGTTGTTTTTTGGGGGGTGGCTCCTTTGTTTGTTTAACTTTTGTTTTGTTTGTTTGTTTGATTTTTTTACAGCTATTTCTTTCTCAGTAGAGCAAAGCATTGATAGCCTAGTATACAGTCCTTCTCACATCAGTCGAACTACAAATAGAACATATGTACGGTCCACTTGCCTAGGTAATCATCTTATTTCAAAAAACAATATAATAATGGCCATGTTTAATACATGGCTACCACTGGATGCAAAGATTTAAATGACAAACCATCCACTAAACAAAACAGTAACTTTGGTGAATAAAGAATTAACTCTGGTCCATAAAAACAGAAAATTAAAGTTTGATGACCTTTCTGTTCTGGAGGTCAAGCGACCGCTTACAAAAACAACAGCTAGTGGGAGCCATGTACTCTTTGAGTACAGTGACGGTAACAACAACACTACAAGTATCATCACATCCTTCAAACCACAACCATCATGCATTAATAACTATCTTACGCCATTTCAACAATACCTTCCCGGTCATAAAATCCCTTCAACGCTTTCTTGGGATCATCTTTGTAGAGATGTTCATGCTCTGGGACAAGGCCAGTCACAGAAAATGGGTTTTCCTCCTCTTCAACAGCATCCTCTCCTGTGGACACATAAAGTCAGAGTAACGTCAAGTAAAAGACTAACAGTTCTCATTTTTAGTTTTGTTTGATTTCACAAGGCTGGTTGCGAAAGTGATAAATTTCGTGATCTTTTGAAGAAAAACACACAAAAAAAGGGAAAAAAAACTGCTGTTTCACTTGTTGCTATTTGAAAAATGAGGAAACTTGTTAAAAATAAAATAAATAAATAAAGTAACTCTCTCACGCATACACACAAACACACACACACACACAACACACACACACACACAAACACACACACACAAAGAAAATGCAGTCTAGGGGTAAGGCACACATCCAAAAAACAAACAAAAACCCCAGAGAAGTGGCTGGTTCAAATTCCATTTCACCCCAACTTTTTCCACAATCTACTCAAATTGAAGGGGTTAGTGCAACACACATTTAGCACACGCAAAAGAACCCATGGCAGGAAAAGAGTTTTCCCTGGAAATATTCTGTAGACAAAAGCCACTTTCATCAAAACACAAATTAATACACATACAGACTGACATTTTCCTAAATGGATAGCGCTGCTCTTGCGGCAACATGGTGGTCCAGAGAAAAACAGCTTCACTTTCATGCAGAGAATCTGCTGTGACTAATATTGTAGAATACACAACGATGAAATTCATTACAATACAATTCATTACAATATAACACAACACAGTACAAATGCAGCAAAAAGAAAGAAGAGGAAAAAAGATCAGAAAGAAGACACAAAGAAACACAAGATAAAAAATGTACAAACATAATCACTATATAATAGAAATTCACAGAACTTGCTTACCCATTCCCCAAGAACAGCCCCTGAGCTCCTGAATTTTCTGCTGCTGTTTCTCCCGCTCTTCCTCCTCTTCCCTCTCTGCCTGCTTCAGCATGTCTGCTTCTCGCTTCAGCTTGGCTGTCTGCTGCTTCAGCTCCGTGACACTCAGTTCAATTTCTGGTTCCTGGTCTTCTTCAGGACCCTGGCGACATCAAACTGCATTGTTCAGTCATCACAATTCCAGATATAAAAATAAGGATCTACAGGTTTATAAAAAACGGTCAACGGGTAAATTAACACTACAGGTTTATCAATCAACAGGTAAATTAACAATGTCAAAGTATACACCAATTAATCTTCACTGGGTTTAATTTAAAATCTTTCAGTCATCACGCAACAAAACCAGTGGGCACCACACTCTGACTCTGTGACAGTTCAACAAGAATAGTCAATCCACATTTATATAATTACTTACTATGGTTATTTTAACTGTCCTAATTTCTCCACTGTACTCACAGAACTTCAAAGTTAGAACAGAAAGACTTTAAGGCCAGACATAGCAGCAACAGTCAAGCGACTCAAAAGGGGTTTTGGGCTGTGATTTGCTATTGGAGATTTTCAAAGTCAATTTTGACACATCATTGTAGACCTTCTTTATCAAACACTTGGCCCAGGCCAAAAACTGTCAGTGTCAGTTATTGATGTCAGCTAATTGCCAAGGCCTAAAACTTAAATATTGTTATGTTGTAAAATATTGTGTTGAGATTGCCTTCAGCCATGACAAGCTCTTAACACTCTCCTTTAAAGGAGAACAAAATCCTCTGAAGTCAAGAGTATGGCTGCCTGTATGACAAGGTACTTAAAAACGGTCACACATGCAAACTTCTCATTCAGTGCACAATTTCAATCTCACAGTGATTCCCAGGTGGGATGAGTGACAGTGAGTTAGAGTGCACATGTATTCTGGGTGACCCCCAGAGTATAAAACTGGGGAACACCACCAACAATAGCAACATCCAACACAACGTAGATCTCTTTTTCTCAAAGCAGTTTGTTTTCTGTGCATACCTGATGATCAAACTTTGCATACATGGTACAAATAAAACTGCATTGCTCTGGTTACTTTTTATATATGTTTTCCCATGCATCTCTTATTCAACTGGCCTAAGGCTTTTTTGGAATGAAGACAAAAACTTTGTTAGCCTCTTATCTAACTTCTAAATAAATTTCCACATGGGAGCTTCAGAAATTATCTCATCTGTCTTACTTTTTTTTTTTAATGTCACCACACAAAAAGTTGAAATTCTGAAACACAATATTGTCAAAATGTCCTGACGGAAAATGCAGAACAATTAACAAAAAATAAAAGTGACTTTTGAAGTTTTGGTTTTTCAATTTCTTCTCTTTTTTTAAAAATATCTGCCAACATGAACCTTTCCTATAGAAACCAGTGTTAAAAGAATTTAATCTTCTTTTTGTTTGTTGGCCATCTTGAACTGTTTTCATTGCAACCAACATTTACAGAGTCTGACTTCCTCATGCATTTTTCATTTTGTAAATTCTGGGTGATGCCTAACTTTGCAGTAACTTGAGTAAGTGAGTAACATTACTAAAAATATCCACATTGAAAGCCAATCACATTGTAACATGATTTTGGTTTAAAAGTCCCATTCTATCGATTTAAAAAATCTCACTAATAAAAAAAAAAGTAATATCAATAATTAATCTCACTGATAACCAGTGGAGTCTGGACTGAGCAACTTAAAATGTGAGGTCTTTCACATAATATGCACCTTAGGCTACATAATTAATACTAGCCAAAACTATCCCTATGGACAAGCTTTACATAATTAAACAAGTGAATTATTCCAGACTTGCCTATGAGTACCAGTACTACTCGAAATTCTCTTCAGTGGTTCTCAACCCTAAAAATGCCAGTTTTCAGTAGTTTTGTTATAAATTTCTTCCACTCAACAGTACTCAATCCATGCCTTTTTATTTATTCTATGTAAAACTATGTTAAACACCTTACACGTATCCTTTTTTTAGTTTAAAAAAAGTTTTTACTATTAAAGTAAGTACACACACACAGACAAACACACACACACACACATAGTGATAGTCACTCACACACAGACTGACATAGTCACACAGACAAACACACATAATGAGGGGCAGGAAAACCTTTTACTACTACTGTAATTTGTAAATTACTAATTTAATTAGTGGTTACAGCACTGTGCTCATAATTTGACAGCATGGGATCGAGCCTGGGTTCAAGGCATCACCTTTCATGGGAATTTCTATTTTCTTCTGAAGTTAATATTGATCAGTACTGACTCTCTCTCTCTGGATGAAAAAAAGCCACCATTGACATTGTGCTTACTCTTTTCCCCCAATAAAAATGTTCATTCATTCATTCATTCATTCATTCTCTCTCTCTGTCTCTCTCTGTCTCTGTCTCTCTCACACACACACACACACACAGTCACACACACACACACACACACACACACACACACACGTCTGATATCACTAATTTACTAATTAGTGGAAGGATGTTCAACTGAAGAATTACTGTACACAGTGTACTACACACACACACAGTCACACACACACACACACACACACACACACACATGCACACACACGCACACACACATGCACGCATGCACACACACACACACACACACACACACAGAGCACATTTTTTTCACATTTTAAGATTTATTACATTTGCCAAAAAACACATCACCAAAGGGACCAATCAACAAAATTTCATGAACATTATTACTAAGGCTTTGCTGTTAAATAATGTATTGTATACCTCTGTTATTTTGGTTAGTATCAATTATCATGTCATGCATGTATTATGTCAAATGTCATGTATTTCCATTTTGGTTGCACATCATAATATGATGATCAACAATTTCTTCTTTATTATACAATATATAAAATATCACACCAACCTGAAGAATAAAAAGACGAGAACTGCCACCAAACTTCAGAACGTGGCCCACATGCAGTCGTCGATACATTTTTGGTTTAATTTTCTCTTTGTTGACCCAAGTACCATGTGTGCTGTCAAGGTCATACAAATACCATCCACAGTCATTGCCTTCCTCTGCCAGTTCACGATACTGAACCACTGCATGATAGCGGGAGAGTGACGGGTGCTCCATAGTCACATCACAGCTAGGCAGGCGACCAAACACTACCCATGGCTTTTTCCCCAGTTCCACACTGTCGATGACCGTGCCATTTTTTAACACATCAAAGCTGTATTTTTCACATTCCGGTGGTACACCACCCCATATAGGCTCTTTATAGGGGACATAAGTTTGAGAGAGTTTCAGCTGTTCGGCTCCGGAATCCTGGGTTCGGCTCTTGTGTTCAACTGTTCCACTTTCATTTCCAGCTGCCTTGCTGTTGTTGCTCGTCTGAGGTTCGGGCTCTGGTTTCTTTCGATCAGGCAAAGTTTTGGCATCTGGAACTTTGAAATCGTTTGCACTATTTTCTTCATTATCACTTGTAACTTGCCGCTGTTCAGGAGGTTGTGGGGGAATAAACTCATTCAGTTCTGCCGTTTTACCTGAAGAAGTTTCCACTGGACCACTGGCAGCTGCCATGTTGTTTGTCTGACGGACGTAATTTTACGCTTAGAGTTATCTATTCTTGGCTTGTTCTGCTTATTTTGGCCGTACTCCACCCTTAGGCTACACACCGGTATTAAAAAATCACTCTTTTCCTTCTGTTTTTCTATGTAACTCTTATATTCATACCGCACGCACTAAGGCATCCACAGAAATAAAAACCACTTTTTGTGAAAGACTAGCCTCTGACTCAAAACTCTTGTGATTTTGAACAAATTTGGTAGGTTTGAAATTTTTTTATTTTTCAGCAAACACTGTACCCCCTCAGTCCTTTGTCGTCTGCTAGCTTCCTTACCGCAATATGCATGCGCGGGGTCAACGCTGTAGGAATACAGGCAAACCTCATTTGATGGTTATTTCCAACTTTCTCGTGACTACCTGGTATTGCTCTATGTCCTCAATCCAAAAACCAAGTGCACAGTGCATCATTTCATGCTTTAAAAAATCTGTGAAAATCACCAACAGTTTTTTCCACTCGAACTCTATACTACTTGACCCCCAAATTAATACCGGTGTGTAGCCTTAACGGTTTTCCCATGGCTGTTTACCAAAAACTTCCAAAACTACACCTCTCTCTCTCTCTCTCTCTCTCTCTCTCTCTCTCTCAGATTGAATGTACTCACGCTTAAGAATAATGTAAATCAATTCAGTGAGGCAGCACAGGATAGAAACTGTCCATTCTGCAAAGACAAAACTGAAAACGAGTACCATTTTATTTTTGACTGTTGTATCTATCTTATCTACGTATGGTCCATTCTTCTGTAGGGATGTGAGTGCTGGACCCTAGCCAAGGACACAGAACAGCGACTAGAAGCAGTGGAAATGTGGTTCATCCGGAGAATCATGAAAGTCTCATGGACAAAAAGAAAAACTAATGCAGAAGTAATGGAAATGGCTGGGTACAAGAGATCCCTTCTCAACACCATCAGAGAAAGACAGCTCAAATTTTTCGGCCATATAATCAGGGCTGAGGACTAGAGAAACTGTTATGGAGTGGCAAAATCTGTGGAAACAAGAGCAGAGGAAGACAACGCACAAAATTCACAGACATCTTAAACAAATTCGCAACAAATAAAGAGGGCACCAACAATGAGCTCATGAGAGGGACCGAGAACAGGGAAGAATGGAGAGCCATGATCGTCGATGTCTGCAGGACCAGACCGGACACTTGAAGAAGAATCTATCTTATGGAAACGGGATAGCTCAGTGGTCGGAGCACTCGCTTTCCCCCAGCCAAGTTAAGCAGCGTCGAGCGTGGTTACCAGTTGGATGGGTGACCGTTTGCGCGCCTTGGCTTCAGTACAGTTCCCCCAGTTCTCCCAGCTGTAAATGGGTACCTGCCCTCTTTAGGGTCAGGGAAGGTAAAGCAGCGAGGGAGAGGAGATGGGCGCCGCCCTCAATATGCTGGCCCTAGAGAAGTGAGGTCTCTGACGCCTTGCTCCCCTACGACCTTATAGGTTATGGGACTCCTTTACCCTTTTACCTATCTATAAAGACTTGAGGGGAAATTTTCTAAAAGAATCAGCAAATGTTCCTGTACATGTGCTTTTGAGAGCAACAAATAGAAATCACAGACGCAATTTGTCCAGATTTGTCTTCCATGCAGTAAATAGGAGGCAAAGTGCGATTCTTTAAAATCCTATTAAGAAGATGAAAGTAGAATTTTTTGTCTTTATGTTAATGCATTTACTCATTTCATTTGATGTTTTGAAAAGGTATTAGTTACTTTGAGGTGTTTAATCTGTATGCTGCAAAGTACAGATTAATACTTTCATGACTGCGAAGATCGTAAATTGCCATTTCATGTTATACACATTTTGTCCTATCATGTCGATGTATTGTGGCCAAAGGCTAAAGTACATTAAAATCTTTGAGTTCTCTCTCTCTCTCTCTCTCTCTCTCTCTCTCTCTCTCTCTCTCTCTCTCTCTCTCTCTCTCTCAGTCAGGCAGTTTTTCCAAGACGGTTCATACCTATAACATTATGATGGTGTCCCCCAGGGATCACTTCTGGGTCCAGTTTTATTTTCCGTTTATATATAAATGATCGCCCACAAAATGTTTCGTCTTCTTGTGAACTGTGCTGATGATACAATTCATACTAAGGGTCAAAATGCAAGTATGATATGCATAGTCTTATACAAAGATACAGATTCACTTATCTCTTGGGCTGATCTTAACCACAAGAAAAAAGGCAGGAGAATGGACCAAGAAGGAAGAAAATAGAGGAGATGATAGGAATAAAAGAAACAAGGCACAGGAAAAGAGAGACACAGAAAAGAGGAATTTTCTAGCACAGAATACGTACAAGGTGAGGATACTGTTTATACTTAAAGTTCCCTGGCATCCCCACGGGGGTACCATCTGAAAATATAAGTTTCTCTTGTTTTGACTTCACACACACAGCAACAACAACACAAAAAACAAAACCAAACCTTGAACTATACATATAATTTACTATGATGAAAATCATTTAAATACAAAGATGAAAAACACGTATGCACATGCATCCCCTCATCTCCCCACACACTTTCCACACAATAGTACAAATGATAACATTTTGCTTGTCAACTTACATATGGTTTCATTTTTTTTAAATACCAACAACAAAAATAAGTCAAACCCAGATTCGTCATGTTACATCCCTGAAGTCAGAAATCCACAGGGAGTCCATCAATGTCCAGCCACCATGGGGCCACCAGCCAGAGGGACCCTGCGCTGCTACTGGGTCACTTTGGTGATAGTGTTCAGTGGTACCTGTTCTGAGCTAACATATACAGGACACCGCCTGCTAAACCCCCTACTGACGACAGTATTAGCTCAGTCGCAGAGCCAGCTGAGTGAGACGCCCACCCGCGGTGGCGATCACCACAACGTCCCTCCAAAGATCACTCCCGCGTACCCCCACCCCCGAAGGCTCTGACACAGACTCACCCCAGGCACAAAAGTGTAAGGGGAAACCAAAACTGAGTCACCATGAGACCAGGGCAACCTGGACCACTGAATCAGAGGCACTTTTCTTTTATTGCACGATGAGCTATGAGGATGGTGTCGTGATGCTGCTATGAAAGTGCACCTGCTTTGAGACTACTTGACAGGGCTGAACTGGAAGGTGAAGAACACACTACTAACTTTGACCCAACTTTGCCCAGGGGACACTACACCCATGCAAGTGACCCTTGAGCAACATGGTGACGGTCTGCTTGGCAGACGTAGACATTACTGAAGCCGGTGAATTAGTTTGTAGAGTGGTGTGATGATGGGGGAGACGTTTGATCTTGCTAGATACAGGCTGGATTTTTTTTGTAATGGGGGGGGGGGAAAGGGGGGGGTGCTGCCTTTCTCACCTGTACTTTGGTTTTCCTTGCCACTTTTATTTCTGAAGACGATTTTGTGAAGGAGCTGTCGTTTTTCTCGTCTCCTTTAGGGTGTCCCTGATTGGCCTTGAGAAGGATTGTCTGTCTGTCTCTATTTCTGTCTTATTCTTCTTTTCAAAATTATGTATGCTTGCCTGCTTGCCTGTCTGCCTGCCTGCCTGCATGCATGCATGATGTATGTATGTATGTATGTATGTATGTATGTATGTAGTATAAAAAGTAAATGTAAAGGTGTCCCATAACCTAAGTGGTCGTAGGGGAGCGAGGCATCAGAGACCTCAACTTCTCAAGGGGCCCATCTCCTCTCCCTCGCTGCTCTACTTTCCCTGACCCTAAAGAGACAGGTACCCATTGACAGCTGGGTGAACTGGGGGACTGTACTGAAGCCAAAGCGCGCAAACGGTCACCCATCCAACTGGTAACCACACTCAATGCTGCTTAACCTTGGCTCCGAGAAAGTGAGTGCTCTAACCACTGAGCTATCCCGTCCCGTATGTATGTATGTATGTATGTCTACAACCTTTTTTGGCTATTTCTCTCTTCCTGTCATGCTTTTTCCCCCTCCCTTCTTCGTTTTCATTCATTCATATATTAAATCTTCCTTTCTTTCTTCTCTCTCTCTCTCTGGCCGTTTGTTTCGTTTTTCCTGTCTGTCTTCTTTCCTTTCTGTCTATCTTTTTTCTTTTAGTTATTTCTACTGTCTTTTGTTTTCATTTGAAGCATTGTAATTCTTCTGTAAGGATACCCACTTCTTTTTCAAGAACACAACCATGACAGCCTATTTTTCATCTCTTTTTTTTTCAGATCACAGATCATTATTGTCAAAACTACAGATTATTCCTTGTCCAAATCTCGGATCAACTTTTGTACAAACTACAAATCATTCATTGTCCAAATATCAGATCAACTTTTGTCCAAACCACAAATCATTCATTGTCCAAATCTCGGATCAACTTTTGTACAAACCACAAATCATTCATTGTCCAAATCTCGGATCAACTATTGTCCAAACCACAAATCATTCATTGTCCAAATCTCGGATCAACTATTGTCCAAACCACAAATCATTCATTGTCCAAATCTCGGATCAACTATTGTCCAAGCCACAAATCTTTCTTTGTCCAAATCTCAGATCAACTATTGTCCAAACCACAAATCAGTCATTGTCAAAACATCTGATCAATTATTGTGCAAACTACAGATTACCTGTTGTCTAAACCACAGATCACCTATTTGCCCATTGCTATTTTTCATCTATTTGACGCCCACATACCGTTCAGCTTCATTCCATTTCTTTTGCACAAGGATAGAATATAGAGTACTCTGACGAGCCCTATGCTTGTTGTGTGCCCATGTCTTGAATTGGTGCTACGACGTTCTTCTAAACATATAACAATTTTGTTTAAACCAGAACATGGGAAATGAAAATCGCAAAGACGTGACTACGGGTGCATACCAATGTTTGTTTAAATCGTACACACACACACACACACACACACACACACAACACACACATATATATATATATAATATATATATATATAATAAATAAATTATATATAATAGCTCCGAGGTTCACCATTGGTAACATTTTTGCGTATGCGACCGGTTTTTTCCCACACCATTAAGGTAGCCAAATTCCGACTTCTGGGATACAGTTGGGAACTGAACATACAAATTTTGCTTGCCCAGTCGGGACGTACCTCCTTACTGTTTCCGATTTTCAACTGTCGGGGCTCTTTAGACGTGCACAAGTATACTACATGACAAATTCAGAAAGATTTTGTTATATTTAATGTCAAGATAATTGCAACAACAACAACAACAGCAACAAAAAGGGCATATAACTACTGTTCAGAATACAACAGTTGTTTCTTTTTTCTCGTGTACATTTTCAGCCAGTCTGACGAATGAAGAATGTCAGCAAGTTAAACAATGTTTCTTTTATTTCTTTGAGCAAAATAATATGTCTTTGGTATTTTCTGGCAATAAATATAAATTCTCTCTCTCTCTCTCTCTCTCTCTCTCTCTCTCTCTCTCTCTCACTCACACACACACACACACACACACACACACACAACACAACACGCTTACATACATACGTACACACATATATATGTACGCACATGCATGCATGCATGCATGTATGCATCCATCCATCCATACATACATACATACATATACACCTACACGCACGTTCGCGCGCGCGCACACCACACACACACCACACACACACCACACACACATACTGACATAAACACAACAGTAAAAAACACATGCACGAAAGACACACACATGCCAGCATATGCCCACCCATGCAATATGTATGCACACATTGTCTGTTTAATCTGATAATATATATAATCTTTGGTAGGCCTAGTATATCAACACCAAGTAAAAAATATTTTTAAAACCCAGCTCATGTTGACAAATCACAGTATCATGATCACATCCACACAACGGAAACAACCATCACCTTGCGCATGCTCACTGGAAAAAAAACAAAAAACACTCCATCCCTTTCAGACAAGACCAGGTTCCTCAACTCAAGGCTTGAACCAGTCCATCTCAGTGCGCCTGGCTATTTTCACGGTGTTGAAAGGCACGTGCAGCATTGGCCTGCTTCCCAGGTACAGCTTGGAGAAGATCATGCCGATGCTGGACTGTTCGAAGCGATGGCACCGTTCGTAAATTCTTCGGTTGGGTCCTGGCCCGCAGTAAAGGTAGTCTGTGTTGTTAGGAGTGCACATGCAGTTGAAATCGAAGGCACAGGCCAGCCAGGGTTTCATGATCGCCTCTCGTGTGAACCTGTACGGAAAAAACGTGTTACAGACTGTGGGAGAGAGGTCAGTTGGAAACACTGTTTGAGAAGCGGTGAAAATGGACTAAAAGAAAGAAGGGAACGCATCACATTTATTGTGACTGCAGACTAACAAGTGTTAAATACACATCACATAGTTGGGTTGTTGTTGTTTTTAATGTAACTAGTTTGTAAAGTATCTAAATGATTCTGACATGAATCTCACTTTTTTTTTAAAGTCTGTGTTCGTTATTTTCGTTCATTGTAAGTAACAACTTGGCATCGTATTACACAGTCTTGTCTTCTTTTTTTTTAAGGGGGGGGGGGGGGGGGGGGGTGGTTGTGGTTTGTGTTTGTTATTGTTGTTTTTGCTTCGTTTTTGTTTTGGAGGGTGGGGGGGGGGGGGGTTGTTGGTTGTTTGTTGTTGTTGTTTTTTTGGGGGGGTTTGGTTTGTTTGGGGTTTTTTGTTGTTGTTGTTGTTTTTTTTGGTGGGTTTTTTGTTGTTGTTTTTTTTTTTGGGGGGGGGGGGGGGGGTGCGAGGCATCATTCAACACTAGAAACCAGGTGGGAAAATCCGTTTTTCAGAACTCTAGTGATTTTTGTTTTATTTCTCAGTTGCTATTCAGGGCTCTGCTGACGTACTTTCATAAGGTGACGTCCCTTTGCATCAAACATCTAGGCAAGCATAATTACTACACCACTGTGGCAGTCTCAAATCTTTTTGGATTAAAACAAAGCCATAATAAAAAGACATCATTTTTGCAGTTTTACCTCCACCAAGCACTAATCCAGACGATCAGGCAGTTAAACACACGACAGATTTTCATAACATTGACACCCATGATATGTATGATTATATATTTTTAATATCAATTTCTTATATTATTTTTTTCGTGCTGTTCAATGTCTTATGTGCTGGGCTCAGTTTTGTTTCGTTCACTTTCTATCGTTATCTGGCCATTTGGTTTGGTGGCTGCTGGATTGGAAAGAAGTCTTTGACAGCTTTTCTTTTAGATATGATTTTGTGGTGTAGTCAACGTAAAAAGGGATCAGTTAACATTGCCGTTATGTGGAAATGTGAAAATAGGGTATGTATGACAAAAGGTCCATGACAAAGCGTAAACAACCTTCACCACCCCCACCACCAACTTAGACCTCTGTGGTCCTTCTTTCAATGACGTTAAGGGATGATAACTAATGTCTTCTTTTAAAAAATAAAATAAAAAGATCTAACGAAGGCATATATGAAAATCTGAACTGTCCATTACTTCGACATGTTTCCTCATCCTCCTAGTGACGACAATGGAGTGGAGAGTTTCTGCACCACATACGTCATCTGATTGGAGTTACAGAATGGTGCCGACTATTTTATTATTTTTCGCTTGTAATCGTTTACAACATTTACTTTACGTTTTCACATTTTTGTTGTGAAACTGTCAATTGTCAATGTTTCTGAAATGCTACATGTTCTGGGTTTATATATATATATATATATATATATATATATATATATATAATATATATTATATATATATATATCCAGGGGAGAAATATCCAGGAAAACCATCACAAGATCTCAGAAGATGGCTTATGTTTCATGTGTGGGGTAGGTGATGATTTTGAACAACTACTCAGTAATCCACTAGTTTAAAAGATGGTTTTATCATTATGTTATCCATTCAGCCTGAGGAAGCTTCAGAGGGAAGCGAAAATTTGCTGACATAAATAAAAGGAGAAATGAAGCTGGACACAGTTGTGTTTTTATTGCCATATATATATATATATATATATATATATATATATATATATATATATATATATGATTATTTACAAAACTTCAATCATCCACCTAAACTGTTCACACACCTTAACAACCAAACAACCCCCACTCACCCCTCCCTCCTTTACCTTCTCCTTACCAGAATCTTACCTGTCATTATAGAAAATCATGAAGTTGGTTTCCATTTCGGAGAAGGAGGAGTACTGACAGAGATGGTCCCCAAAGAAATCGGCCATGGACGCTCTGGAACGGACAGCAATGGAGCCGTGGTTGGCCCTGGTCTGGTAGCCGTTTTCTCTGGCTTTCTGGAACATCTCTTGTATCGGGTCTGAGTTTCGGAATCGAATGGAAGCGTCTGCCCAGGTTAGATATTCTGCCTTCTCCAGTAGAGACTGTGGATGATAGGTGAGAAAGAAAAAAAGAAGAGAGTTGTGTGCATTTTATTTATTTATTTATGTATTTATTCTTTTATATCGAGGATAATGGACTAAACACTCATGTGCTTTTTTTTTACATCCAGTCCCCGTGTGTATTGTGCATTTATTCATCAAGACATCTGCAGCAGCAACATTTGAATGAAAAACAGTAAGAACCATGGATAACTTCAGCAATAACTGAAACATTAGTGATTAGGTTTAGTGTTCACGTCAGCTAACACCTCAAACATTAGTGATTAAGATTACTTGGTGGATCGGTGGTCTAGAGGTAACGCGCCTGTCTAGAAAGCGATAAGTCCGGGTCTGAAGTGTGCGGCGGTTCGTACCCCGTTTGGACCCGAAACTTTTTCCCCATCCATTAGACCATGAGTGGTGGTCTGGGCGCTAGTCTTTCGGATGAGACGATAAACCGAGGTCCCGTGTGTTACACGTAATTATTTAGCGCACGTAAAAGAACCCACGGCAACAAGAGAGTTGTCCCTGGCAAAATTCTTAGAAAAAAAGCCACTCTGATAGGGAAACAAATACAGTTGCAGACAGGAAAAAGAAAAAAAAATGGGTGGCGCTGCTCTTGTGGCGACGCGCTCTCCCGGGGAGGGCAGCCCGAATTTCGCGGGGGGAGATCTGCCGTGACTTGGAGTGGTGTGAAATGAAATCTGAGCGCTTTGATTTGTTGCTTTACAAGATTCAGCGCTATATAAATTCCATACATTATTATTATTATTATTATTACTGTTCTGCCACACTGTGTTACAACAGTGCGTTTTGTCGCAGTTTGTGACATACTGCGTTGACAACCTCCACCTCACCCCTGCCCCCTCGTGAATCAGTTGAATCGGTTTCAGCATCATTTTCTAGTTGGGTGGTAATGATGCTGGCGATGGCTATCAGCCAGCCAGTCATTGATCTTCCACAGCTTTTTCTTCTAGCACGCTGCATATGGCGAGAAACTGGTTTTCTTAACCTGATCCAGAGCACAGGGCTGCAGTATAGTACCTGCTCTGGGATTTTTTCTTCTTTTTTTTTGGAGGGGGGGGGGGGGGGGGGGGGGGGGGGAGTGGCTGTTTCACATGGGAAATCTACTAAAGTGTGTGATAGACCCAGGCACTGCTGATGTGACGCAGTCAGCAACATCAAATATGTAATTTTTAAAAAAGATTTTAAGAGAGAATTCATCGTGATTTTGATATAACAAAGTGTTCGTATTCATAGCTTTTTATATCTGGTTATTACAAAAGGAATTTAAACTCCTGATCATTTATTCTTTGTTGACTTTCCTTTTGAAATAAAAAAAAAGTGTTCTCTTAAATTACCACTTGTCTTGGTAATCCAACTCCAAGTGAGAAGCAATGACAATTAATGAAAGACAGCTTGTGTCGACATTCAGTCGAGTCGTCCAGAGTCCTTTTTACCTCTGGAAAAAAAATCCGGACTCATTTTATACAAGAAAAAAAACTGATTTTCCTGTATTAAAATTATGAGTTTAACTGCTTTTTGAGACTGTAATAACCACTTATCAGACATGTCAAACAGAAGCAACCCCCCCCCCAAAAAAAAAACAACAACAACAAAAACAAAAAACCGTCATTCTGTGTAAATCTCACAAAGTCGAGATTGTAGTGTGATACGGGCACACGTAACCACTCTTTTTGTGTTGGAAATTTGCATTTTTAACGTGAATATTACCCTCTTTTAACCTTATCATAAACTAATAATTTCAAAAATAGTCGAAGCAACAAAAATGTGACTAAAAAAAGAGTCTTGTTTGGTACACAGCTGGGTGATTTCGGGGTCAGGTGTTTATTGACTTGACGCCCCCTTTAAACCATCTCTTATGGTTTCCGGACAGGTGTTTATTGACCTGACGCCCCCTTTAAACCCTCTCTTATACTCACAGCCACTACCAGCGGTTTCCAGACGTAGCACTTGAGTTGTTGGATGAAGTCAGGCAAAGCAGAGAATGGGAAATCCAGCACAGTACAGCGACAGTTCTTCTGCGTCTGTCACATCATAATAATTATATGTACACTGATTTGAGACGGACATCAAAATGGTCCTGAGTTACATTCTTAGTTAAGAGGAATATGCATTTAGAACAGATTTAAGTTGGCAACGTGTGTGTGTGTGTGTGTGTGTGTGTGTGTGTGTGTGTGTGTGTGTGTGTGTGTGTGTTGTGTGTGTGTGTAAGTGTGTGTGTAAGTGTGTGTAAGTGTGTGTGTGTATGTGTGTGTGTGTGTGTATGTGTGTGTGTGTGTGTGTGTGTGTGTTTAGGAGAGAGAGAGAGGGGGGGAGATGGAGAGACAGACAGTCAGGCAGGCAGTGCCAGGTATCAAGACCTCATTAATGTGATTATGACAAGTTTGACATAAAATGGTCATCTTAAAGCACTGTTACTGAAAGTTTCAGGGATTGTTGTAACCCTTTTATGTTAACTTTCAGATCACACCTTAAAACAATTCAAGGAAAATAGGCATACGCTTGCTCTCTTCCTCGGTGTCTCTCTATAAAACAAAACAACAACAAAAATATATATATAAATAAAAATAAAATCTCTCTCTCTCTCTCTCCTCTCTCTCTCTCTCTCTCTCTCACACACACACACACACACACACACACACACACACACACACACACACACACACACACACACCACTTCACTCTCCCCAAAGTCCTTCGGATGAGACTATAAAACTTATTTAGCGCACGTAAAAGAACCCACGGCAACAAGAGAGTTGTCCCTGGCAAAATTCTGTAGAAAAAAAGCCACTCTGATAGGAAAACAAATGCAGTTGTAGACAGAAAAAAATAAGAAAAAAATGGGTGGCGCTGCTCTGTGGCGACGCGCTCTCCCCGGGGAGAGCAGCCCGAATTTCACGCGCACACGTTAACGCTACAGAAACGCTTAACGCTACAGAAACCGGGATAAGCTCCGGCTCTATGGGCCTTCTGGCTCGAAAGAACATACTTACTATCATTACTATCATCATCATCATCATCATCATCATCATCATTATTATTAATAATATTGTTGTTGTTGTTACTTTTACCATATTGCCTTTATTATCACCATCGTTATCATTACTATCATCATCATCATCATCATCATTATTAATATTGTTGTGGTTGTTACTATTACCATATTGCTACTATTATTATCACCATCGTTATCATTACTATCATCATCATCATCATCATCATCATCATTAGCCTATCTCACCAGCCTCTTCTCTTCCTCAGTGAGTCCCAGGTTGTAGATCACGAGGTGGTAGTCTTCGCCCTCCAGGCGGGGGAACAGGGAGCTGAACATGGTGTAGATCAACGCCTGCATCTCTTTGAAGTGGTCCGAGGAGGCCGCGGTGACAAAAATGTACTTGTGTGACGTCACGGACTCGGCTGCTGACGCCAGAGCCCGGAGGTGTTTGGCGGGAAGAGGCCTTCGCGAGGAAAGAACTTGCTTCAGTCTCTCGCGCAGAGAGGGAGAAAACTGAGCAGGACAATCGGCGTCGAAGCAGACTTTGGCTGAAATAATAATAATAATAATAATAATAATAATTATAATGCATGGAATTTATATAGCGCTGAATCTTGTAAAGCAACAAATCAAAGCGCTCAATGTCGATGTGTGGTTATTTATTTATTTATTCATCTATTCGTTTATTCTTTTATTTCGAAGATAATGGAATAAGCGCTCACGTGCTTGTTTACATCCAGTCCCCGTGTGTATGACGCAGTTATGTGAATGTTATCATCCGTTCCCGCCGGCACACAATGGCCTACTCTTCCGAAAAGCGGAACAGGTTTTAACGTGTGTGCAAGATGTTCTGCGTGCGTTCGCATACGGGACATCGGTTTATAATCTCATCTGAAGGACTTTTAGGGGAGAGTGGAGTCGGTACTAATGTTAACTCCAGAGGAAAAATCCTCTTGAACAAAATTCGAACCCGGGTCAACAAATTACTAGCGCATTACTCTAACCACCAGGCTATCCCAGGTTAATGAGTAAGCAGGATGAAGGAGACAGACTTTTACTGTTGCTTTTATCAATCAAATGAAATGAAACCAAAATCAAATCGAGATCTAGATCTATATGTATGATTCATAAGGAATCGAACGACATATCTACAGTGGCGTATCATTCACGTCACACATCTCTCATGACTAAAATAATAATAATAATAATAAATTGTTACGATCTGTACAAAGAGTACGCACAAATGTGGACATGACCAGAGAATGCATCAGTCTGATCTTGAAGATGATGGCGATGTTCTTGTCGTTCCAGAGGACTTTCAGTTTGGCCCTTGCAGCTGTGGTCTGGGCTATCAAGAAGAGAATTTCAGCTTTTGATCCTTTGTCCCATACTACAGCTCCCAGATATTTAAAGCTATGGACGGTCTCGATTTTGTTGTTGTTTGTCTATGATAATGTCAGTGATAGTAATGTCAGTGCAGAAGACCAAGCATGCACTTTGAAAAATTCTCCTGTAAATCGCCTGCAAATATTCAGTGTACATCCAAAGGTGCTTCGTTACGCAAAGGATGAAGTAGCCTAGAAGATTTTTGAAGAAGTGTTGATGGAAGTGATGGAGAAGTGCTGATGGAGTTGTTGAAGAAGTGTTGATGGAAGTGTTGAAGAAGTTTTGATGGAGGTATGTGTTTTGGGTTTTTTTTAATTGATTTTTTTGGGGGGGATGGAGGTGGTGAAGAAGTGCTGATGTAAGTGTTGAAGAAGTGCTGATGGAAGTGTTGAAGAAGTGCTGATGGAGTTGTTGAAGAAGTGTTGATGGAAGTGTTGAAGAAGTTTTGATGGAAGTGATGGAGAAGTGCTGATGGAGTTGTTGAAGAAGTGTTGATGGAAGTGTTGAAGAAGTTTTGATGGAAGTGATGGAGAAGTGCTGATGGAGTTGTTGAAGAAGTGTTGATGGAAGTGTTGAAGAAGTTTTGATGGAAGTGATGGAGAAGTGCTGATGGAGTTGTTGAAGAAGTGTTGATGGAAGTGTTGAAGAAGTTTTGATGGAAGTGATGGAGAAGTGCTGATGGAGTTGTTGAAGAAGTGTTGATGGAAGTGTTGAAGAAGTTTTGATGGAGGTATGTGTTTTGGGTTTTTTTTAATTGATTTTTTTTGGGGGGGATGGAGGTGGTGAAGAAGTGTTGATGGAGGTGTTGAGGAAGTGCTGATGGAATTGTTGAGGAAGTGCTGATGGAAGTGTTGAAGAAGAGCTGATGGAATTCTTGAAGAAGTGTTGAAGAAGTGTTGATGGAAGCGTTGAAGTGTTGATGGAAGTGTTGAAGAAAGTGCTGATGGAAGTGTTGAAGAAGTATTGATGGAACTGTTGAAGAAGTGTTGATGTAAGTGTTGAAGAAGTGTTGATGGAATTGTTGAAGAAGTGTAAAAAAAAAAGTGGTGATGGAAGTGTTGAAGTTTTGATGGAAGTGTTGAAGAAAGTGCTGATGGGAGTGTTGAAGAAGTGTTGATGTAAGCGTTGAAGAAGTGTTCATGTAAGTGTTGAAGAAGTGTTAAAAAAGTGGTGATGGAAGTGTTGAAGTTTTGATGGAAGTGTTGAAGAAAGTGCTGATGGAAGTGTTGAAGCAGTGTTGATGGAAGTGTTGAAGAAGTATTGATGGAATTGTTGAAGAAGTGTTGATGGAATTGTTGAAGAAGTGATGATGGAAGTGTTGAAGAAGTGCTGATGTAAGTGTTGAAGAAGTTTTGATGGAAGTGTTGAAGAAGTGCTGATGTAAGTGTTGAAGAAGTTTTGATGGAAGTGTTGAAGAAGTGCTGATGGAAGCGTTGAAGTGTTGTTGGAAGCGTTGAAGTGTTGATGGAAGTGTTGAAGTGTTGATGGAAATGTTGAAGAAGTGCTAATGGGGGTGTTGAAGCAGTGTTGATGGAAGTGTTGAAGAAGTGTTAAAAAGTGGTGATGGAAGTGTTGAAGAAGTGCTGATGGGAGTGTTGAAGAAGTGCTGATGGAAGTGTTGAAGAAAGTGATGATGGGAGTGTTGAAGAAAGTGCTGATGTAAGTGTTGAAGAAAGTGCTGATGGGAGTGTTGAAGAAAGTGCTGATGGGAGTGTTGAAGAAAGTGCTGATGGGAGTGTTGAAGAAAGTGCTGATGGAAGTGTTGAAGAAATGCTGATGGAAGTGTTGAAGAAGTGATGATGGGAGTGTTGAAGAAGTGCTGATGGAAGTGTTGAAGAAGTGCTGATGGAAGTGTTGAAGAAGTGCTGATGGAGTGTCTGCAAGTGGCGACGCCTTGAAAAAATAAAAAATAAAACAAACAAACAACCAGCCAAACAACCCTCGGTACATTTTCTACCAAACAGGCCACGTTCACTATGCTAGCCAAAGAAGGGTCATGATGATGATGATGATGATGATGATGATGACTGATAGCACTTCTTGGGTTAGCACATTGTGTGATCTTTACCATGTCAACTTACATCTGCCGTTAGCACATTGTTGATCTTAGCAAGTCAACTTACATCTGCCGTTAGCACATTGTGTGATCCCCCCCCCCCCCCCCCCCCCCCCCCCCCCCCCCCCCCCCCCCCCCCCCCCCCCCCCCCCCCCCCCCCCCCCCCCCCCCCCCCCCCCCCCCCCCCCCCCCCCCCCCCCCCCCCCCCCCCCCCCCCCCCCCCCCCCCCCCCCCCCCCCCCCCCCCCTTTTTTTTTTTTTTTTTTTTTTTTTTTTTTTTTTTTTTTTTTTTTTTTTTTTTTTTTTTTTTTTTTTTTTTTTTTTTTTTTTTTTTTTTTTTTTTTTTTTTTTTTTTTTTTTTTTTTTTTTTTTTTTTTTTTTTTTTTTTTTTTTTTTTTTTTTTTTTTTTTTTTTTTTTTTTTTTTTTTTTTTTTTTTTGGCAATTGTGTCAAAGCCTTTGTGGCTGGAGGTTCGCGGGGAACGGTCGTTGGAGGGCCGTTGTGGTGGTCGCCACCTCAGGTGGGCAATCACTCAGGCTGGCTCCGCGGACTGAGCTAATACTGCCCTTGTAGGGGGCTTAGTAGGTGGTGTCATGCGTATGTTAGCTGGGAACAGGCACTACTGAACACCACCAAAGTGACCCAGCAGCAGTGCAGGGCCCGCTGACTGGTGGCCCCATGGAGGCCTGCTATTGATGGGCCCTGTGGACTTCCGACCCTGTAGATGCAACATAACGAATCTGGGTATGGCTGTGGCGGGGAGATTTGAAATGAGGCGGCGTGGGAGCAGCGGTCGGAAACGTCATGAAGTGAGGCACCCCCCCCCCCCCCCCCCCCCCCCCCACCCCCCCCCCCCCCCCCTCCCAAGAAAAAGGGGGTGGGGAAAAGAGGATCGGACAGGAGATAACTCTGCAAATCAAGCTGTACGGCCCAGAGAGGAGCTGGAAAGACATGCATTATTTTTCCAGTCACATTGACGGTGTAAAGCGAACGAGGAAGAAGAGGAGGACCAGTGATGTTGCGTGATAGCGCTCCAGTCGTTATTGTGCTTTGTTTGTGGTCTTACACAATCGTGCCAACTTTCGTCACTGTATCAAAAATGGTCCACCCTCTATGACCACACCTGACAACTGCTCTGCCAAGTGGTGAAGAAGCAGACATTAATGCGTACAGAAACTTAACCACAGGATAAACCAGCACAATGCAAGCAGATATCATGCTGCTTTACACAAAACACACAACACACCACACACACACACACACACACAAACATACACACACACACCATCATTAAACTTTAGTTGAGAGTAGAGAAAATAGCAACAAAGAAAGCAGATTCTTGAAGAAGTGTTGAAGAAGTGTTGATGGAAGCGTTGAAGTGTTGATGGAAGTGTTGAAGAAAGTGCTGATGGAAGTGTTGAAGAAGTATTGATGGAACTGTTGAAGAAGTGTTGATGTAAGTGTTGAAGAGTGTTGATGGAATTGTTGAAGAAGTGTAAAAAAAAAAGTGGTGATGGAAGTGTTGAAGTTTTGATGGAAGTGTTGAAGAAAGTGCTGATGGGAGTGTTGAAGAAGTGTTGATGTAAGCGTTGAAGAAGTGTTCATGTAAGTGTTGAAGAAGTGTTAAAAAAGTGGTGATGGAAGTGTTGAAGTTTTGATGGAAGTGTTGAAGAAAGTGCTGATGGAAGTGTTGAAGCAGTGTTGATGGAAGTGTTGAAGAAGTATTGATGGAATTGTTGAAGAAGTGTTGATGGAATTGTTGAAGAAGTGATGATGGAAGTGTTGAAGAAGTGCTGATGTAAGTGTTGAAGAAGTTTTGATGGAAGTGTTGAAGAAAGTGCTGATGTAAGTGTTGAAGAAGTTTTGATGGAAGTGTTGAAGAAGTGCTGATGGAAGCGTTGAAGTGTTGTTGGAAGCGTTGAAGTGTTGATGGAAGTGTTGAAGTGTTGATGGAAATGTTGAAGAAGTGCTAATGGAGTGTTGAAGCAGTGTTGATGGAAGTGTTGAAGAAGTGTAAAAAGTGGTGATGGAAGTGTTGAAGAAGTGCTGATGGGAGTGTTGAAGAAGTGCTGATGGAAGTGTTGAAGAAAGTGATGATGGGAGTGTTGAAGAAAGTGCTGATGTAAGTGTTGAAGAAAGTGCTGATGGGAGTGTTGAAGAAAGTGCTGATGGGAGTGTTGAAGAAAGTGCTGATGGGAGTGTTGAAGAAAGTGCTGATGGAAGTGTTGAAGAAATGCTGATGGAAGTGTTGAAGAAGTGATGATGGGAGTGTTGAAGAAGTGCTGATGGAAGTGTTGAAGAAGTGCTGATGGAAGTGTTGAAGAAGTGCTGATGGAGTGTCTGCAAGTGGCGACGCCTTGAAAAAATAAAAAATAAAACAAACAAACAACCAGCCAAACAACCCTCGGTACATTTTCTACCAAACAGGCCACGTTCACTATGCTAGCCAAAGAAGGGTCATGATGATGATGATGATGATGATGATGATGACTGATAGCACTTCTTGGGTTAGCACATTGTGTGATCTTTACCATGTCAACTTACATCTGCCGTTAGCACATTGTGTGATCTTTAGCAAGTCAACTTACATCTGCCGTTAGCACATTGTGTGATCTTTAGCAAGTCAACTTACATCTGCCGTTAGCACATTGTGTGATCTTTACCATGTCAACTTACATCTGCCGTCTCCTTTCGAGCATTTAACTCTGGTCCAGTTCCGCTGTGGTCCTTCATACCCTAAAATACAGAATGAATATGAACTGATAATGTATGCACGCGCGCGTGCCACACACACACACACACACACACACTTGCAACGTAGGTGGGGTGTGCTCTGCGGTGGTAACGAGCAATGATTAAGTTTGGTTTATTAAATTCCGCAGCTTATGCTTCTTTCCCTTCTTGATGTGGTTTATGGGGCGTGCAAGAAAGAGCGAGAAGACCAGCCCCCATGGCACAGTGGTTAGCGCCTTGGGTTACGGCTGGAAGGTTGCAGGTTCGAATCCCATAACAGTCATAGTGATTTTTCGCATTCCGGCCGGGTGCTACCTAGAGTGAGTGTGCTGTGGGCTCAGTGGGAAGACTGGGACCACACAGTCGAGCTTCATCCACTTAACGGATGCGAGTTTGAGAGTGTTGCTCAAATTACCTGACCAACACTGCAGGTGTCTGTATGTCTCGAGCCCGGTTGACGCGGGGATATATTGTGATGATAAGCGTAGCGTAAAACCCTGTCAAGTAGTCTCAAAGCAAATTCACTTCCATAGCAGGATCATTGCGTCATCCATATTATCACGGAACATCGGGCATTTCATAAAAAATTGCCTCCGATTCGGTGGCCCCGGTTGTTAGTGACATCAGGTTCAGTTTCCCCACACATTTCCGTGCCTGTGGCAATTGTGTCAAAGCCTTTGTGGCTGGAGGTTCGCGGGGAACGGTCGTTGGAGGGCCGTTGTGGTGGTCGCCACCTCAGGTGGGCAACTCACTCAGGCTGGCTCCGCGACTGAGCTAATACTGCCCTTAGTAGGGGGCTTAGTAGGTGGTGTCATGCGTATGTTAGCTGGGAACAGGCACTACTGAACACCACCAAAGTGACCCAGCAGCAGTGCAGGGCCCCGCTGACTGGTGGCCCCATGGAGGCCTGCTATTGATGGGCTCCCTGTGGACTTCCGACCCTGTAGATGCAACATAACGAATCTGGGTATGGCTGTGGCGGGGAGATTTGAAATGAGCGGCGTGGGAGCAGCGGTCGGAAACGTCACTGAAGATGAGGCACCCCCCTCCCCCCCCCCCCCCCCCCCCCCTATCCCCAAAGAAAAAGGGGGGTGGGGAAAGATGGATCGGTCACGGAGATAACTCTGCAAATCAAGCTGTACGGCCCACGAGAGGAGCTGGAAAAGACATGCCATTATTTTTTCCAGTCACATCTGACGGTGTAAAGCGAACGAGAGAAGAAGAGGAGGACCAGTGATGTTGCGTGATAGCGCTCCAGTCGTTATTGTGCTTTTGTTTGTGGTCTTACACAATCGCTGCCAACTTTTCGTCACTGTATCACATGGTCCACCCTCTATGACCACACCCTGACAACTGCTCTGCCAGTGGTGAAGAAGCAGACAATTAATGCGTACAGAAACTTAACCACAGGATAAACCAGCCACAATGCAAGCAGATATCATGCCTGCTTTACACACACACACACACACACCTCACACACACACACACACACACACACATACACACACACTACCATCCATTAAACTTTAGTTGAGGAGTAGAGAAAATAGCAACAAAGAAACGCAGAGAGAGAGAGAGAGAGAGAGAGAGAGAGAGAGAGAGAGAGAGAGAGAGAGAGAGAGAGAGAGAGAAACACTGAACAGGTTTAATGTTCATTGGCCTTTGGCCACAATACATACAGTGAGCAAGGCAAAAAGGCAAGTGAAGGAAACAAAATGCAAAAAGAGATCGTCACATTTTCCATCTAAGCCAGCAGAGAGAGAGAGAGAGAGAGAGAGAGAGAGAGAGAGAGAGAGAGAGAGAGTTACTTTCAAGTCTTGTCTTCAAAATTTGCAGCAGTTCGTCTGTTTCTCGGTCGCCTTTTCTGCCTTTTTCCCTCGTTTTCTTTAGAGGTGTCGCCCAGTCTGCAACAACAACAACAACAACAACAACAAACAGAAATAGTCAGCAGTATAATCATCATCAAACGCACAGACAGCAACTATTGTTGTCTGCCATATGAGCAAAATTTCCGTTGCGCTGCCGTTTAAGCGCCTGACAAGTCAGGCCCAGCGCATCCGACTTCGGCATAAGAGAGAATTGTTATCTTTTAAGTCTTTCTGCAAAAAAAAAACAGGCAGGAGAATGGACAGGGAAGGAGAGCATAGACAAGAATGCGGTGACAGGAAGAAAAAGAGCAAGGCGGAAAAGAAGAGAGGGATAGAATAGAGGGAATTCCTAGCACAGAATTTCCAGAAGGTCAGGATGCTATTTATACTGATCAACCCCCCCCCCCCCCCTCCCCCCAGCGTCCCCACGGGGAAAGCAATTATAATCAATACCTCCCTGGTGGGGATAGATGCCAGAGACTCTTTTAGTGTTTTTTAAAAAAAATTATTATTTATCCTATATTTTTCTCCGTTCCTCGGAAAAGAACCAGAAGAATGAGTAAACGAAACTTCAGCAGACACAGAAAAGAACAAGAAGAATGACGTAAACAGAAAAAAACTTCAGCAGACACAGAAAAGAACAAGCAGAATGACGTACACGAAACTTCAGCAGACACAGAAAAGAACAAGAAGAATGACGTACACGAAACTTCAGCAGACACTGAAAAAGAACCAGAAGAATGACGTACACGAAACTTCAGCAGACACAGAAAAGAACCAGAAGAATGACGTACACGAAACTTCAGCAGACACAGAAAAGAACCAGAAGAATGACGTACACGAAACTTCAGCAGACACAGAAAAGAACCAGAAGAATGACGTAAACAAAAAAACTTCAGCAGACACAGAAAAAGAACAAGAAGAATGACGTAATTGAAAAAAAAAACTTCAGCATACACAGAAAAAGAACCAGAGGAATGACGTAAATGAAAAATACTCAAGCCGATACAGAAAAGCAGACGTACATCTTGGCATTGCCATCGACTCCTCATCATCCCTCA
Source organism: Rapana venosa (assembly GCA_028751875.1). Lineage (NCBI taxonomy): Eukaryota > Metazoa > Mollusca > Gastropoda > Neogastropoda > Muricidae > Rapana > Rapana venosa. Next base: position 41,506,974 of record CM054138.1, read on the forward strand.
TGGGTAGAACACCTTTTACCGCTGGCGGCTTGTAGTTCCATACAGTGGTCACACACAGCACAACCACAACAATAATACACATCAGCCGGAACCCTGGAACAAAGATTCAAGATTCAAGATTCAAGATTTAATTCCTTTCACTCCTTTTGGGGTATGGAGGATTACAAAATAATTGAACAGGAGAATAAACCTAACAGCAATACACCCCAAAAATAACATGAATACTAACACTAACTGAAAAGCAAGAGTTCATCGCATAATGATAATCAAACAGTATAGGTATACACATTTCTTTAAAAGGCATAATCTACACATATGAAAACAAACAAACAAAGGCTATGTGCCCCATGTTCTGCTTTCTTTCTATTTTTCTGTTCTTTTCTTTTTTTCTTTTATTTCTTTATTTCGTTTCTCAGCTAGAGCTCCGAGGTTCACTAATGGTGAATTTTTTTGCGTATATTATCGTCCGTCCCCCCCCCCCCCCCCCCCAAAAAAAAAAACCCCAAAAAAACCCAACATTTAGGTAGCCGCATTCCGACCTCGGGGGTGGTGTCTAAACACGACACTTGTGTGCATGCTGGGTTTTTTTTTGTTTGTTTTTTTAATTTTGTCATTCGTTCTTACAGGCACGAAATGGCCTACTCTTCCAAAAGGCGGAACGGGTTGCTAACATGTGCACAATATATTCTGTGTGCAATCGCACATGGAGCCTCGATGTATAGTCTCATCCGAAGGACTTCGACATTCAATTCGATTTTTTTCGTCAAACTGGGAAGAGAGCAAGGCTGGGAATCGAACCCAGAACCTCGCGGTTCACTTATTGAACGTCTTAACCGTACAGCCACCTTCCGTCTTACTCTGCTTTCAGTCCTAGGTTTCAGTCTGCATGGTGAAAAACGCACAAAACGGTTAGCAGGGCATGGTGGGGATCTCACCCGAAAGCACCATGGGCACAAATAGAGATTCAGGTTTAATTTTGTGAGTTCAACAGCAATATCACTGAACACGATTTAAGGTCTCAACTTCTTGTTGCTCAAGATGATGTGGTGTATGCTTTTGTTATATGCTCCCCCTCCCCCCAAAAAAAACAACCAACAACAACAAAACAACAACAACAACAAAACACCAATACAACACCCCCCCCCCCCCAATTTTTTTTTCAAAACAACAGTGAAATGAAGTAAGGAGCCTGTGTGGGCTGACCCTTTCCTTAGACATAGTTCCTAATCACTATTATGAAAACTTCCGTACTGGCCATTCTGTTTGATCACCCAGTCCTCCTCCTCCTCCTCTTTCTCCTCTTCTTCTTCTCCTCCTCCTCCTCCTATTCCTCCTCCTCTTCTCCTTCTTCTCCCCCTTCCTCCTCCTCTTCTTCTTCTCCTCCTCCTCTTCTTCCTCCTCCTCTTCTTCTCTTCCTCCTCCACCTCTTTCTTCTTCTTCATAATCTTTTTAGTATGAACGAGGTGATTGTAAATGGTTTAAATTCCTGGGGAAAAAACCCATACAAATTCACCACACACACACAAAAATACATACTAAAACATGAAGTAGGGATGTATGCGCGTATGGTTTTGCTTTGGGGGGGGGGGGGGGTCTGATTGTTGGTTTGAGTCAGTCCTAACACAAACCATAAAAATAGACAGACATAGTCAGCATAGTCAGATACACAGACACAAAGACAGACACGCAAACAGAGACAGATTTCTAGAACGCAGGAAGCAGGACCTGAAAACACCCAGTCCAGAACACAAGAACGGATTCATCAAACCATTAGATTTACTTCAAGTCAGCGACATTTTCAAAACTAATACACATAAAATAAAACTCTTAAGTGATGGTCAGGCAGTCAACCAACATCAGTTCCTCAAACCGTTTTCTGACCTTTCACTTTCGTAGACATGTTCATGGCAGCAAATTTGCCAGTTTTCTCTTTTTCAGCCAAAATCAGCGGAAAGAGATGATGGCGCCGACTTCTGCAGACTACGTAGACCTACGTCCTCTGCCTTAGTTAGGTGCTGGACAGCCTACAGAACTGGCTTCTTATCATATTCCGCTGTGACCTTGGTTCCTTCCCCTGCAACATACGTACACTCTGAATTCTGAAAAGATTCATTTATTCATAAAAAGAAATAGCCGGTGGTCCGTACATGAAGGGGGTTGCTGATGAACTCCATGAATAAGGCTAAGGATACATAGTAAAGTAAAGCTGAAATAAATACAAACAAATCCACAGTGTGGAGGGAGAGGGGGAGGGGGGGTGTCTTATGACATAATACAGTGAGAGAGACAGAGGGGGTGGGGGGGGGGGGGGGGGGGGAGGGAAGAGACAGTCAGGCAGACGTAATGAACACTAAGTGAACATAATCATCAAAAACGCAAAAGTCCTAGATTTCAATTTTGTTATAATTTCCCAGTCCTGTGCTTTAGAAAGACAAGTACGGTTTTCTTTTAGTAACAAACTCAACTCAACTAAGCAACAGCACACACTTTTTTTTTTTTATAGATAAGATAAGCTTTGCTTGCCCCCCTTGCTTGCTTTTTTAAATAAATGTCTAATACGGTAGCATGGTAAGGAGTTCCAGACTACAAGGACAGAGAAAAGAAAGAAGAGTTAACTTTTAGTTCTAAATATGGATGTGGGCTGGCCTAGTCGTCGTTGAGCTCACGATCTCACGGCCACAGTTCCAACCACCGCTCGTTTTGTTCGAGGGAATTTTCCCACGCCACTCGATGCCCGCCATTAATAGGGTAGCCACATTCCGATTTCGGGGATAGAAAGACTTATGCTAAGTGATACGGACAGGAAATGTTTGTTATTTCGAGCCAGAACAAAAGCAGAAACAACTATTTTTTTGGTCAGTTACCGCTTAAATAAGAGAATATTCATAATCATAGCCAAGGTCAAAACAAAGTTCTATGAATGTGCTTAGAAAAAAAACATTTTTTCTGTGTGTGCCTTGTCTAGAGATCTGGGGTTCACTGATGGTATGACTTGTGTGTATGCGATCGCTTTTTCCAGCCATTAAAGTAGCCGCATTCCAACTTCGGGAGTAGCATTAAACCCAGATGCTATGGCAAACATACTTCACCTTCCCTCCGCTCTACTGCAGATACCTTGTGCCTACGAATACCTAGATTCAACCAATCCACCGTTGGCCGCCGCTCTTTCTCTATTTCGGGTCCATCGACCTGGAATGAGCTCCCTCTCTCTCTTCGCCAGAAACCTAGTTATGACACATTTAAATCCAGCCTCAAGACATATTTATTTCAAACCTAAGATCCCCCCCCCCCCCCCTCCTGTTTCACATCAGAGCTATCCCACCTTCACTAACCCATGCCCTATCACCCTGCTAAAGTATACGACCTGTGTGAGTGTGTGTGTGCTTTTGAAAAACATTTGACTATTTACATTTTATTTCATAGATTTTGTCTGCAGCTAAAATGTTTGTAAATATCTGTTTGTTTAAACTATTGAGTATTTATCATTGATTGCATGACTGTGTAAGATTAGGTTGAATGCATGCGCTTTGATTTGTCCTTGCAAGATATAGCGCTATATAAGTTCCATTTATTATTTTTTTCTTAATCAACAAACTCCATATTTATTTCTGTTCATTAATCTACATCACCAGATTGACAGGACAGTTGTTTCAAATCTTACACCGCTCTGTTTTATATATATATATATATATATATATATATATTCTGTACACCATGTACAACATTAACACATCGTTGTGACAATCATGACTCATTCTACACAGACAGGCTCTCTGTTTTACACAGTAGGCTGGAATTGTACTAGCTGTTGAAAGGACAACCATTATTCCCGAAAGCTGATCAGTTTACTCTCCTCCCTCCCCTCCACCTCCACCCCTCTATTCCTTGCCCCTATAATTGTCTTTTTTCGTCTTGTCATGCATCTGTGACCACAGCATGCCACAGTGAGCGATCCGTTACCGTTAGTCCTTTCCGAGGGTTTTCTGAGGTAAGGAGTTTATTTAGCCTTTCTTGTCGCTTCAACAAAGGTAAAAAAAAAAGGTAAAGGAGTCCCATAACCTATAAGGTCGTAGGGGAGCGAGGCGTCAGAGACCTCACTTCTCTAGGGCCAGCATATTGAGGGCGGCGCCCATCTCCGCTTCAACAAAACAGAACTAACATTCCTGAAAGTGAAACCTGCTCTCTCTCTCTCTCTCTCTCTCTCTCTCTCTCTCTCTCTGTGCGTACCCTTACCGGGTGGGTCACGGAGTTAGTGCCTGGTCTTCTCCTGTGCTTGTCATTTTGCATACTTGCCTACTGGCCTCATATCAGCCAATACATTCCGATTTCAGAACAGCCCATTACCGATATACTCCGACTTCGGAAAAGCTCATTATTGTGCAGGTTACATGCTGGGTATGTTTTATGTTTCCGCAGCCCACCGAACGCTGACATGAATTACGGGATCTTTAACGTGCATATTTGATCTTCTGCATGCGTATATACACGAAGGGTATTGGCAGGTCTGCACTTGAAGTTGACCTGGAAGATCGTCAAAAAACCCCACCCTTAATTCATCAGACACCGCCTAGATTCGAACCTGCGACTTCATAGACCATCGGGATTGAAGTCAAACAGTCTTAACCACTCGGCTATGGCGCCCATCAACTTAGCTTCTAATCTGCTGTGCTAAAAAAAACCTAACCGAATTAAACTGATTGATATTTTCTGTTATGTTGTCTCCTGCCGTTCGTGCCAATCCACCAGATGTTCTGACAGGTTAGGTTGTCTTTGATTCCGCGTCAACAATAGGACAGTTTGAAAATAGTCTACTAGCCTGTCCTCGTGTTCTGTTCACAGTAGTTTTTATTCACACACACACACACACACACACACACACACACTATTATTTACTTATTTATCTATTATGTCTGTTCTTTTATTTATTTATTCTTTTATTTCGGTAACAGCTGATAAAATTTACAAAACCACATCCACAAGGAAGCTGGATGTAAAAAAAAAAAAAAAAGGACATAGGTGCTTATTCCATTATCCTCCAAATAAAAGACAGAATAAGAAAACACACACACACCATACCACACACACACACCATACCACACAACACACACACAACAAAAATGTATTTTAGCCTGCAGGGGACTGCATGTTAAAATAAAAGGCACATGGGTTGTCTGTTCCATTCTTCCATTATCCTCGAAAAAAAAGAAGAAATATCACATACACGCGCACTTACACTGAAAGAATAAAATTTTAATATCACACACACACATCTAAATCCGCCTAAAATCACTAAATGTGAATAGACGTTAAACTGAAGATATCACACACACACACACACACACACACACACACACAGGCATTCTGCGCTCATGTCATCAATACTGTATGCCACTTGCCTTTGATCATTTGTGGTGATCTGAATGCTAGAACTGGTGTTCTAAACTGTGATTGCTCTGACCCTGTGGACGAGATCAGTGACATCTATGATAGAGACCAGTCAGCTCACAGAGCAGACGTGACTGATGCTTTTAAATGAATGTCAAAGGATACTGCTGTCAATGCGTTTGGCCGCTACTTGATAAACATGTGCAATGAATTTAGTTTGGTTGTCTTGATTGGCTTGCAGCATGATCTCATGGCGATTATACGTATTTGTCACAAAATGGTTGTAGTCATAGACTTTTCTCACATCCCGATACCTGTTGTCATCCTGCTGTAGTTTAAAAGTTAGCCCTCTAATAGAAACTAAGCACGCTGCTGTCGAGTTGTCCTTTGTGTGTGCGAAGACAAACTCTTGCCTAGCTAGCCAGGGAGAGGGTGAGATTACTACATTACAAAATTTCAATGGGATGACGACAAAAAGATGACATTTCAAGAGAAAATGCAGACTAGAAGTGTGAACTGTATACTGAATGAAGCCACAACACTTGTGGGTAATGACATTAATCACACTTTACAAAAACTTAATGAATGTTTCATTATTGCAGGAGAAGAAATGAAAATAACGGTTATCTTTGGCTGTGAAAAATGTAAGGTTTGGTCTGGTTTAGAATGTAAACAGCAGAACAGTTTTAAGGAGGCACCTGCGTAAAGTTAATAGAGTTGATGATAAGCCTTGCCAACTGCAATATTTTCAAAAGAGGAGTACAAGAGACTACTACTGTTAAAGAATAGGACACACACACACACAGAGAAACATGCTGGAGTCATTGAAACGTCATTTAAATGACAACAAACTGTTCTGGGACACAATTCGATCTATTTAGCCTAGGAAAATGAGCTACAACACCATGTTACAGAGTGGAGATATTTGACCTGTACAACATCTCGAATAGACAGCACAGTATGAACAGGGGAAGAGGCTGCATGAACACCACATTTTACCACGAAGGTAAAGTGTATGCAGTGGACAGTTTTCAACCACCACCCAAGGAACCAGAGCGCTGCACAATTTGCAGGTGTGTCCCAAAATAGGAACACGTCGCTCTGATCGCATGGGAGGTAATCTACTTACCACACCATCACAACCATAACTACATGGTTTTGCCACTTCCAAAATACTTTTAATGAAGTACCTCCTACTACATGCTGTATCAGTAATGCTAACTTTGACATTTACTACGATAATGTAGATATCCAGTTTGAAAGTGGTGAGTTAGAACAGTCAATAACAGTCTGAAATTGTCTGTGCTGTCAAAGCCTTAAAAAGTCAGAAAGCCGCAGGTCCTAGACCAATTGGCGAGTTTTATAAAAACAGCATCAATGTAATTTTGCTGTTCTTATTTAAGTTTTTCAACCATATTTTTTAGGAGGGTATGTTTCCTGATGACTGGACAATGGCCATCTTACAGCCTTTACACAAAAAGTGTGACCTGAATCAGCCAGATAATTATCGTGGGATTTCTTTACTAAACATCTGTAGTAAACTGTACAGCTTTATAAACGGCTTTCTGAGTGGATTAAGAAAAATGAGGTTTTAGGCGAGGAACAAGCAGGATTTAGGGCAAAACATTGTACCACTGATCATGTGTTTACTCTTATGGCTTGTGTTCAGAAGCAACTGTTAAGACATAGAAAACTTTATGCTGCTTTTATAGACTTCAGAAAAGCCTTCGACACTGTAAGTAAGGAGAAACTGTGGAAAATTTTGCATGTAAACGGATTAAGAGGTAAATTTTTGAATGCACTAAAAAGCATGTATGATGTTGTGAAAGTCCGCATTCGAGCTGGTGCTAAGCTGACAGGTTATTTTTTATGTCCAGTGGTTTGAAACTCCACTTTGTTTTCTTTACTAATCAATGAACTGACCAAAGATATTAATGAATATGGCAGGCATGGTATTCAGTTGTCACCTGGTTTGACTCAGGTACTTATCTTTCTATTCGCAGACGACGTTGTTCTTTTGTCATACAGTGTTATTGGACTACAGACTCATATCAATGTACTATACACAACACTGCTAAACGTTTAGACTAGGTTGTTAACCTCGAGAAATCGAACGTTGTCGTTTTTAAAATGGTGGTTTCTTGGCTGAGAACGAAAAATGGAGGTACGGGCATGGTATGTTAGAGACAGTAAACATGTACAAATATCTGGGCATTATTCTCACTACACGACTTTCATTCCAGTCCACACTAAAAGACTTGTCTGATCGTGCTGGAAAAGGGGTTACAGCTGTACTGAGGTTACTTTGATCAATTGGAGAACATTCACCAGACATATTTTTTAAGTTGTTCAACAGTCAGATCCAGCCAATATTGACTTACGGTGCAGAAAATATGGAGCATAGTAAATAACCATGACATTATTGAAAGGGCGCATCTATCAGCCATGAAACGCTACATGTGTGTTAGTCAGAGAACTCCAAGACATTATTTTAATATATGGAGAGTTAGGCTGTTTTCCGCTTAAGGTCAATATTTTTGCCAAGTGTATAAAGTTTTGGCTGCACATTGTTAATATGGATGACTCGAAATATCCTAAAAAGGCATACTCAATGCTTCTGCATCTACAAAGCCAGATTTATACTACATGGTCATGCAAAGTTCGGAATATTTTGTATAATTATTTTTGGTTATGGGATTGTATGGGAAGCACAGTCTGTAGGAGATGTTAAGATGTTTATCACACAGTTTAAACAGCGTTTAATTGACTCGTGTTCACAAGACTGGTATTCTGCCCTTGAATCACATGACTTTTAGGCAGTGTACTCTACATAACTGATTTCTTGACCTTACGTCCACACTTTCGTGTTGTGACATGTCTTAACGTGCGTAAAATATTTACAAGATTTAGAATTGGCACACTGCCTTTGCCATCCACATTTTCTGAGTTATGGTATGTACAGTGTGAATGTGAACAATGCTTATTGCCCTTTTTGTGCAGAAACTCCTGAAACAGAACTGCACGTTTTGCTGGTGTGTCCAAAGTATACTGATTTGCTTCACAACTTATCCCCACCCCCACCCCAAATACTACAGAAAACCCTCAATGTTCAAATATGTGTTACTGCTTTCTTGTGGAAACAGACATTATTTCGAAACTGTAATTATGTCTACAAAGCATATCTAACCAGGAAAGATGCACTTGAAAGTGGAACTGTATGTGCATGTTTTGGGATATGAACTCCATTTGTATGGGTCCATGGCCTAACAAATAAATCATTTGACTTTGACACACACACACACACACACACACAGAGGCATTCTGCTCTCATTTCATCAATACTGTATGCCATCACAATCAGATTCACACTGAAAAAGAAAAAAGACTGACCTCTATGTCAATTTTTCAAGAAGATGTGACCTAGTAGTCCCCTTCCCAGTCTTGTCCAGTTCGGTCCACCCGCTCCAACAGTAGGTAGCTGTCTGTCCAAGTGACCCACCCGGTTAAGATACAAGTAGCGGTGTAAACTGATCCCCGATTACTTTTGTTCTCCACGCGGTAGGGGCAGTAAGACAATGTATGTGTGTGTGTGTGTGTGTGTGTGTGAATTTTCCCAACAAAATTCCAGATGGTACATTGAATAAGCAATGATTTTTTTTTTTTTTGGGGGGTGGAGGAGGGGTATTGGTTATATTTTGGGGGTGGGTTTTTGTGGGTTTTTTTTTGTAGGGGCGGCCATCAAGCCATCTAAGTGTGTTGTGGGGGGGGGGAGGGGGCGGTGCGCCTAGTGTGTGTGGGGTGTGTGTGCGTGTGTGGAGAGAGAGAGAGAGAGAGAGAGAGAGAGAGTGCAGTTGGTTGGGGGAAATGTATTCAGGCATCATGTTAGTTTGCTGTGCCTTTCCTGTGTTGTGAATGCTCTTTCACTTTTCATGTCCATAATTTGTACTCTTCATTTTGGAGCGATTTTGTGTTGTGAGTATTTTTCACACGCCCACATCCGCAAGTTGCCATTTTGTTAAATTTCATGTACCCCTTGGGGTTTTTTCTTGAAATGAAATCTTGAATCTTGAGAGAGAGAGAGAGAGAGAGAGAGAGAGAGAGTCGATTAATGATCAATCTGACAGTGGTGTGGCAGTGGCTCTTCAGTCAAACATTTGATGATGAAAAGTACCTGTACATTTGGAATCTATACTCGAATTTCTATAAAAACCCAAACATTTTGAAACATTCAAATTTTTAACTCTCTCTCTCTCTCTCTCTCTCTCTGGAGGGTGGTTAAACCTGACACAAACCGGGTAGGCTAGCCTAGCTAGCCTATTTATCTCTAGTGGAGCGTGATCTTAGCGGCTTTGGCACGTGCAAGAATGGACTGACCCACCACCCACCCATCCCACAAAGCTTGCAGGCTGTGTTTGGTGATCCCGACCAGTAGGCCTACAGCAGCTAAGCTGATACAGGGAAGATTCAGTGCCCTGAAAAACGATCCTCTTTCCCTTAACCCCGCCCAGTTTTACTTCTTTGCACTGTGGTCCTGTTGGCTCAGACAGCAACTGTTGTGGTCTGTCATTTGTCTTTTTTCTTTCTTTCATTCTTTTTTTTTTTTGTAGATCAGATTTTCAGTGTTTCCATTGTACAACTACGAATTGACAGAATCACATCCCTAGGCTAAGGAGTATTGAAGTGGGAATCTTTGCTTTCCTATTACTATTTTGATGTTGTCTGTCATTGTCATCTGAGCAAAAGTGCGTTGCGCTGCCGTTAATTAAGTGCCTGACAGTTCAGGCCCAGGGCATCTAACTTCGACCTGGGAAAGAATTGTTATCTTATAAGTCTTTATGAATCTACAACACCAATGTCAAATCGGTCCTACTTTATGGCTCGGAAATCTGGCGGGTAACAAAAACCAACACCCACAAACTCCAGTCTTTTACCAACAAATGCCTCAGGAACATCATCAACATCAGGTGGCCGGAAGTCATATCCAACAAACAACTGTAGGACAGGACCAGACAAACCCCAATCGAGTCCATTATTAAACAAAGGAAGTGAGGATGGATCAGCCATACACTCCGCAAGCCTGCGTCAAATGTCACCAGACAGGCCCTTGACTGGAATCCACAAGGGAAGCGGAAAGTTGGTCGACCAAAACAGACCTAGCGCAGAAGTGTTGACGAAGAAACAAGGCAGCTGGAATGACATGGGCCGAGATGAAGAGAATCTCCCAAAACTGAGTTCGTTGGAGGGGTGTTGTTGCAGCCCTATGTTCCCCAAGGAACCAAGAGGCATAAGTCAAGTCTTTATGAAGAAAAAAAGGCAGGAGAATGGACCAAGAAGGCAGAGAATAGACAGGGTAACAGGAAGGGAAGGTGCAAGGCAAAAACAAAGAGAGGGATAGAAAAGAGGGAACTCCTAGCACAGAATTTCCAGAAAGTGGGGATGCTATCTATACTGAAAGGCCCCCGGAATCTCCACGGGGGCCTACTTTTATGAAAACTGAGTTTGCACCTTTCTAAGCATAGATTTTGAAAAGGATTGACTGTTGGCATGATCCTCCACAGAGCTTTACATTTTTCACACAGTTGCTGTGTTCATAATTTCGCATGGTAATTGATGATTTAGCTTCAACAGTATGTTTGAATGATATCTGAGAAAAAGCAAAAAGATATAGGGATGTATTGTAAGAATTGATAGCAATAGATCCAGATCATTATCAACACTGTTGAGATGACTACATGAATAGGGTTGACCTAAGATATTTGTCACACCCAGGCTATACACTTGAAGGCGGGCAATTCTCATTGTGTGACACGTCTGAAAACATCCAAGGTGCTGCCACAAAAATGAGTTTATTATGGATTAAATCATGTTGACACAAGAAGGAAGATGGCAGGACAGTTAAGACGTTTACCTGCTTAACAAGTAAACCCTGAGGTTCTAGGTTCGATTCCCAGCCTGGCCCTTTCTTCCCGGTTTCACGGGAAAATCAAACTGAATGACAAAGTCCTTCAGATGAGACTATAAACTGAGGCCCCGAGTGGAAATGCACGCAGAACATCTTGTGCACACGTTAAAAACCCGTTCCGCCTTTCGGAAGAGCAGGCCATTTCATGCCTGTAGGAACGGATGACAAAATTTCAAAATCGCACACACACAGGTATCGTGTTTAGGCACCATCCCTGGAATACAGCTACATAAATGGTGGGATTAAACACACACACAAAACGAGCACCATCGGTGAACCTCTAGCTCTAGCCCAGGAAAACAAAGTCATGTCGACAAATCCACAAATCTAGGTATCCCCCTAACGATCATCTAGTTCAATGGAATATTGATAAAATCCTGTCACGTAAAGTAGAAAACAAGGCAGTTTTAAAGTGAATGAATGAACACAGAACAAGACACCCATTTGTGTTTTATTTTCTTTCTAAAATAATGTAATTGGCCTAGCAGATTTTTTTAACCACAGGTTTAAGCTAGGCTAGCCTAAGGGACGGAATCAAGGCTGTTTCACAGATTAAGTTCCCTTGATTACAAATGGCGCTAAAAGGGAAGAAGTTTAAAACTTTTAGGGGCCTCTGTCACAAGTACTATGTGAGTGTGGTTGATTGAAACAGACCCAATCTTCCTTCAGGATAAAATGGGCCTTAGTATCGGGGATCTGGATGTCAACCCAAGAATCATTTCTGCTGTTCAAAACGGTAAATCAAAAGAATGAAGCCATAGGTTATACTTGTCATGAAAACACTAAACAGTTTGTGTGTGTGTTTTTTAATGTAGGCCTACATGTTCAAACTTCAATGTCCAGCAAAGTGTGAGGAACAGGCTTGCGATTGATAATTTGATGCATTCAAGTAGACTTTAAAAGTCCGAGTCTATTGATAGTGATACTCTGTTGTTGTTGAAATAATATTAAAAGTCCTGCGGAGATTTCCGATCTAGAGACAACTCGAAAACGCCACAATTATTATATCCAGCATCAAAAACACTAGCTTGCCTCTTACTCTTAGTTTAAGGTGGCTTTTATTGTAGATACTGGTAGAACGATGTCATTTTAAACTCTCAGAGGAGATTTCTGACTCAAATGCAAGGAAACAACTATCTCGACAGAATCACCACTGGGACGTATCAGTATCACAACAGATCTCCAAGCCCCCAAATCGGAAATCTCCGCAAGGACGTTTTGATCATCACAACAAACTTTCGATCTCATGCTTAAGACTAGTGTAGCAGCTACCCTGAAAACATTCTATTGTTTTGATTGATCAGAGAGCTATATAGAGCAGGTGTTAAAGGGAAATCAAATGGTGGTATGATAATTGATAAATTTATTTCAGCACATGATTGTCTTGATTGATGATATCAACTTACCAAGATCTTACAAGTCACACTTTATAAATTATATGATGGTACATACAGTGCATAATAAATTATCACACAACATATGCACACCCTACAGTCACATAAATTGATAAAATATACATGTATGTGCGCGAGCACACACACACACACACACACACACTTTATTTTCATGTCCCCTCCAACTTGAATTGACTTGACTCTCTCTGTTTAGATTCTTCTTCAAATCACATGTTCCTATCCGTCTAGCACACGTTGGTTTATAATATCATACATAAAATCTCTCATTGTGTGTGTTTTGCAAGTAGCCCTAGCAGTGGACAGTTTTTAAAGAACTTATCAATGTTTTCAAGGGTTTTTTGTTTTTGTTGTTGTTGGTTTTGGTTATATACACATAGTTTCAGTCTCTCATGGTTCTTGGGGTCATCTGGTATGTATGCATGTGCCACTTTTAACAGTTTTAAGTCACAGCAGATTTTTCTGCATGAAATTCGGGCTGCTCTTCCCAGGCAGCATTGCAAAAGAGCTGATTAATTTTTTCCTTTTTTACTATTTGTTTCCCTATCCGTAAAGCTTTTTTCTTGGCCAATCTTTTAGCCTGAGGACGGTTTTAAATAAACCGAAAATTTGTCTCTGCCAAACACTTGAGTGTTGTGTTTTTACTTGTCTGCTTTTTTAGAGGCTTTTTTCTACATAATTGTGCCAGGGGCAACCACTAAACTGGTTGTTGTAGGTTCTTTTACATGTAGACAGGACCTCAATGTATCGTCTCATTCATTGATTCCAAAGACTTACACCCAGACCACCACTCATACCACGGTCTATTAGATGGGGGGAGGGAGGTGGGCACAAATGAGGATCAAACATGCACTTTTGCTTTCTAGGCTGGTGTGTTACCTCTAAGTCTAAGGCCACGAATCCACCCTTAGTTTACAGATCCAGAATAAATGCATTATACTTTATAGAGACTTCTTCATCTCAGCTTACAATGTTTTCTTCATTCTGTACAGTGTACTCCTCTTGTATTTTGCAGACTTAAACTGCTATACTAGAATACAGACACCCCACTCCCCCCCTCTCTCTCTCTCTTCCCTCCCCCTCCTCTCTCTTCCCTCCCCCTCTCACTCTCTGTCTCTCAAATATACCACACACTGAGACTCTCCTGCTTTTCCTGAATGTTCAGTATTTGTAGAACTTTGGGGTTTTTGTTAACTTAAAAGTTAACTTTATATATTCGTGGTATTTTGCAGCAGGCTTCCATGATGGCAGAAGACTCCTGAACTTGCCAAATGCAGAACTAGAGCGTCTGACAGGTCTGTCTGTCAGGGATGTGATGCAGCTCAAAGATGTCATTTCAAGTGCTGTTCTCCAATTCCATGCTGTTACAGGTTATGAGATTTTACTATTCAAATTTTTTTTAAGTACAAGTTGCTGAAATTCGCTTCATTTTTCCACAAGAAAGAAAATTCTGAGAACACTTTCTGAATATCTATACATCATTTTAGCACAGTATTTTTTTTTAAGAAAAATTTTTTTTTCAAGATCAAATGGTTGTTGCTGTGCATGGATACTAGGAATGTTAATGTCATTATCATGGCTGCGTTTAATTCAATATAGCTGACTGGATGGAGCATTTGACTGCCATCCCTATGAGCCTATCACAGTGTCAGTATTAACACAAGGGAGAGAACCCCTCTTTCCCAGTACACGTGCACTGTGTACATTTGTATGCTACTGTAACCCAGTAGCAGGTGATATGGAGGGTTAGTAGATAGTTGGTTACCCTATAGCAGATTACCATAGCAAAAAGGTTAAGTCATAGACCTGTTCAAATCTTGACATCGGTGTGTTGTAAATTAACTTAGGGTGAGGATGCTTTTACCTCATTTCCATTCATGTGTATTACTCACAGGCATCAAAACACACCATAAGTATATCATAATTCATATCAGTGATCAGTGATTTATGGAAACGTAAAGATATCCAGCATATTATACCTAAAAAGAGATGGGCTCTGCCAGGTTCAACTTGCCCAAGAGGCACAGCCTGAAGTATTAAGTGCAGTGTCCCAACTCCTCAAGGAGTCAAAGGAATGACTTAGGCCAGTATTTTGTTTGCTCAGACTGAACAGAGCCTGTCAGCACTAGATTCTGTGATATTGCATACAATGTGACTGAAATCTTCAAAGTGGATTGTGGATCATGCCCAATAAAGAAGTTTGGAAACCACCGCCATAACAGTAGCAAACTTCAGAATCATTTTTGTATTAGTTTTATGGGCTAGATTATAATCAAGAGTTTTTGATCAAACAAAACAACAAAAAAACAACCTTGCTTTGATAGATTAAGTATATTAATAATTTGATTTATTAAGCTACATCATTGGAACTTTCCACACAGTGTATCTAGCATTGAGGAATGGAACGGGAGCAAGAGCAATCTGGTCAGAGTTAAGATTGGAAAATGCTCTTATCACAGATACCATGCTCTGCCATGCTCTAAAAAATAACCTCTTCTTCATCTAAAGCACTTTCCTAAGAACTAACCCATTCTGTTTGGCTGACTGCTTCCTTTTATGTGCTCTCTTTGCCTAGCCAGTGGTACAAGAAAATTTTTGAGAAAGAATGAAGGTAAATCTAAAGATACAAGTTATGTGAAATTGGCAAGTTTGATGTAAAAGTAAAGAAGTTAGCAGACAGCAAAGTTTGACAGCATTCTCTTTACTATTGAAAGATTGATCAAATTTTGAAGGAGGGAAAAACTTTTTTTTTCAAATTTGACACAATGGAGGCTTGATATTTTCATAATAGAATATTCATAAAAGGTGACAGTATAGCTTATGATATATGTATGGTAGCACTTTTCAGCTGCATATGTAAGGAGTGATTCAACCTATGCATCAATTTTTTTTTCATGAGGAAGAACAGTCAATAGGATGATTTAAAAAAAATAATCCTCTCAGTTCCAGTCAACATTTGAAGCTTTAGTCTCCTCATAACTTACCACCACTAGTGTTTTATGTGCTCCCTGATCTCTTCAATGCAGCTGTCAACCTGGTATTGTTTCTTACTGTATCTGCTTCCCTGAAAACCCTAGTATGTGAATACTGGAAAGTCCTGCATATATCTTGATCCTGCTGCACATAAGGAGACCAGTTTGTTGGCTTGTAGAGCACGCTTTGTTTTGCTTGAACTTTTTGGGCCTATCTGTCTTGCACCAAAATGTTCACTGAGAACTCGTGATTGGAAGATGTGGCTAGGCTACATCGAACCAGTTTTCCTTCATGTCTTTTTTTGTTGTTTTTTTAAATATCAGAAATATTGTATTCATATTATTTTGCTTCTTGTTGGGTTTTTACAGGCTTACAGATGTGGAAGGAAGAATGTTGTGAGAGAACTCGAAGCCCTAGGCTGTCTACAGGATGCACAGTGTTGGATCAAGCTCTCAGAGGTCAGTGGAAAAGCCGAACTTTACTTTATTTCTGATAGAGCTTTGAGGATCAAATAATGTTCCCAAGGCTGTGATTATTGGGTATAGATAGATCTCTTTTTTTATTTTTATTGGGGGGGGGGTTTATTATTTGTTTGTTTTATGTAATGTTACTGTGTCCTTATGTTACTGGAGTTTGTTTTGTGTATTGTGACTGTCCTTCCATTTCTGGTTTTTGCTTTACAAAAATGTAATGTGATTATGTCCTTCTGTTACTCACTGGCTTTTGTTTTGTTTGTTTCATATGATGTGACTTTTTTGTTGTCATTTGTTTTATGCAGTGTGACCGTGTGTCCTTCTGTTACTGGGATTTTTTGTAGCCTTGTCCAAGGTGTAAAGTGCTTTCTGCTGAATTAAAGGCCCTTGGATCGCACATTTCTGGCAAACCACAATAATGGTTACTTATCTGCCCCAAGTCCTGTTTTATTAAACTTAAAGAAGAAGAAAGAAATGAACATTAACTTTTTCTGAATGAAAGTCATTTGATAGTATTTGTTTGGTTTCTAACTGGTCATCGAAATAACTTAAAATTAAAGAGAACGTGAAGGCTTAAAAACAAAGGCAGTATGTAAAAGGTAATGAACAAAACTGAAAAATGGGAAGCTGTTGATTTCAGATGATATGCCTTGGTGCAAAAGAAAAATCTTTTAAGTATGCTTATGTATTAGTTACCATTTATTATTAATTTAGTTTGTCAATATTTATTGTTCTGATATGTTTTATTTTGATATTTTTATAATTATATTCATACAATTTGTCTACAGCTTCTGTATTTTATATATTCATCATTTTGTCTGCAGCTTCTGTATTTTATATATATTCATTTTGTCTGCAGCTTCTGTATTTTATATATTCATCCATTTTGTCTGCAGTTTCTGTAGTTTGTATATTCATCCATTTTGTCTGCAGCTTCTGTATTTTATATATTCATTCATTTTGTCTGCAGCTTCTGTATTTTATATATTCATTCATTTTGTCTGCAGCTTACACTTTAAAATGAGTCTTTTCTGAGTGGTGGTGAAACCTTCCTTCAGTTTGTAGTTGAAACTGTGTTTAGGGCATTGTTCTTTACCAACACATCTTTGTTATCATTACTTCTTTCAGGAGGATTACTGGTGCAGGGCCTCACTGAAATAACAGGAGAGAGTGGGACAGGAAAGTCCCAGCTGTGTCTGCAGCTGTGTCTGAGTGTACAGCTGCCCGTGACACATGGAGGACTGGGTGGAGGTAAGTCCTGTCCAGTACTGTCCTGTAAACAGACTGCCTACATCACATGCACCAGCAATAACAGGATAGACTGTCTACATCACATGCACCAGCAAAAACAGGACAGACTGTCTACATTACATGTATCAGATTTTCATTTCAGCCTCTGACAAAATTTGCGCTTTTTTCTATAATTTTTTTTGGGGGGGAAGACTAGAATATGGTAGTGAAAATGGGATCAGAATGATGATTTTTTTTTTATGACGTGGGTTTATGGTGGATTTGGAATCTTTAATGTTTCTGTTTCTTTGTGCACAAATCTTTTTGGGTTGCTGTGTATGTGAGAACTGTTTAACCCCAGCTATGTTTTTGTACAAGTAAATGTGCTTCTCTTTTGTTTTTCCTTTTCCTCAGTTTTTCACTTTTAAAATATTTTGTCCAAACTAACTTTGAGCACGTTCATCCATGATTAAAGTTATAGTTCTCAAATTTGTTATAGTTTTTTTCTATGTCCTGTTATCTCAATTTTGTCAACAGCATTTTAGAAGAAGAAAAAAACTGGATGGAAAGTTATTGCTGTGTTGGTATCATATGTTTTGGGGCATCTTTTAAGGCCCTTGTACACCCAGTAACGTTAAGTCATTTAACCTTTTCCCTACAGGTAACCTGCTATAAGGTAACCAACTATCTACTAACCCTTCCCTTCATATCACCCACTACTGGGTTACAGTAGCTTACAAATGTAATAGTGCATGTGTACTGGGAAAGAGGGGTCCTCTCCCTTAACGTAGGGATGGTGTTAAAAAAACCCAAAATTTTCAGGGGTAAAAGTCCGTTAGCAAAATCAGGATAACACCATTCTGTACCCAATCCACTTAACAGAAACTATGTGCACTAGTAGAACCAGGCAAGAACTCCAGTTATGATTGTGTTTCATTTGTATGATAGATGAATGATTACGTGGTCATACTTCAGGGGCCGTCTACATCTGCACAGAAGGGGCCTTTCCAAACAAGCGGTTATATCAGATGGCCCAGGAGTTCTGCAGGCAGCATTCCTCTGTGCTGAACCAGACAGTCATGGATCATGTTCTGTTGGAACATATTGCTGATCTTGTGAGTCTCTCCTATGTGTGTTCAGTTTCATGAAAACTTTTTTTCTCTCTCACTCTCTCTTACTTTGTATGTGTGTGTATAAATATAGAGATAGATTGATAGATAGATATTTTTGTCATTATTTGATATTTTATTTCTGTGCTATTCTTAAATCATTGCTGCCAAAACCCATCATGGAGAGAATATATATATTGTCGAGGACATAAAAAAAATCAAACTGTATAGGTAGTCTAAAGCCAAGAGGTAACATACTTATTTAGAAAGTGAGAAGTCAGGGGTTGGATCCTCATTTGAATCTGAACTTTGGTTGTTAATCTTTGGGATGAGACGGTAAGCTGAAGTCCAGTGTGCAACACACATTCAGCACATAAAAAGAACCTACAAGAAGTTTGCATCGAGTTCTTTTTAAATACTGAAATTGTGTTTCTTTACTCTTTCTAATACTTTTTTTTTCATGGGGAATAATTTTCTTAACTCTGGAAGTATGATCAGGCACTACATGCTGAAGTCAGATGTGCTGGGCCTGCCTTGTCAGGTGCTTAACAGCAGCACAGCGCATTTTCGCTCATAAGACAGACAGCAATAGTTGATGTTTGAGTGTTCGACGAAGAAGAAGAATCAGGCGCTACAGAGTTAAAAGTCCTTAAATTTTCCCTCAGAAGTTCTTTACGAACTCTGTGTGTTCTATGATGTAGCTGCACCCATCTTTTCTTCTTCTTCTCTTCTTTTCTCATTTGCTTCGACACCATCAGATGTGTCTGGGGGGAAATAATGGCATGTTCTTTCCAACTTCTTTTGTGGGCCATACTGTGTGGTTTGCAGACCTCTCTTTTCTCTTCCCATTTTATCCCTCTTCCCCTCTCCCTGTTAAATGGTATTATCATGAAAAAAAGAAAATAGTTTTTGATGGCACAGACTGGGAGAATGTTGTTTCAAGTATGGGTCTGAAAATATATGAGAGGGTCTGGGAAAAGTAAAAATTTGCTTGGTTAAACTTGTCAGAAATTCTGGGTTTGGGAGGGTTTTGTTTGTTTTTTTACCTTTGACATCTCCATAAAACCATATACCAGAAGTGACTGTATCTTGCTTCAGGATTCTGCTTCCATGTTAAGATCCTTGTGTTTTATCTGTGGACTGCATGCCGAGATGTTTCTTTACAATTTCTCAGTATCATAACCTTTAGTCAGAAAATCAAGCTACCCCACACCTACATGAAATTCTGTCTGGATTTCAGGACGGCCTGAGAGACTGCCTGCAGAAAAAGCTGCGAGTGGCTCTGGCGCGGCAGAAAATCAAACTGATCGTGGTGGACTCGGTGACCGCCTTGTTCCGTTGTGAACATGACAGCCACAGCCTTGTGGGCAGAGCTAAGCAGTTGGCCTGCATTGCTGCAGAGCTCAGGGGACTGGCTGACCAGTACAACATTGCAGTTGTCTGTGTCAATCAGGTAAAATGAACATCTGTTTCTTTGTTGGGAGTGATTTTTAGAAAGGGGGCTAGCTATTGATATTAATATAAAAGCACAATAGAACTAGCTGATGGTGTTGCAGACACAGTCTTGTCAAGTGAATAAGAGGTAAGTCTTGTCAAGTGAATGAGGTAGAGCCTTGTTCACTTCTGCACACTTCTAGCTCACTTGTACTCATTCTCTAGATACTGAAGCAAGGTGATTCTTGAATACAACCATATCCTTTGACTCATACTTTGTGAGTATATTCCTGAAGTCAGATTGCGCTACCTTCATTGTGGGCAAAACCAGTCGCATACACAAAAGCTCACCATTGGTGAACCTCGGAGCTTTAGCTGAGGAACATATAAACAAATTACACTGTGACTTTTAAAAGTTGAGGTGTGCAGTCATGTGTTCTTGTAACCAGCAAGGACAAGCATCAGCTACACAGTAGTGTACTGTTGAATAAGAAGGAACAAATTTGGTTATGGTAACAAAGAAGAAAGAGTATCAAGAAGTATAACCTTTACAAACATGTATCAAGAAGTATAACCTTTACAAACACGGTCAGCCTGTTCTCCTCACATCATGATCCCTATCTTTTTCCAGGTCACGGCAAACATGTCTAAGGTGTCAGACGGCCCAGGTCGGCCCCGACAGTCTATCCCGGCTTTGGGTCTGGTGTGGGCTGACCATGTCACCTGTCGCCTGCTGCTGTCACAGCGAGAGGATGCCCCTTCTGCTTCAGTGCTGGAAGAATACCATCCTGAGCAAGGACTTGTTCCCAGTCACCTGGGATCTGTGTTGGCAACCAAGCGACAGTTGGAGGTGGTGTTTGCCCCTCACCTGGCCCAGACTGTGGTTCCTCTGGTGATAACTCAGAGAGGAATCGGCCATGAAGGTGTCTCTGAAGGAATCCAGACCCTGAACTAGTGACAATAATGTATGGGAATTTATATAGCGCTGAATCTTGAAAAGCAAACAAATCAAACGCAAAAGGTAGGCCTACTGTCATTTATTGATGTGCCAAGTTTTTGTTTTTTGTTTGTTTGTGGGGTTGGGTTGTTGTTGGGTTTTTTTGGGGGGTCTGGGGGTGGGGTTTTTTTTTTGGGGGGGGGCTATTTATCTTAATTGGATTTCCAGACATGTGTATCTTACCCCTCTTCTCAAGCAGTGTGGTGAGGATGACTTGCATGTAGGTCTTGGGAAGCTGCTGGTTAAAAACGCCTCATTCGATTAATGGCAGCGTCAGAAAGGTTTCTGTTTATGCCTGGTTTTACATGTAGCTTTTCCTGTGAATTTTTACCCTGTGACGCACCTAGTGTCCAAACTGAATTTGGTTTGGAAATCACATTTCACCTAGGAAATTTGAATGACTGATGATTACTGTATACATTGTCATAAAAAGAGTAGCAGCATTGTTTTTGTGGGTTTATCCAAACTCAGGTTCAGTATCAAGTTCATTGGTAAGTGCTTGCCTGTACATAGCTTACTGACAGTTCTTGTGTGGTAAAGGATAGTCTAGTCAAAAGAATTTTATCAACCCACGAAGGGCATTTTCAGTGTATACCACTAAGAGACACGCTGTACAGTAAAGATAATAGACAAGAACATGTATAGATAAACCTTTGAAAATCATTCCTCTTAACATAGTGATACAGTCTTGTTAAAGCAAAATTTATGTCTTGATTTTTCTGTATGTTTTTATGTGCGTGTGAGAGCGTGTGTGTGTTTGTGAGAGAGACAGTGACATGGTTTATTGTGATAAACGTTTAAGCCCATTCACATGGGGTCAGTGGGGTAGGGACTGGGCACAAACACATAGTCAACTAAGACTGAACAATTCACAACAGCTCAGTTTGTGTGTGTGGAGAGAGTGTGTGTGTAGAACAGGAGATATGTGCATATTGTGAGTAAGGTTTTTGAAGAAAGGGCAGGGACAAAAATGGATTGCATGAGAGAAAGTAGTGACATGAAGCCTTTTCACACACTCGTTGTTTATGTGATATTGTCAAATTGAATTTCTATATATTGTTTCCCTTTCCCCACCCCCTCCCTTTCTTCGCGATGGGCGAAAGCTTGATGCAATAAACCGTCATACCAATTCAATTCTCTTGTGCTGACTTGCTGGTCACGTGTGATTGTTGTCTTCATCTAGTGTGCCCTTTTTTTCCTTCTCAGATTGTTCTTCCGTTTTGTTACAAGTCAGTGATGTTTTATTGTACATATTGATCATATGTCCACATTGGCCCAGGTCAAATGCTTTGTCAGTTATTGATGCAAGCTAAGTGCCAAGGTCTCAATTAAAATGGTGTTGTGTTGTAAAATGTTATATTGAGATTGCCGTCAGCCATTTCAAGCTCTTAACATGGCAGCCTTAATGCTGGGCCTGTTGAAGAGCTGTGTCAGTTATTGGTGTAAGCAAAGTGCCATAGCCTATATCAAAATGTTATTATAATATAAAAGGTTATGTTGAGGTAGTCCTCAGCCAAGCTCTTTTTTTCTTTTCTTTTTTTTGGAGATCATATTTTCAGTTTTTCCATTGTGCAACTATGAATTGATAGAATCCCATCCGTAGGCTAAGGAGTACTGAAGTGGGAATCTTTGCTTTTCTGTTGCTATTGTGATGGACATGAATTGAGCATGCTGTATTTCTCTCTCTCTCTCTCTCTCTCTCTCTCTCCTCTCTCTCTCTCTCTCTCTCTCTCTCTCTTGTTCTCTTGTTCTCTTGTTTGGTAGTCTTTTGTGTTTTCCTTGTTGTTCCTCTTCTCCTGGACTTTGTTGTTGCTGTTGGTCCTTTCATGTTCCTTTTTCATCGATTTCCATTCATTCTTTGTTGTGAGCCTGTAGATGGTGTGTTGGTCTTCAAGGTGGCCAAGCCCATGCTCCCTCCCTATCCTCAGCCAAGCTCTTACCAGGACAACCTGTACTCTCTTTTTTTAAGGAGAAAAAAAAACCCTCTGAAGTTGGAGTATGGCTGCCTATGTGGCAAGGTACTTGAAAAGAGCCATATATGTCAACATTTTATCTGGTGTATACTTTAAATCTCACAGTGATTCCCAGGCAGGGGATAAACGAGTCAGAGCGCTTATTCTGGGTGACCCCTCTGTTGTTAAGATGGGGAACGTGCAACAACATTTCCACATGAGTTTGTATTTGATTCTTTCTTGTAAGAATATAATATATGTGTTGTCTGTTCTTTGACTGGGCGTTGTTTTTTTTAAACTAGATGTGACAACATATAAACAGAAAACTTGAAGCATAACCAGCCACCATGGCACAGTGGTTAGCACCTTGGATTTTGGACTGGAAGGTCACGGGTTCAAATCCCAAAAGAGTCGGGGATTTTTCGGACTCCGGCCGGCTCCTACCCAGAGTGAGTGTGCTGTGGGTTCAGTGGGAAGACTGGGACCATACAGTCAAGCTTCATCCACTTTATGGATGCGAGTTTGAGAGTGTTGCTCAAATTACCTGATCAACACTGCAGGTGTCCATATCTCTCGGCTCAGTTGACGCTGGGATATATTATGGTAGTAAGCGTAGAGTACAGCCCTGTCAAGTAGTCTCAAAGCATATGCACTTCCACAGCAGCATCATTTCATCATCCTCATTGCCTCTGATTTGGTGATCCCAGTTGCTCTGGTCACATGGTGACCTCAGATTCGGTTTCCCCATAGACTTCTGTGGTGAGTTTGTGTCGAAGACCTTGGGGTTGGAGGTTCAGGGAAGATGGTCGTTGGAGGGACGATGTGGTGGTTGCCACCTCGGGTGGGCAACTCACTCAGTCTGGCTCCACGACTTAGCTAATACTGTCGTTAGTAGAAGGCTTAGTAGGTGGTGTCCTGTATATGTTAGCTGAGAACAGGTACCACTGAACACCACCAAAGTGACCCAGCAGCAGTGCAGGCCCCTCTGGCTGGTGGCCCCACGGCGGCCTGATACTGATAGGCTCCCTGTGGACTTCTGACCCTGAGGATGGGACGTAACGAATCTGGGTATGGCTGTGGCGGGGAGATTGGGATGAGCGGCGTGGGAACAGCAGGACGGAGACGTCAAAGAATATGAGGCAGCAAAAAAAACGAAACAACTTGAAGTATGTGTTTGCGCCTATCACTGCAAAAACAGTTTGATTTTTAGCTCTGTTCACTTAAAATATTAGTCATCAATTTAGGACATACATAAAAAAAAGTAATGATGATAATAGTGGAAAGTAAGTAGAACAATCTTCTGGACACTATTAAATCTTGAGTAGAACCCTATCATCTCTTATTTGCTAAGACAAACGCTATAACCAAGATGTTCAGACCCTTCAACTTCAATCCCATGGGTCCATGAAGTCGTGGGTTCGAATATTGGCAGCGTCTGTTGAATTAAGGCTGGGGATTTTTACGATCAACCAGGTCAACTTCAAGTGCAGACCTGCCAGTGTCTTAATTCCCATCATGTATATACACATGCAGAAGATCAAATACGCATGTTAAAGATGCTGTAATTCATGTCAGCGTTCGTTGGATTGCGGAAAAAAGCAAACATACCCAGCATGCATCCCCGAAGTCAGAATGTGATTACCTTCATGGTGGACATACACATCTCAACATTGGTGAACCTCAGAACTCTAGCTGAGGAATGAAAAACAAACGAAATATCACAAAGAAGACTCCACCTCCACCTGACCTCATCATCAATGTCACTAAACGTAAATAGACCACATTATACAACACACACACACGAATGTGTGTGTGAATTTTTTACCATTGCTGTTGGCGATTTCGTACACCTTATGCACAGTCTATCAAAGAACCGAAGCCATGCTCTAGGGACCAAACACAAACTCTCTTCTATTACAACAGCTTCAATAGAACTCGGCAATACTTCAGTCCCTCTATCCACTGCTGTGAAGTATCTAGGTGTTATCGACAACACACTCTATGCAAAAATTCATCACCCGGACCTGTCATTCGTGCTACTAGCAATTACGGCGTATTAGTACAATTCGAAAGTACCTGTCCACCCATGCAACAGCCAAACTTGTCAATTCTCTCATTCTTTCACGTCTGGACTATTGCAATTCTCTTTTGTCTAGTCTGCCAGCATCATCCATCCACTCCCTTCAACATATTCAAAACTCCGCAGCTCGACTAACAATAATATAATAATGTATGGAATTTATATAGCACTGAATCTTGTAAAGCAACAAATCAAAGCGCTCAGATGATATATATTTTTTTTTTATGCGGGTTTTTTTAATTTTGTCATCTGTTCCCACCGGCACACAATGGCCTACTCTTTCGAACAGCGGAACAGGATTTAACGTGTGCGCAAGATGCTCTGCATGCGTTCGCACTATATCGACTAGTTCTCAGAAAGAAAAAATCTGAGCACATTACCACTCTCTTGATCTCTCCACTGGCTGCCTGTGCCACAGAGAGTAAATTATAAGATCAGTACCCTCTGTTACAAATGTCTCCACAAAACTGCACCCTCCTACCTCTGTGAATGTCTTAACCTGTACACTCCTTCACGTTCCCTCCGCTCTGCTGCAGATACCTTGTGCCTACGAATACCTAGATTCAACCAATCCATTTTTGGCCACGGCTCTTTCTCTATTTGGGGTCCATCAACCTGGAATGAGCTCCCTCTCTCTCTTCGCCAGAAACCTAGTTATGACACTTTTAAATCCAGCGGCAAGACATATTTATTTCAAACCTAAGATTTCCCCCCTCCTGTTCCATATCAGAGCTATCCCACCTTCACCAACCCATGTCCTATCACCCTGCGAAAGTATACGACCTGTGTGTGTGTGCTTTTGAAAAACATTCGACTATTGAAATTTTATGTCATAGATTTTGTCTGCAGTGCACAATGTTTGTAAATATCTGTTTGTTTAAACAATTGATTATTTATCATTGATTGCATGACTGTGTAAGATTAAGTTGAATGCATGCGCTTTGATTTGTCTTTGCAAGATATAGGGCTATATAAGTTCCATTTATTATTATTATTATTATTATTTCATTTCGTGTTGTTTCGCCCACAGCTCCGCCGACCATGCAAGTCATATCATCTGGGCTGTCATCTCCTTCAGTTCCAGTACATCACACTGATAACTGTTCCTTCCAAGTTCAAAACCAACGGTTTCTCATCCCCTCGCACACTCACTCATACACACAAAGTGTGCGTCATTTGATTTGTTGGCGAAGCATTTGCAAAGCACACACACACACACACACACACATATATACACGAAGTGTGCGTCATTTGCTATACAACATTTGCAAAGTCATATGAAGGGTGTGCAGCGGCATATATGTAGGCTTATTATTATGCGGTCAACTGTTGGTTAATGCCATGGTCAAATGTTGGTCACTGCTCTGTGTGTGTATGTGTGTCTCTCTCTCTCTCTCTCCTCTCTCCCCGCACACACAACACAACACATGCACATTCCTCTCTCTCTCTCTCTCTCTCTCTCTCTCTTCTCACTCTCTCTCTCTCTCTCTCAGGAAAAGTTGGTCACAGCCAAGAAAATGAGGATCTGTGATGAGGGGAATACTGACAGCTAAAAGTCAACAGACTAGATAAATACACTAGCGGGGCCAGCGAGGAATGGAAATGAGCGTGTTTTCACTAACGGGACAATGCATACGGCCCCTTGCACGGTACAGCAGGGAGAGAGAGAGAGAGAGTCCTGAAATACCACATTAGCATCTCCTGATGGTGCCTCGCTCGTTCTCTTCCCAACTGCCCAATATATGTATGTATATCTGTGTTTGTGTGTGTGTGTGTGACTGGGAAGGGGGGAGGTCACTGTGTGTGTGTTATTGTGTATACGTGTGTGTTTTTCTGCCTTTTTCCTTTTTTTCCTGCCACCTCCTCCTTGTCTATTTTCTGCTGTTTTGGTCCATTTTCATGCTTTTTACCCCCCCCCAGACTTAAAAGATAACAATTCTCTCCCATGCCGAAGTCGGATGCGTCTGGCCTGACTTGTCAGGCGCTTAACGGCAGCGAAGCGGATCGCCTTTTCGCTCATAATTAGCCTATGACAGATAACTGTAGGCCTAGTTGCTGTCTGAGCGCTCGAGGACAAAGAAGAAGATTATGAAATTTCTGCTACATTCTACAAATAAATCAATTTGAGGATCTCCCTAGTGGTTATAATAATAATCATCATAATAAATGGAATTTATATAGCGCTGTATCTTGCACAGACAAATCAAAGTGCTTGCACTCAACTCATTCTTACACAGTCATGAAACCAATAGCAAGTAATAGTTCTAGGGAGTCCAAATGTACACACACTCACACACACACACACACACACAGAACATCCTGCGCACACGTTAAAAACCCGTTCCGCCGTCCAGAAGAGTAGGTCAGGAATTCATGAAACCAATTTATAAAAAACAAATGATAAAAGAGGCATCCCCACAGGTGTCGTGTTTAGACACCATCCCGGAACACGGACTGTGGCTACATTACCCACCAAACGATTGGAAGCGCGAAGTCTCACAATCGATGAACCAAGGAACAAACAAAAAAATCAGTTTGGTCTTAGGCTTACTTCCCCCCCCCCCCCCCCCCCCCCCCCCTCCTGGTAATGCAGGGGTTTGGTTTGGTTGTTGTTGTTTGTTTGTTTTTTGGTGGGGGGGGGGAGGGGCTGACAGTATAAAAAGCATCCCCACTCTCTGGAAATTCTGTGCTGGTAATTCCCTCTTTTCTATCCCTCTCTTCGTTTCTGCCTTGTTCCTTTTCTTCCTGTCACCTTCTTGTTAATTGTCTACGCACGCAGAACGTCTTGCGCACATGTTAAATCCTGTTCTGCTTTTCGTAAGAGTAGGCCATTGTGTGCCGGTGGGAACGGATGACAAAATTTACAAAACCGCATACATACGGGGACTGGATGTAAAAAAGCACATAAGTGCTTATTCCATTATCCTCGATATAAAAGAGAAAAAAATAAATAAAATTTTCCTGCCTTTTTTCCCCAGAATATATATATATATATATATATAAGGCCCATAGAGCCGGAGCTTATCCCAGTTTCTGTAGCGTTAAGCGAACTGATGGTTTTTCACCACCCCTGTGACAGGACGCTAGTCTGTCGCCAGATACTTCCCCAGCAGAGCTGGTACCCACTTGTACACCTGGGTGGAGTGAGGAAAATAGGAGTAAAGTGTCTTTCCCAAGGACACAACACCGAGCCGAGCGGGGATCGAACCCGCGACCTCTGGATCACGAGTTGACCGCCTAAACCACTCGACCACGGTGCCTCCATATATATATATATATAACGAGTCCAAATGTATCCAAATATATAATATATACATATATATATAATATTATATATAAAGGGTAATCTTCCTCTAAAAGAAATCACCCTGCAGTTTATTGTTTATGATTTAGATCTGTTTATGCCACAATAAAGGTAGAAGAAATATAGAAAGTAAGAGGTATCCCTGTTACACTAAACTAGATATTTAGTTGAAGCCTGTACTCTGAAAATCGGCTATCCCTATCGCAACTGCCTAAGGAGAAGAGAAGATAGCAGACTGGACTGGAGTAGGGATTATCCAATCAGTGACAGAAGCATTGCCGCCAGTATAATGTTAGAAACTGAACTTTGTGGAGATCTGCAGTGAAGGGCCATGTTTTAGTGTAAAAACCAACAAAAAGTCAGCTGCAATCTTTTTGACAGCATTTTTGACAGCCTTTAAGACTGCTGTTTGATTTGACCATTATTTCCTGTATCAACCATTCAGATTCGGTTAAAAAGGGTTATCTACAGGGGTAAATAGTTTGCATATGTGATGGAATCTAGTTGACCAGAAAGGATTTTTTCCCTCTAAATTTTTATTTGTTTAATTCTATAAACTTCTTGAGATCTTAGACTTCAAACAAACTAAAGAACAAAGGAACCAAAGCAAACAAGTAAACAAACAAACCACGCACAGCGGAGAAAAGATAAACACATCAGATTTGAAAGGTGACTTCCCATAATATATATGATCAGGACGAACCCTTATCCTTCGCCCACCCATTTCCTAGTAATTATCGTAACAGACAGAATAGTAACAGATAAACTGAACTTTGGACCCCCCCCCCCCCCCCCTCTCCCACTCTTGTCCTATCTTACCCATAGTAAAAACTGCTGAGGTGGAATTAATTTTTGTTGAAAACGGAAAAACTGGTGTCGGCGCCAGTTGGCAGTGTAGCAATGTCAGTTGCGGAGTGACTTGGAGCTTCTGGAGTGTATAGAGAGCCTCTGGAGTGTATGGAGGTCGTAGACTGTCCTGGCCACGTTGTCTGTGAATATGTTCAGGATTAAAGAATCCCTGCCACGGCTTCCCTTCAGACGAAGAGCATCACTACCAGAAAAGGCAAGTTTGCAAGTTCTTGGAAATATTTCTGTGTGATATAAATACTTTATCAATATTAATATCTTATATTTGTGTAAAGGCAAGTTTTGCAAGTTCCTGGAATTATTTTTGTTTAGTATAAATATTTTATCAATATTAATATCTTATTTTTGTAAATCAAGTTTTGCAAGTTCCTGGAAATATTTTTTTCATATAAATATTTTATCCATATTAATGTCTTATCTTTGTAAATATTCTTGTTTTACAAGTATATATAGATGGGCACGAAAGCCAGGACGCAGTGACAAGCCCAAAATATGAATGACAATACCTTGAGGCAGAAAAAAGTTTAAACAAAGAAAACAACACAATGATTTGTAGTGATGACTAAATACTTGATTGAAAAATAAAAAGCGGTAATAAAGTCTCAAGTTTTCGAAACAAACACGCAATTTTAAAAGCATTTCATATTTGAAAAACACCCTGATAATTGGGAGAAGTTATTTGTTGCAATCAACAGCCCGCTAATGACTAAAATTCGATACCAAAGCAAAAAATGACTCTGGGGATGGTCAGAATTTTCATTTCATTTCATTTTCATTTTATTCTTTTATATCGAGGATAATGGAATAAGCACTTATGTGCTTTTTTAATCTAGTCCCCGTGTGTGTGCAGTTTTGTAAATTCTGTCATGTTCCCACCCGCACACAATGGCCTACTCTAACGAAAAACGGAACAGGATTTAACTTGTGCCCAAGATTTTCTGCGTGCGTTCGCACACGGGGCCTCCGTTTATAGTCTCATCCGAAAGACTTTTGGGGAGAGTGGAGTCTGCACTGATGTTCGCTCCAGGGGAAAATATCTCCCTTGAACGGGAATCGAACCCGGGTCGTCAGATTGCGAGCGCAATGTTCTGACCACTAGGCTATCCCGTCCCAGAATAGTATTAGTAGCCACCTTGGACTTTTGTCCTGCTACTTTCTGGGGTCAGTGGTTTGAATTTCAATGGTATCATGAATTTCATGCCAGAGACTCTAGTTTGGGTAGGTTACTCCTTCATAGTATTACGCCAATATGTAACCCTAGCGACTTAATTCAGTCTTGAAATATTTCATTTGTATCATACATAAAGAAAAAGCCCCAGTCAAGTCAGAGGTGTCCTTTATAACATGCAGCAGTCTACAACATTTTGTGGTGTTCAGATGCTCACACAAAAGCTGTATGAAAGTGGACGAAAGAGAGGAGGGCAAGGCTGGGAATCGAAGACAGAACCTCACAGTTTACATGTTAGGCAGGTGAACATCTTAACCACCCTGCCACCTTCCCTCTTGGGGATGTGTCCATGTGTACATGACTTCAAAGAGTAAGGAGATAGTATTGATGTTAAACTGGTTTTACTGCAAACATGTTTTGTTGTTTTTTTCTCCTCGGTGAGAGCTCACCAATGGTGAGATTTTGTGTATATGACCGTTTGTACCCACCCTTAAAAGGTAGCTGCATTCCGACTTCGGGAGTGGTGTCTAAACACAACACCTGTATATAATTATGTGGTTTGAAAAAAATTGTAATCCCTTCCTACCGGCACAAACGGGGGACGGGACAGCCTAGTGGTTAGAACATTGCGCTCACAATCTGACCACCCGTTCAATTCCCGTTCACGGGGACATTTTCCCCTGGAGATAACACCAGTGCAGACTCCACTCTCCCCAAAAGTCCTTCGGATGGGACTGTAAACCGAGGTCCCGGCTGCGAACGCACGCAGAACATCTTGCGCACACGTTAAATCCTGTTCCGCTTTTCAAAAGAGTAGCCATTGTGTGCCGGTGGGAACAGATGACAGAATTTACAAAACCGACTACACAGGGGGCCTGGGTGTAAAAAAAAAAAGCACATGAGTTCTCATTCCATTATCCTGGATATAAAATAAATAAATGGCATGCTCTTCCGAAAGGTGGAACAGGTTTTTAAAGTATGTCCAAGATATTCTGCGTGTGTTCGTACACAGGGCCTCGGTTTATAGTCTCATCTGAAGGACTGTTGGGGTGGTGGAGTCGGTACTGATGTTAAGGGTAAAATTCCCTGAAGCGGGCGCCTCCGTGGTGACTCGATCCCTGGTCGTCAGATCACGAGCCCAAGACTCTAACCACTAGCTTATCAACCCCCCCTCCCTCACATATTTTAAAAAGATAGGAAGAGCCAGTCTGTGTCTATCTCCACCCCCCACCCTAACACACACACACATACTATTCGAAATCTACAAGTAAATTCATGAATCCTTTAGAATGTTTGTCATTACATTATCAAGCATGTGATTTCAGTCTCCCTTGTTTCTTGATGGGGGCACGGGATAGCTCAGTGGTCAGAGCACTCGCTTTCCTCAGTCTATGGTTAAGCAGCATCGAGCGTGGTTACCAATTGGTTGGGTGACGATTTGTGCGCCTTGGTTTCATTACAGTCCCCCAGTTCACCCAGCTGTCAATGGGTACCTGCCCTCTTTAGGGTTAGGGAAGGTAAAGCAACGAGAGAGAGGAGATGGGCGCCGCCCTCATTATGCTGGCCCCTAGAGAAGCTGAGATCTCTGATGCCTCGCTCCCCTACCGCCACATAGGTTATGGGACACCTTTACCTTTTTTTACTGTTTCTTGATATTGTTTCATTGATGCCAAAGAAATGCATTGAATAAAAAAAAAATTAAGATAAGAAAGAAAGAAAGAAAAAAGATGAAGCAAGATGGCCGTCAACACAGGACAGAATTTGACTGAGTGATATGAATAATATTGCGAAATGAAAAGAAAAGCAACCTGGGAGCGAGGACAGGCACCTGATGCACAATATAGCTGGATGCCACGAGCTTTTCCGGCCCCTCTTAACAAATGTTACAGGGTTTCCTAATTTTAAAACTCTTTGAAGCAGGAATAGTTTGATCCCAAACTCAATTCTGCTACTAAATAAATACAGACAGAGAAGAGAATGCGAATGCGAATGCGAAATGTTTATTCAGATTAGGCCATAGCCCCCAACTGAAGGGGTAGTCATGAAACATACCACATGTAAATCGTTGCATTATCAATTAGAAAATATCAACATCAAAGTATATTGTATAGTAAAACAGCTATGATACGGCATCATCCAGACGTTTTAAAGCTTTATAAATGTATAATGCCAAGTTATTTAGCACTTTTTCATTTTTCGATGCCATAAAGTACATTAAATCGGAAACGACATGGATATTTATAATATTTTGGTTGGATAAATTTAATCCTCAGGTCATAAAGAACAGGACAACATAACACAAAGTGAATTTCATTTTCTACAGAGTTGTGGCATAGACGGCATATCGTTTTATCCGTTAACCTCATGTCGTATCTAGAACGATGACATGCAATAGCTGATACACCAAATCTAAATTTTGTCAATGCACTTTTGACATATCTGTTCATTTCCAATTCAGTATATGGTTCAACACAATATGTAACTTTAAACATGCTATATTCCACAAATCTACTACTGTTTTCTATATGGTCATGCCATTCCTGCCACCTGCAGTCAATGAGTCTTTGTTTAAAACATTTGATAAAGCTTCCAACATCCTCAACACCCTGATTATCCCAAACATATACAAATCCATAAGTACTTAAGCACCTCCGTACATTTGTAGCCCAAGTCTTCTTACCATTAACATCCAGATTATACAGCATCTTATAAGCCCTGTGTGGCAGTCTATGATTTTCCAGTCTAGTTATCCTAAGCCAGTAAGTAATGCATTTTACATAAGAATTAAGATATATAGGGTATCTTCCAATTTCTCCATAAATAAGGTCATTAGGTGTTCGATTATCAACATTCATAAAACGTTTCATAGCATACAAATGAAGCTTTTCAATTTGATTTCCGTTCTCAAAAGCCCAGATTTCAGCACCATATTGTAAAATAGATTGCACCTGAGAATCAAACAATTTTACAAATATCTTCAATGAACTGCAATCAAGTCTATATATAACCCTGAGTATAACAAGTACTGCTCTCTTTGCTCTATTGATTAAATCCTGGCATGCAGAAGTGAAACTTAATCTAGTTGAAAAAATATTCCAAGATATTTATAAGCATTTACTACTTTCACAGTTTCAGTATTGTATTTCCAGTGTTCATGACTAGCTAGATATCCCCCCTTACGAAAAACAATGATATTTGTCTTCCCCATATTTACCTTTAATTCTAATCTCATTGCTGCGTGATACAAACTGTTCATCTGTCTTTGAGACAGAGAAGAGAGAGAGAGAGAGAGAGAGAGAGAGAGAGAGAGAGAGAGAGAGAGAGAGAGAGAGAGACAGACAGACAGACAGACAGACGGACACAGAGAGAGAGAGACAGAGAGAGAGAGAGAGAGAGAGAGAGAGAGGTGGATTTTAAACGTTTTTTTTAAATTCATTTTTTTTGGTGGTAATTCTTTGATTGAGATAATTTATAGATAACAATTACCATTATACAAATCCTCGTAAAACAATCATTTTGAATTCACCCACGTCTATTAATATGCGCGTGCGTGCATGCGTCCGTGCGTGTGTGTGTGCATGCGCGCGTGCGTGTGTGCGTGTGTGTGTATGTGTGCGTGTGTGTGTGTGTGTGTGTGTGTGTATTTTCGCGCACACCTACCCACAGGCCCATGTACACATGAGTCCATGTAAACAAATGTGTGAGTGTTGAAATGTGCATGCAAAAATTACATTTGAACCTGAACGGGATATCAACAGTACAGTTGAACCATTTCCCTTGGACAATAACTCATTACTGGTACTGTTGCAATTTGCGTGGGCGAGTTAGTTTTATGTATTCCTGTACTGTATGTCAATTGAGTTGCATGAAGCACCTGTGTACCTGTATTGTATATGTAAGCCTATGCAAGTATGTCAGATGTATGCTTCATTTGCACAAAGGGGGTGGGGGAACCTAGTGGTTAGAGGGCTTCACACGTGATCTTATAGCCCGAGATCGAGCCACCACGGAGGCGTCCGTTTTAGGACATTTTATCCTGGAGTTAGTACTGATGTTAACTAGCACTAACTCTATTCCCCCACAAGTCATTAAATCGAGGTCCTGTGTGCGAACGCACGCGGAACATCTTGCCCACATGTTTAAAAACCCGTTCGGCGTTTCGAAAGAGTTGGCCATTTTATGCTGGTAGGAACAGACTAACCCCCCGCCCCCTCCCATACACACACACACACACACAGACAACAAAAAACAAAAACATGAAAACCTGCATACACACAGTTGTCGTATTTAGACGCCATCCATCCCCGAAGTCGGAATGCAGCTACTGTAATGCTGGGTAAAAGCGGCCACATACCCAAAATCTCACCACTGGTGTGAACCTCGGATCTCCAGCCCAGGAACAGGGGGAAGAAAAAAAAGATTTACAAGTAAAATAAAATTGTGCCTTCCCTTCCCTTCTTGGTTGAACCTAAAGACCACTACTTTATTCAGTTAGGACATGAGGGCGGGGGAGGAGGAGGGGGGGGGGGGGGGGGGGGGGGCACTCGGGCGTGCACACACACACACACACACACGCGCGCGCGCGCGCGCACTCACAAGCTAAAGCATGTGCTTGCAGTCACTAACTGAGCCACACGATAACCCCTGGAGCTGGCGTTACTGGGACCTCTAGAGATACCACCACCTGTTTGGTGATCCCTTTACTTTTCCACCCCTTTAACGCCCTCAGGCTTTGTATTGCTTTATTGCTGCTATTAAAAGTAGTCTTAGGCTAGGTGTTCCCATAACCAACGCCGTTTTTTGTTGAAGAAGCGAGGTGTCAGAAACCTCAGCTTCTCTATGGGCCAGCGTATTGGGGGCGGCGCCCGTCTCCTCGCTCTCTCGCTGCTTTACCTTCACTGTCCCTAATAAAGAGGGCATGTACCCTTTAGCAGCTGGGTGAATTGGGGAAGCTGGCTGGTTGCGAAATCTTCAGTGGTGCCCCAACGGTCTACTAGACTACAAGATAGGTGAAGGTGAAGAAACTGGGGGGGGGCGGCTGTACTGATATGAAGCTAACGGACACCCATCCAGGCAATCATGCTCAATGCTGCTTGACCTTTGTTTTGGGGAGAACCAGCGCTCTGACCACTGAGCTATTACCCAGGCATTAACACTGCACGATCAGTTTCAGGTCAGATTAATGTGGTCAAAAGTATTGTGTAATGCTGGTGCATTTAGTCTGTCAACCGCTTTTTTTTTCTAAAATAGACACAAAGGTGATATTAAAGAGTTGGGAAAAAAACCTCAATCTTAAAGCAATTATATATATATGCATGCAACATAATGAAATTTATCAAGTGATTAAAAACAAAGAAGGAACTCAAGCCTACAAATAACTATTTTGGCTCTCCTGTTGTCCTTTGAAATATGTAAATGACATTTTTTTGAAATGTACATTCTGTTGTCTTTGTATAACCAGCTGTTAGAAGTAACACTGACTGGTACAGAATTTGTTTGTCCCACAGCTAGAGCTTCCAGGTTCACAATGGAGAAATTTTTCCCATGCGACCGTTTTTGCCCACCATAAAGGTATCCGCATTTCGATTTCGGGGATGTATGCTGGGTGTGTTCGTGTTTCAATAACCCACAGAACACTGACGTGAGTTACGGGTTCTTTAACGTGCATATTTGATCTTCTGCATGTGAATACAAACGACAGGAATTAAGGCACTGACAGGTCTGCACTTGAAGTTGGCCTGGGAGATAGTAAAAATCCCCACTCTTTAGCCTATTCATCAGACACTGCCGAGATTCGAACCCACGATTTCATGGTCCCACAGGATTGAAGTGGGACGGTCTTAATTATTCGGCTATAGCGTCCGTCTGACAAACATTAAAAAAAAAAAAATCTACACTGGTGTCCTCTTTAAACATCATGCCCGAAGTCGGGATGCGGCTACCCCCCCCCCCCCCCTCCCCCCAAAAAAGAGTGCGCCCAAAGCGCGGGTGCGCAAAACATGTGCAAAATGAATGGCCGAAATGACTTGTTCGATTATTGTATCCCCGAAAATGTTGGAGTTTACTGACTAACATATCTGTTTTTGAAAAAAAATGTCCAGTGCTAAAATGGGAAGAAATTGGCCGTTATCGAGAAAGATTGTAGCTTCATCTATTTCCTCCTGTTGCTTGGCAAATTGTGTATTAGTTAACCCAACAAAGTCAGCAGTCCCTCTAGAGACAAGTGATTTTTCAAAAACCATTTCAAATCAGACGTTCACAAAATAAAGTGCTTATTTTTGACAAGACCACACAAGACCATTTAGTTTTGAGAGTGTGACCATATATATATATATATATATATATATATATATATATATATATATATATATATATATATATGCACCTAT
>CM054138.1:41546208-41736208 GCA_028751875.1 Rapana venosa
TTCAGCAATTTATTGTAAACTTGAGGGTTATTTCTATCGTTTTTGTTTGTTTGTTTGTTTGTTGCTGTTGTTGTTCTGGTTTGTGTGTTTCTTTACCCTGAAAGTTAGAAAGTCAGAAAAAGAAAGATTGTTTTTACAATGTTTTTGTTGTTGTTGTAGTTTTTGCACGACTGCTTTGCTGTCTTATTGTTTCATGATATTTGCAATCTTTTCATTTTCATAAACCAGCCCATATCCATTTTGGACACTACTACAATATGATTTTTCCCCGTGGGGTGCCAGAGGAGGGGGGGGGGGGGGGGAGAGGGCATGTCAGTAAGAAAAGCATCTCCACCTCTTGGAAATTCTTTGCTAAGATTTCCCTCTTCTTTGCCCTTCTCTTTGTTTTTGCCTTGTTCCTTTTCTTTCTGTCATCTTCTTGTCTATTTTCTGCCTTCTTGATCTATTCTTCTTCCTTTTTATCTAGACAGACTTAAACTATAACAATTCTCTCCCACGCCAAAGTCGAATGTGCTGGATCCGACTTGTCCCAGGTCAACTTTAAGGGCAGACCTACCAGTGCCTTTATTCTCTGTTATAACATACCCATGCAGAAGATCAAATAAAGATCATGCAATTCATGTCAGTGTCCAGTGTGTTACGGAAACACGAACATCCCCAGCGTGCATCCTGTACCAAAATCCTCCCCACCCAACCAAGCAAACAAACAAAAAGAGCTGCTCTGAAGTCGGAATGTGGCTAGCAGACAGACCTCCTGCAAAGTTACAAGCACAGGAGAAGACCAGACACCCCACACCCCACCAAACAAGGGAACACAGAAAAGAGAAGAGAATAAATAATAAATGAACGAATATATCTCAATACATGAATATATTAAGTCAAACACACTTTAATCACCCCACGAAAGGCAAAATGTACAACACTGACAGGCACATGATTGATAGAAATCATTACCTTCAAAAGACATAAGAAAGCTATGATTCATATTTGTTTACACATTCGAAGATAACTTCACATATAAATATTTTGAGAGAAAGCGAGCGAGCGAGCGAGCGTGAGAGAGAGAGAGAGCACTGGCTTTCAGGAAAGGGGGTGGGGGTGTAATTAATTTATTTAACATGCAATGTACCTCGGATTCCGTGGCAGCACAAGGAGCTTTATGAAGGTGAACGTCATCCAAACAAAACAACAGGGGCAAAAGCGACAATACAAAAGTTACATCAAGAAGAAAAAAAAATCAGCAGAATCGATTTGAGCAGTCCACAAAGTTTTGCTTACAAAAAGTGGGCGTGACCCTTCTGAGCTCGACGGACAGCTTCCGTACAGGAAGAAGCGAGCACCTGCAGCTTGCCATTTAGCTTCATGTGAAGTTCATGCGTTTATCTGTCAAGGGATTCCGTCCGTTCGATAAATCCGTAGTTATCTCCAACTTCCATCATCTCTTCTTACTATACAATGTAAGCAAACGAATTCTGAACATGCCCTGTTGCCACTGCTTTTCAGCTGTTTTCATCGCAATGATGTCATACTTTCCAAGGGGAACCAATCATGGCTCGTTGTTCACTTGACCTCTGTGCGCACGGCTGTCACTCTCCGGCGTGGTTGAAAAAGTCAGCCATTTTGACGAGTGGATTAGGAAGTAACCAAGACGTAAACATGGGATTGACTCAGTCGTCAGAGGATTAAAATGCTCATGATGATCATCCATATCAAAAGTGATTTCTTTGTGATTGTGTAGTCGCTTTTGTGTGACCAAGAACGCACTGAGAGTACTATAAAGTGCTATCTTTCATCTTCCTACAGTGCGTTTGGCATCGGGATCCTTAGCGACCTGCTATTGCGGCAGATTCTGGAGTATTGCAGGCCACTTACACATTGATGCATCTGGGATGTGCTTGGCTAATCAGAGACTCGCAGTCTGCAATAGTTTTAGACACGTGTTAATGATACTGGCTGTGAATACAAGGTAGTTTGCATCCTTCGCGGAGAGATAATAAATTCAAAATGTCTGCCACAGCCAGAGTTCCTCTACAGACAGTTCACGAGTCTGTTGCAGTGGATAAACATGTGAGTTCATTTTGTATTAGAATACCTTTTAACCTTCTATTATACACCTATTGTTTTACAGTTTGTCTTGATTAGCTCTTATTTTTCTTAATTGTGAAGGAGTGAGTGTGTTTTTCATACATGTGTGTGTTTTCTAGCGCGCAGCAGCAGCGCAAGCCGTAGACGACAGTGTCAACACAACAGTACTGCACCCATCGGTCCCAAGAACACGGTCTGATGAGCCACACATCGGAAAATACCGGCTTATTAAGACAATTGGAAAAGGAAACTTCGCAAAAGTGAAACTTGCCAAACATGTGCCTACAGGAAAAGAGGTAATAATGTGGTAATGCATGTTTGTGTTCTAGTAATTATAAATTTTGTTGGTATTGTTGTTCCTTCCTGTTAAAAAATTATAATCTGCTTTTGAAAGTGTTGCTGTAGTGTTAACTTTATTTTACAGAACCATCCAAAAGTACTATTACTGTGTATTAGGTAGAGCAGACTAGCATGGACCAAGAAAGGGAAAAAAATCAAGGTGTCTGTTGAAGAAAAAGGTTGTCTCTAAATTGATAAATCTTTTTATTTAAATCATTGCATGTGCAGTGGAAACCACTAAACAGTGTCACTGTCAGTAGCCTACAATGCTATGTTTTTCTTGTAGGAAGAATGAACTTGTTATTACATTCAAAAGCCAAGTAGCAAAGCAATAAGTAACTAATTTTGTTCATGATTGATTTGATCTCTCATGTACCATCAAATTCAATTTCTAGATGTGAAAGTAAACTGAAAGTGAAACTGAAAGTTAGAGCTGCAGTCTCAAGAGCTGAAATGGTTTGTTTGTTAGTTATTTATTTTAAATTAAAGTTTGGTAGACCTGTTAATGCGATTATGAGTTTTGCCACAACAAAATAATGTAAGAGAATAAAGGCCCTCTGAATTTGCTGAAGCCTTGCCAGAGGCCTGCATGAACCTATTGTTTTTATAAAATGCAGACGGTGAATTATTTGATGTCAGCTTTCGTTAATATGCTGCTTTCTCATTTTCTGTGATAATTTGCTGTTACAGCTTAATACTATATTAGTAATCACATGCAGACTTTACATGTGCTAGTGTTGGTTGTATAATTCATGCTATCATGATGATCTGCTAAAAATACTCCTGAAGAGTGTTAAAGAGTTGAAATTTACACCATGTGGTTGTGCCCAAATGTTATGTTTATGTAATACTTAACAGCCTGTTCTCTCATATAAATAGGAAAAAATACTCTGAAGTTCAGAGTGTAGCTACCTAGATACATTTTTTTATGGCGATGTGCTGGAAAGACTTGTCACTAGTCACTAGTGACAGTATACAATTTTATAAATTTCTTATTCAGTGTGTTCAGGTCTTGCGCTAGACTATTACTATTAGTGTTTTAGTAGACACAGTGATTCCCATGTGTGTTGTGATGGAGTCAAGAGTGCATAGGAAAATTAGGTGTTTTTTTCTGTTATAGTGTTAAGCTGAGGGACACTCAACAGCATGGTTCCATACAGATTTAATAGGTGAAGTTTGTACCATGTACTGTAAGTGTAACTGCTCATCATGTGCTGACCATCTGAACGAATTGTCTGTTTTTTCAGTCTGGTTGCAAAAAGTAAATATTGCCAGTGGGACAGAAACAATTAATGTGAAGTTCACTGAAATTAGCAATAATGAATAAAGATAAATTGTATCATTATCAAGGTCTTTCTTCATGATCTATCAGCTGATACCAAAATGACTGAT
Organism: Rapana venosa; assembly: GCA_028751875.1. Classification (NCBI taxonomy): domain Eukaryota; kingdom Metazoa; phylum Mollusca; class Gastropoda; order Neogastropoda; family Muricidae; genus Rapana; species Rapana venosa. The sequence goes on from CM054138.1 coordinate 41,550,025, forward strand.
ACTAGTGATAGTGTGATACCTTTTGCATGAACTTTGCTGACGACTGTGATAGCAAAATTTGTTAGATAGTAAATTATCATAGCAAAATTTGTTAGATAGTAAATTATCATAGCATGGGATTGGGAAGGAAGGTGGCAGGATGGTTTAGATGTTCACATACCTAACAAGTGAACCATGAGGTTCTGAGTTCAGTTCCTGGCCCATGCCCAGTTTGATGGGAAAATTGAACTGGATATCAAGTTTTTCAGAGGATACTCTGTCTAAACCAGTCTAGCCCATGAGCTTATACTAGACTTGAGCATGTCAAAAGAACCCAGGACAGTTCAAAATTGAAAACATCATGGAGTTACCGCCCAACTGACTCAGCAGAATTGGTAGGTTCAGTTCCCACCTGTATCCCCAAAGTTGGAATGTGGCGGCCTTAATCAAGTTAATGGTTGGGGGGAACAGTCATGTATGCTAAAATCTCACCATTGGTGAACCTTGGTTGGAGCTCTGGCTGAGGAACACTGAAGAGGGAACAAAAGATTCATTCTGTAGCATGAGTGATTCATAATCATGTTGATTGAGTTTGCCAGTTCTGGTCTGTGTATATCATTACATCATACATGGGTTGTCTATGATTGAAAAATGAGTGTAATTTTTTAGGTCATTTCAATTATCGTTCGTTTTAACAATTACTGAATTAGTAAACAAAGTATGAGACTGATTTTTTTCTTTTGTTTTTCCATAGCTTGTTTTGAAAGTTATGGTAGATTGATTTTTAAAAAATCTCAAATCTCAAATTTTGTTCTGGAAGTTCTTTTTCCTGTCATTTCATTTGCACAATATATGCATGCACACAATCACACACACACACACACACACACACACACACACACACACACACACACACACACACACACATGCACACAATCACACACACACACACACACACACACACACACACACACACACACACACACACACACACATATACACATATACAGGTTGCCATCAAGATAATTGACAAGACACAGCTCAATCCTTCCAGTCTCCAAAAGGTATACACACTCACACACACACACACACACACACACACACACACACACACACACACACACACACACACACACACACACACACACACATGTAACACTCACACACTCTCTCTGTGTCTTTGTCTGTCTGTCTGTCTGTCTGTCTGTCTGTCTCTCTCTCTCTCTTACACACACACACGCGCGCACACACACACACACACATGTATGCACACACACACAGAGATTTCTTACAGAGAGACTGAGGGAGGGAGAGAGTTCGATTGCTATAGATTTTCTTTTTCATATCCTTTATTTTTAAACTTATGGTCAAAACAAACAAAATTATACTCATTAGAATAAAACCAAATTCAATTGTCTTTGTATTGATTGTACACACACTAGTTCAGGGTTTTACATAATGTGTGTAACTTTTCGTAAACTAGGTACCATTTTTATGAAAATTAGTAAAATAAACCATGTCATTGTCACCCCCCAAAAAAAATCCAAACAACCAACACCACCCAAACCCCACCCCACAACAACAACAAAAAACCCAAACCCCAAAAACTCAGAAAAAACAACCCCCACCCCAAACAATCTAAACAGCAAAAACAAACCTACCAATCCCCAAACAAAAATGACCTATTAAGTCATTAATTGGTCCAGTGGATTCAAATCTTGGAACTATACCTGGTTAGTTAACTAGGGTTGGGATTTTTATTGTCTTCTCAGATCCATGGGTCAACTTAAATTAAAGACCTGTGCAGCAGACCTGCTTTAGTTTTATGCATACAGAAGATAAAAGTAATTGAAGAATGCATGAGTGATAACTACTAAAGTAGTGGTGAGTTTTTACCTTAGTTATCGTCCTCAGAGAATGGCTGTGAGTTTTCATTTGCAGAATGAAAATTTGTACAGGTCTGTGCAAGACCAGTAGGGAGACAAATTCAGTTTATAAATATAATGAACCCTTGATAGTAGTTCAGGCAAGACTGCTGTTATTTAAATTGTCTGCTGTCACACTAAGTATGGATGGACTTTGCCAAGAGTTCTCAGATGAAAAGCTCTGGACTTTGCAACAGCAGAGAATGTGCTGTTTCAAAGATTTGAATTTGAATTCAGATTAACACTGAGGTATTTTAATATTTTTAAAGAGAAGAAGGTAAGATTTCTGGCTTCTTGCGAAACTTTATTGAAGACTGAGTAGGGAAGACTGAGTAGGGAAAGACTATCTATTCTGTGAAGGCCTGCAAAGCATAATCTCAGGGGATTTGGGTCGGGGTATCAAACTATTTTTAAGATTTCATTTGTTGCAGTTTAACCATTCTGAGAGTGAATAGTTAGTAAAGTAAGGTAAACAAAGTGATGCTTTCTGAACCAAAGCTTATTTGAAGCTGCTCCTGAATTTTTGTACCTGTGTCTGTCTGATATAGTGATAGTGATACTGATAGAAATCATCTGTTGAGCCTGTTGATTTTGACATTCATAAACTCCAAACAAATTTGCATCATGTTGGACATGTGTTAACATTATTTCTGATATAATTTTATGTTTTGAAAGATTGTGTGATTGCAATAAATAAACCAGTACAGTGGTCTTGGTTTTTAAAAAAAATCCCCATAAGTCAAAACACATGCACACACATGCCTGCATGCATACACATGCCTGCATGCACACGCACACACACACACACACACACACACACACACACACACACACACACACACACACACACACACACACCCCAACATGCCAATCACCTAGACAAAAAGAACAACTCTTGGCTTTTGAGTTGGCATCTGTTTTGAAGAATTTGATAGTTTTTATTTCATGCTGTTTTATTTGTTTTACAGGTTGCCATCAAGATCATTGACAAGACACAGCTCAATCCTTCCAGTCTCCAAAAGGTATACATAATGTTGTAGAATGAGCCGTAGTTTTCATCCTAAAATTGTACTGTTAAATAAGTGTTATCAATTCTGTTGACATGTGATTATAATTTTATGTTTGTAAAACTGACAGGTACCATGCTGCATATGTTTTCAAATGTGATTTAGAATTCATGATGCTGTTCAAGTTGTAAAATGACAAATTTTAAATGGTAGATAGATCTATGGTTTCATGATAAGGGTCGATAAAGGAGTTATTATAATAATAACTTAAATTTCACAGCTTAAATATTCAACATCCGTAGCGTTTAAGTTAGACACGGGTGTAGAAGGGGCCAAAATCGTGTTTTTTAGAATACAAAATTGCTAGATGCAAATATGGAGATTTCCCTGCGTGAATTTAAAGAATTAAGGTTGTAAAACATGTCTGAAGAAACAGGTTTCTTGTACCTCTTATAGATAAAAACACTTAGGAGTTTGAAATATTTAGTTTTGGCAGCCATTTTGGATTTTTTCCATGGCAACAGTGCATAAAAATGAGTAATTTATAGATTTTTAGCATTTACAAGTGATGCCCTTTCAATGCATGGTACAACTTTTAACATGAACTTGTAAACAAAATTTATCAGTTTCGACCCCCATGTGGCGCCTTAAGCATACATTATAATAATAATAATAATAATAAATGGAATTTATATAGCGCTATATCTTGCAGAGACAAATCAAAGCGCTTGCACTCAACTCATTCTTACACAGTCATACAACCAGTGACAAGCAATAGTTCCATCAAGTCCAAATGTGCACACACGCACACACACACACACACACACACAGGTCACACACCCTGGCAGGGCAATAGAATCTTGGTTGTTGAAGGCATTTTGTGCTTTTTTGTTTGTCTTTTTCACCTGAGGGAAAGATGTCTGTGTTGTTCAAGATTTGTTCAAGACTGAACCTTACTTATTGGAAGAATTACCTTTGATTGTCAGTATCAATATCCTCCTTCCAGAAAGAACGTTTTCAGAAGTTTCCCGTTGCTATTACCCTGTCTGTTTTTTTCCTTATCTTTCATTCCTCAGCGGTTCATTTAACAAGGTTTTGTCTCAGTTGGAAAAGCTTGCACAGAAATATTTCCTGGAACCTCTATTGTGGAATGCTGCGTATCACTATCATATTTGTATTATAACAATATAAGAAATAAAATGTGGAAGGTGTTGCTCTCAGCCTCACAGGCTCACAGGAGAACCCCCCCTTCCCATGAGGGCACTTTTACAAGGTTGAAAAATCTCAAGTCATATAGGTATGATTTTGCGGGCATACAATATCGTGTGGGCTGTCTGTAAAATAAAACCAATTCTATGGTTATAACCCAAATGTGTTATAAGTTAATCTGATTAAAAGACTGAAACATTAATAACATTTGAGTTTATATTGTGTACTGTATGGCTGTTTAATCAATTATCCTATCCCCCAAATACAAAAATTAGAATAATTGAGAGAGAAAAGGGAGAGACTGCAGACAGATGTCGGTGTTTCAGCTGTAATACAAGACATCGTGCTGATGAACCCCCTCCCCTTCCCAGTCCTTTCCTCCTGTTTGGAGTACATAGGTTACTGTTAAACAATACCTCCAACGACCTCCAACCAGACTCCACAGCAAGCCCAGAGAGTGCGAGAATCGGGGTCAAACCCAACTGATTTTGCCTTGTATAGTGCAGAAGTAGTTATTTTGTATTCTCTGTGTCTAGTGAGATTTTGTGTATGTCTATTTTAAAATACATGAGAACGGATGAGACTATAAACTGAGGCCCTTTGTTTAAACGCATGCAGAACATCTTGCGCACATGTTAAATCCTGTTCCGCTTTTCAAAAGAGTAAGCCATTGACGCATTGTGTGCCGCTGGAAGCAGATGACAAAATTTACAAAAACGCATACATACGGGGACTGGATGTAAAAAAAGCACATGAGTGCTTTTTCCATTATCCTTGATATAAAAGAATAAATAAAACAAAATTTATTCCTGTTCTGTTTGGTCTGGCTGCTTTTGTTGTGTATATATATATATAAATTAAGAAGATAATGTACTAAGGAGTTTCAAATATATTTCTAAGAAGGAGGGTGGCAGGATTGTTAAAATGTTTGCCTGCCAACAAGTAAACCATGAGGTTCTGGATTCAATCCCCAGCCTCGCCTTTTCTTCCCAGTTTGATGAAAAAATTAACTGAATGCCAAAGTCCTTTGGATGAGACTATAAACCAAGGCCCCATGTGCGAACGTACGCAGAAATCTTGCACACACGTTAAAAACTTGGTCTGCCTCCAGAAGAGTAGGCAACTGGTGTCGGTATTTACAGATGACAGCATGCATCATTTACCGGCATTTAGACACCATCCCCGAAGTCAGAATGTGGCCACCTAAATCTCAAATGGTTGGATTTTTTTTGGGGGGGGGAGATGGTTGCATATGCATAAAGCTCGCCATTGGTGAACCAAGGAACAAAAAACCCCTTAACAAACAAACAAAAACATTTCCGGCTACTTAAGGAAACGATTTGCATAATTGAACAGCTGTAAACAATGGTGGATCTTGTTGGCACCACCATACTCCTTCTCTTGCTTGTTTTCTGCTTTGCCTGTCTTCTCTACTGTGTTTTTTCACTGCGTGTGTTTTATTGTGGGTTTTTGTTTTTTCAAGCAAGCCTGACAACTTTTCTTTTTCTTAACACAGTATGTGTCTTCTGCTTGTGCTGTTTTGTTATTTGACGCAGGATGTCTATCCCGCTGTGTAATTTGCTCATAATGATAATGGCATTTTTTTCTTCTGTTTTCTAACTTTAAAGTCATCATTATTATTTTTTTTTCAAAAACTTTGTTTTAAATTTTGAGATACTTTTAAAGACTAAGTGGAATGGCTTGCGTCCTCAGTTATGCCCTGATTTTATTTGCCTTAAAAAATAAAATAATTTTAAAATGAAGTGTTATTCAATGTGTGTGTGTGTGTGTGTGTGTGGGGTGTGTGTGTGTGTGTGTGTCTCACTGTCTGTGGCTGTTGACTATTCATGAGTGCAGACTTGATTTTTTTTTCAAGAAGTAACCATTAAAATGGTCAAAAAGAATTTGTAGAGAAAGAACCCCCAAAGAACAAAACCAAATTAAAAAAAAAAAGGGAAAACAAGGTCATGATTGCCATAATTCTAAATCGTTGACAGATCAGATTGATAGCACTTTACCTTCCCTCTTATCCAGCTGTATGATGAAAAATGTTCATTTCTGTTCCCTATCTATAACAGTGCAGTGATGGTACATAAGTTTTTAGCAAAGAAAAAGTGCAGGAAATCGTTTTTAAACGATTTACCGAAGACCAGCCTAAAAAAGAAAATAATCCGAGATCGCGGATCAGTGATTTCATGAAGCAAACGTCTCCCCCTTTTTTGTTTTTGTTTTGACTTTTTACATTTTAGTATCATTTTTTGGTAAATTTAAAAGGGGGGTTTATTTTTTTTCTTTGTTTAGTTGGGCCGGGGGATTTTTGGTTCGCAATCTTTCCAAAAATTTAATGTGATATCAAGATTTTTTCCCCGGCAACATATAAAAGGTAAAATTTACATGCATGCATAATACTCAATATAAGCTTATTATTTTCTTTTGTAAATTTTTATTACCTTAACATACGTTTTTGTCATTTCTATCACCCTACAACCCCCCCCCCAACCTTTTCTTTTCCCCTTTTTCATTATTTTGGGGTTGTTTGGGCTTCCAGTGCTGCATAAACACACCACACACACACACACACATTTACAATAAAAGATGTTAACACAGATGTGTTTCAGAAAATTAATTCTTTATTTCACCTTCATCAATCTGTGAAAAATTTGATTGCAGTCATTACCAGCATTATAGCCCCAATGATAAGATTTTGTTGGGGATTTCTTTGTGTGTAAGTGTGTCCCCCAATTATTTTCTTTGTTTTTCAAAAGTTTCTATAAACCTTTTAGTTTTTCTTTTCTTTAAATGCACTAGAAAGGGAAAATTTTAAAAAACAAGCTGAGGTAAATTTTTCTGGCAACTCTAAACAGTTGTACCCAAAAGGTGGTTCGAGATTTGCAAGCCTGCTGATTCAGTTATTGGTACTAAAGAAAGAAGGGGAAAAAGACATTTAAAGAAACAGCCACATTTCCTGTCAACTCAATTGTAACGGCTTCCAGGTTGCAGTGTCTTGACCTAATTGAAAGAAAAAGTACTACAGGATACACCAATAGAAAGAATTTTGTCCAACCATTTCATATGGACATGTGTCCATTTAAGGATTGGGAAAATGTTGAAACCCACCAACAGGGAAAATCATCTGGAATTTATCACCCCCTTCAAGCTCATGGGACTTTTGAAACGTTATTGTTTTTTGAAAAAGCTAGAAAACACATAATGATATTAAAGTACCGTGGGGGGAGATGACGGGAAATTCTGGGGGAAGAGGCACCTTTTGTACCAACGGGGGAAAAAAATTACAAAAAGACTAAAAAGCGGCTTCAACTGCCTACAAAAAAAATTAAAAAAAGACGGGAATAAATTTTTTGCTTTTTTGGTCTTTTCCCCTTTCAAAGTGTTTTCATCATTAGGTTGAGGGGCTTTGGCTATTCAAGGATTGGCCTTCCCTTTCTGCATCCTCATGCCTCAAACACTGTAGCATCAAATTTATTCACCTAGTTCCACTAAAGGGTTTTTACAATTTGTAGGACACTGAGCTGCCCCAACGGGCTGAACCTGTCCTCCCCTTTTCCCATTTAAAGGCTTTAGTGAAGCGTTCTCAAATGAAATCACAACATATAAATGCATGCAAAGTTTTTATCTTTAAAAAATGGGGTTTATTCATCGTTTAAAATCTTTAAAATAGAGTTAAAATGATTTTTGTTTTTTTTCAAAGCATTTTTTCAAAAAAACTAGTGTTTCACAACATTCACTTAAAGTTCACCAATATTTACCCCATTTGGCGGCATTTTGAATCTAAAACACTTATGTAATGATGAAAAAAATCAAAAAATGTTTTTTTAAAATAGCTATAAAAACCATATTTTACACCACAAATTCCAAGTAAATATCTAACTTTTCAAATTCTAATGAAAACTACCAGTACTGTCTTTTTGGTCCGACGCAGGGCATTTTAGGGTTTTCGGCAAAATTAAAACCCCAATTTTTAAACATTTGGTCTAGGAAAACCCCTAGAAAAAATTGGACATAATCTATGTATGCATATCTTTTAAGCAATGTAAAATGTACCATAAGATGCTATCTTATCCAACCTGTTGGACCTCAAACTGGCTTATCGTGCTATTTGAGTAAAACCGCCAATCACATGATGAGGCAATTTAACAAAGTATATCATTTTTTCCCCTTCAAGATAGAGAGCTGATTTTTTTGTAGGTATTTTTAGTATTATAGACATTGTATGTGGAAAAATTTTTAGGGGTGTGATTGTAGTGCTTTCCGCTACAGGTCCTTTCCAAATAAGGCTTCCATACAGTTAAAATGGCCGAAAAATGTACCGCCATCTTTAGACACCCATAACTTTTGAAAAAATAGAGATAGAGACATAATTCTTTTTTTGTTGTGTTTGTTTTAAAAAGTTCTTTTCAAAAATACCATTTTTATGTACACAAATACTATATAAAATTTTGGCTGCCGCTACCTACTAAGTGGAATGGCTTGCGTCCTCAGTTATGCCCTGATTTTATTTGCCTTAAAAAATAAAATAATTTTAAAATGAAGTGTTATTCAATGTGTGTGTGTGTGTGTGTGTGTGTGTGTGTGTGTGTGTGTGTGTGTGTGTGTGTGTCTCACTGTCTGTGGCTGTTGACTATTCATGAGTGCAGACTTGATTTTTTTTTTCAAGAAGTAACCATTAAAATGGTCAAAAAGAATTTGTAGAGAAAGAACCCCCAAAGAACAAAACCAAATTAAAAAAAAAAAGGGAAAACAAGGTCATGATTGCCATAATTCTAAATCGTTGACAGATCAGATTGATAGCACTTTACCTTCCCTCTTATCCAGCTGTATGATGAAAAATGTTCATTTCTGTTCCCTATCTATAACAGTGCAGTGATGGTACATAAGTTTTTAGCAAAGAAAAAAGTGCAAAAATGGGCAATCACCAAATGAAGACTGAACAGTAAGGTTGCCTATGAAACTTACTAGGTGTTTCCAGTGTTCACTTATTGACTAATCAACTGACTGACAAGTGGACTAAATTGACTGATACTTGATAGTTTGCTTGCTGAATGGGTTTTTTTGGCCGATTATTTGATGTTCATTTACAGGTAAAGTTTGGTCTATAGATTAATCTTGGCTGATCAGTCATAACTGTTAAACTGATGATTCATCTCTTGGAAACTGTTTATCTCTGTGTTTTTTTATATTCAATTTAGTTTTTGTTTTTGTCTGATTTTTGTTTGTAGGTTGGGTGGTTCTGTCTGCCCAGTGTGTGTGTGTGTGTGTGTGTTTAAGCATGCCAGAATGCGTGTATTTGTTCTGTATATGTGTACTGTGTGGCTGTGCGTGTGTGTGTACATATGATATGCATGTGTGTGCATGTGTATTTGCTTATACATGGGCATGCATGCATGTTCATGTGTATGTGCCCATGTATGTGTGTGTGTGTGTAAAAAGAAATATATGTGTTTGTGTGCGCACGCACGTGCACACATGCGTGTGTTTGTGCGTGTGTGTGCGCGTGTTATAGTCACACGTGTGTGCATGCATGGTTTCATTCTTGTTTGTGTTTCTTACAGCTGTTCAGAGAAGTCAGGATCATGAAGATGCTCGATCATCCAAATATAGGTGAGTATTTCTAGAGATTTTCTCACTTCAAATGTCCTGTTACTGAAAGGTTATCTCATACAGAGTCTTGTTATCCATACTGGTGAATTCCATTGTTGTAGAAAACATAATTTTCTGTTGTGGTCTTATGGTGGTGGTTTTTGGAGGGTCAGGTTTTCTTCTTTTGGGTTTTGAATGCTTCTTTTTTTTTTTCTTTTTTTTTCTCTTCGAGTGATAATGTTGTTTATAAAATACATCATTGTTGTAAGCAGACATGATTTCAGTCTGTGTTTGGCACCTGGAGCTTGACAGAAAACTTCCACTAGAAAATGGCTTATAAACATTGCTGTCAATGTTAGGAAGGCAAAAATCAATAAACCTAATGGATTAAGGATTCAGTAAACCTGGTAGATGAAGAGGGGGGATGAGGGTGCTTCTCTCCTGAGGGAGTGGGAGTCTGGAGTACAGCCTTTAAATGCAAAAAGAGTTGTTCATTTTTGAGATACAAATTCTTCGTTTTCCTGAGAAAAAGAATAAAACTTTAAAAGGAAATGGATGTTGGTGGGGTGGAGGTAGGGATACGGATAGTGTTGAAATAGGAGTGAATGCAATCATAACTGTTTGGCTATAATGAGTGTGCTCTGGTTAAATTTCAAGCTTTGCCAAAGTTTTACACTTTTCACATACACAAAAATCGTTTACAGTATTGCAAGTTCAGCTGACTTGATTGATATTTGGTGTTACGGTAAGATTTTCTGTAGCCGTGCTGTGAAAAAAAAAGAATGGAAAGAAAAAGGCAAGGGAAAGTAAAAGGATAAAAGGAGGATAGGGGTGGGAAAGTGTAATAGTAATTAAATAGTACTAAACAATTAGAACTGTTTTTATACTCTTGGCCAAACTTGTGTGTGTGTGTGTGTGTGTGTGTGTGTGTGTGTGTGTGTGTGAGTGTGTGAGTGAGTGAGTGAGTGAGTGAGTGAGTGAGTGAGAGAGTGAGAGAGAGAGAGAGAGAGAGAGAGAGAGAGATTTGAAGGGTATAATATCATGGTTGTGTGTTTAAATATGTATTCGATCTCTGTTTGCATTGGTTGAGTCATCTATAGAGGCCTTCACAGATTAAGCTGTAATGAGGGTTTTAATAAGTGCCTGATAAGATTAGTGTGTAAGCCGTATACATGATTTGCAAATTCTTCATAGGGTTTTATACATATAAAAATATATTTCATGATGATCTTGATTTGTTGTTTTTTAATCCCATGTGATGAATTAATTAATTTTTATATCTGCAAATTTTGCAGAAGGCATATTTTCTTTTTGTTGTGAATTGTCAATAAAGGGTAATATTTTTAATTTGTTCTAGTGTCAAAAACTATCTGCTCTGTTTGTGATGCTTTGACAGTATACAGCTAATCTTTGGCTGTTCTAGGCAAAACATTTTATGCCTATGTTGCATTTTGCTTATGCACAGACTTTCCAAGAGGATTTAAAAACATGGATACATGTACGTCTGGTTTTTGGTGTACAAACTACAAATCCATATTTGAGCAAAGTCTCATTCCGGTATCAGCCTGGTTTTAAAATTGTAGAAATTATGGAAAAACTGTGCAGGTTAGAGCTCTACATAAAGAATTGTCTTCTGGCGTATGTGAAAAGAAAATCAGTATGTAACAAAACGTCATGGACTGATTTTAAACCAGTCTTGTGAAATTGATGGAAATGTCCACTTTTGTGAACATGTTTTTGTTCTTGTTGTTTGGTGTTTTATTTTTAACTTTATAATCAGAAAAAAGTTTAAATATCTGATTGATTTAAAAAATGTACACGCTTCACTGACAGGTTTAGACACTAAACAAATTTAATACTGTATTCAAACACACATGCACGCACCCACACACACACACACACTCACACATATACAGAGTCAAAGTCGAACTCTTATTCAGTGTACTATCTGGAAATATACACACTCACACATGAAACACAACACACACATGCAACACAACACACACATGCAGCTCAACACACACACACTCACACTCACACACATGCACATTACTGATTTATTTTCAGTGTTTTCTATAAATTTTAGATTTCTATAAGTTTTTAGATTGATGATGTTTGGGTGGAATATGTTTCTTATAGAGAATTGATGGGCTTCTGATGTGGATTGTTGCAGTGAAAATCTTTGAAACCATAGAGACAGAGAAGACGGTATATCTGGTGATGGAATATGCCAGTGGAGGTGAGTGATTATGGCACCTGGTGCTCCTTACTTTACTTGTTTTGTTGATAAATCTGTTCTTTGTATAATTCTTTTGGTGATAGAAGTTTGTTTGGCTGGGGTTTTGTGGTGGTTTTATTGTTGTTTTTAAAGTTTGAACACACACACACACACACATTCTGTCTGTCTGTCCATCTCTCTCTCTCTCTCTCACACAAACACACACGCACACGCACACACACCTTTCAAAATACTTTCTGTACCTTGAAACAACTTCTGAATAAACACATGCACAGTGGGGGAAAAACGAAGAAAAAAACAAACAAATCCAAAATCCCAATCCTGATTGATCTGCTCAGTATGGATTGAATTTGTCTTCCATAAGCCAAAAGTCAGGAGCAGAGTTTATTCAGGCTCATTTGATTGAGATATTGTGATTTCGATCGTAATTCTTGTTAATCTGCTATTCAGGTTGCAGTATGGTGCCACTGTGTGTGTGTGTGTGCACTCTCTCATGTGCGTGCGCACTTCTTGTAAATTGTATTCCACTTTCAGTCTTGTAGATTTGTCTGCATGAAATTAGGGTTGCTACATTGCCAGTAGAGCTGTGCCATATGTTAAACTTTTATGGTTGCATGTGTATTTTTTGTTTTCCCTATAAGAGTGACTTTTTTCTACAGAATTTTGCCATGACAACTCTCTTATTGCTGTGGGTTCTTTAATGTGTGTTAGATGTGGGTCCTCCATTTATTGTCCTATTTGAAAGACAGCCACCCAGATCACCACTCATGGTCTAGTGGATGGGGGGGAAGCTCAGATTCAAATGGGGATCGAGCCTTCAACTTCTTGCTTTTCAGCAGGTGCATTACCTCTAGACCATCAATCCATATATTCTGTGCATTGTGCTCATGGCAAGGATACCAATCCACTGGTGGTTTGAAAAAAAGCCAAAGCCCCAACTTTTGAGGAGTTTATTTATCTGCTTATTTACTTGTATTTGGCTGGTAAGTAAGTATTGAGTATTTGGCAAACAATGGTACCAAATGTAATCAGTCATGTTTAATATCTTGACCACTATGTTACTTGCTCTAAGTTCCTTTCATGTTTTTGCAGGATGGACTGCTGATGATTTGCTTTTGTGTGTGTGTATCTTTTATGATCAGGTGAGGTGTTCGACTACCTTGTGGCACATGGTCGGATGAGGGAAAAAGAAGCCAGAGCAAAGTTTAGACAGGTTGGTTCAACCAGTTTGTTATTAATGTAATTATGTTTACTCATTGCTGGGCACTTCCTGTAGGGCAGGAAAAATGAAAGTGGATGGCCTGTGAGTAGACATGTGTATTTAACACGCAATAACTCTAAAACGCTTTGATTGATTTTGATGAAATAAAAGCAGCAAGATGCAGAAATGAATTTTAAAAAACCCTGCTATTTCCTCAACCACAGCTTGTATTGTATTTTAGATTGATAGTAGTGTGATTCTTCCACCACCACCTTAGTGCAGCCCTTGTACTTGGCCAGGCTTTTGAGACAAGAAAATAGATGGTTGGTTTTTTATATCTTGTGTTTTAATTCGTAAATAGCTCCACAATTTTAAGTCGAGTTGTTATTTTCATACAAAGGGACAGTCCTGATGTAGCCTCTGTGGTAAGCAGAGCTTTTAAGCATCGTGACTGATTGATCAATTGCTATCAGACCTTCAACAAATGAATTTGTTACTTTTCACTCTCTAGAACTCCAAGGTTCCGTTGATGAGATTTTGTGTACGCAGCCATTTTTGCCCAACATTAAGGTAGCTGCATTTCATATTCTGGGATGATGTCTATACAGGACGCCAGTGTGCATGGGTTTAAAAAAAAAAAGTGGTCCATTCCTACTAGTACACATTGGCCTACTCTTCCAAAAGGCGGATCAGGTTTTAACATGCGCAAGATGTTTTGTGTGCATTAGCACATAGGGCCTTGGTTTATAGCCTCATCCGAAGGCCTTTCAGGGGAGTGGAGTCAGTACTGATGTTAACTCCAGGGGGGGGAAAAATCCCCTTGAACAAGAGGCTTGGTGGTGGTTTGAACACTGACGTTCATATCACGAGCTTAATGCTCTAACCACTAGGTTACATGCCCCCGTCCCCCGACCAATGAATGAATAGAATAATCTGTTGAATTTGTTGCATAGTTTTCCCCAGTTGCTTAATCCTACTGTAATGTTTGACACACACACACACACACTCTTGCACATGTGTGTGTGACACACACACACACACACACACACACACACACACACACACACACACACACACACACACACACTTACATACACGTATATTAATGGAGTATGGTTTTAGGAAAATATCTGTAGAAATAATTTTTCAGCTGTCAATTCATCCACCCTTTGATTAAATTTTATGCTTGTTTCTTACAGATTGTATCTGCTGTTCAGTACTGCCATCAAAAGCACATTGTACATAGAGATTTGAAGGTAAGTTGGGTTGAGAGAGGGTTTCAGGGTGTGATGGTTTGTTTGAATGTGCAAAGTTAGTTCAGAATAGGAGAAGACAGAGCAGTCACGTGAATAGGTGAGCTAGCTTTCATACAACATATCTGGAGCAGATGTAAACCCTGCTTTTATTTTTGGAAGAATCCTGATTCAGGTGATCTGACTTGGTTTGAGTGGTCAACTTGACAGTGCTTGTCACTAAGAGGGTGTTATGATAGATACTGTGTGTAAATTCTGTTCTAATCTTAAACTTTTCCATTTTAGAAATGAGATGTGTATGTTATAAAAAAGATACTCTGTGCAAATAAATTTCATATTTTTGTTTGGATTTTTGTCTCCTGTTTTGAGCAATATTTTTCGTACAGGTTTTTTTCCCAAGTGATCCAGTTATTTGTATGTATTTTGAACAAATTTTCCCCAACTTTTTTTTGTTATTGTTTTATCCACTGTTAGACATTTTTAGTGTGAGATAGTTTGCTGCTTAAAAATATTAATCCACCCATTGGCATTTTTAGTGTAATGCATGGTTTTTATTTGTGGGCTTCTTCAATATGTTTCATTTGTTCTAGTTATTATTTCAGATCTTCTTGTGAAAAAAGCATATTCTAGGTTGATGTATATGCTCATATTCTTATTTTTCCATTGAAAAAGAAAGGGGATAGGGGTGTTTGATGTGATGTAATAGAATTCAAATGTGTGTGTGTGTGTCATTGTTTTAACGTCTTTCCACTAGAAAAAGATATTAGACAGATCCCCTAGACAGCAGCATAAGTATGATCTTAGTAGTTGTTTTTGCCCCCTCACATCAGTAATGTTTGAAAGGGACAATCCAGGCTATGATTTGTTGTCGTACAGGTCATAGCAGAGTATACTTGTCTTCTAGGTCACAGCAGAATATACTTAACAACTTCACTCCCCAGGCATGGTCCAAGAAAAGAAAAAAATCTGTGAGATTTTGTATTTTACATATTAACAGTGAATTAGACCTGTAAATTTCTTCAAGTATTTCAGTCATATACCTTCTGAATACTTACTTTTTTTCCTAATGTCTTTTTCAGGCAGAGAACTTGCTTCTTGACGGAGACATGAACATCAAAATTGCAGACTATGGTTTCAGCAATGAATTTGTGCCAGGCAACAAACTGGACACTTTCTGTGGCAGCCCTCCCTATGCAGCCCCAGAACTGTTTCAAGGTAGTTTAGTGTGTGTGTGTGTGTGTGTTGTGCCTTGATATTTGTTTGTGCATTCTGTGAATTTCGGTCAAATTGTATTTATTTTTATGTGATAATATGAACGGATATATCAATCTTTAAAAAACCTGAGGAGCCCTTGAAGTATTCTTGTTTCTGAAAAGCAGATGAGAGTTAAAGACAGTACATTTATGCAAATGGAAAACAAATCCCCAGTGATTGCCTGTAGTTGTGAACAGATTGAAATGTCATATCCCTGATCAGCTCATTATTTATGTCACAGTTTAATTAAAAACTAAAACAGAAGTTATTGATAAAAGAAAAGAAATAATTTTAAGAAAAAGTGGTATTGACATGCTATAAAGACATTTTTTGTTGACACGACTTTTTTTAACAAGAAAAGCTTATGATCCCACACTTTATGTAATCAGTCAAGTCAAAGTCAAAGTCAAAGTCAAAAACACTTTAATCATCCCATGAAGGGCAATTACAATACTGACAGGCAGATTGATACTCATCAAATATATCAAAGACACAAAAGCTATATTTCATATTGGTTTTCAAATAAAATGTCACGACACACACACACACACACACCACACACACGCGCGCATGCGCACACACATCAATTGTGAACACAATTTTAAACCCATTGACTAGAAGACATAAAAACTTATTTTTACGCACGCATATACACAGCACATACACATGCACGTACGTGTGTGTGCGAACACGCCCGCGCACACCCACACCATACACCAATATATGAATTCAATGTTTTAAGACAGTTGACTAGAACACAGACTTATTTCACACACCCACGCACCCACACACACACACACAATTATGTATTGACTACACTCGTAACAATGACAATCAGGCAGATAATTCAGAGAAATGTAAGAACTAGGTAGTCAACATCATTGTGAATTCAGAAGTCGAATGCTTACTGGCACAAAAGAATTTCTTTTTCTGTTGGTTTTGCTGATGGGACACTGAAAACGGCGTTCCGAAGGCAACATTTGAAATTCTGGAAACAAAGCATGAGAAGGATCAGCCAAAATGGCTGTGGCTTTGCGTACAAGCTGCTGATTGCAGAACGACATGAGATCTCTTTGTTCTTTTCCAATTATTTTTGAGCAGATTCTTACAATTCTCTGCAGGCCATTCTTGTTTTTAACACTAAGGTTATTGTACCAACAAATGAAAGCAAAACTTAGAACACTCTCTATGTAAGACTTGTAAAACAAGGAAAGGATCTTTTTGTCTACAAAAAATGAGTTCAGTTTCCTCAGAAAATACAGACGTTGTTGTCCCTTTCTGACAATAGCGTCAGTGTTAACGTCCCAGTTTAACTTGTGGTCAAAAACAGTTCCCAGATACTTATAGTTCCAAACGTTTTCAACCTCTTGATTATGGATAATAATATTCTTAGGAGTATGCCCTGATCTTCTGAAGTCGATAGGCAGGTCTTTAGTTTTAGAAACATTTAGCTCCAGATAGGCCTCGTCACACCAGTGTACGAACTCGGTGAGGGCTGGACCATGGTCTAAGACTGATCCGGATAAGAGGGATAACAGAGCACTATCGTCTGCGAACTTTACCAGAAAGGAATTTCCATAGTTGCTTCTGCAGTCATCTGGGTATAGAATGTACAGAAGTGGTGAGAGGACGCAACCCTGCGGAGAATCAGTGCAGGTAAATCTAACCGAAGAAGATATTTTGTTGGCCAAAACACGCTGTGGTCTGTTGGTTAAAAATTCAATCAGGCAACGAACAAGTTGATTGTCCACGTCAAATTTTGAAATTATTTTGTTAACCAGAACGTGAGGCTGCATTGTATTGAAAGCTGAACTAAAGTCAGCGAACAATATTCTGGCATGAGAGTCAGGTGTTTCCAAGTGGCTATACAACTTGTTCAAAATGAATAGTTTGGCATCTTCGACACCCCTTCGAGACCTGTATGCAAATTGCAGTGGGTCAAGGTCTTTCTCTGTAGCAGAAAGAATGAGAGATTTTACGATCTTTTCCAGCGTTTTCATCACAAGAGATGTGAGAGCTACAGGTCTAAAATCGTTAGGCCGAGAAGGATTGGGTTTCTTTGGAAGAGGTATTACATTGGAAGTTTTCCAAATAACAGGAATCTGACAAGTAATAATAATAAATAATAATAAATGGAATTTATATAGCGCTATATCTTGCAGAGACAAATCAAAGCGCTTAGCATCATTACGTCATCCTCATTGTCATTGATCATCATGCAATAAAAGTGGTATAAACGATAATTAATATACTTCTCAAAAAAAAAAAGACGCACACATTGTTTTATAAACTGCTTTTGAATGACTAAATCTGGCTGCAGTGCCTTAGAAAATGTGCAATGTGTATATTGTATTATGCCTTTTTGCTTTTACGTTGAAACTTACAGGTCTGAAAACCTGGAAATAGTATTAAGTTTTGCTTTATTTCTTTTTGCTAAGACTTGCATTTTTGGTCAAAGACCAGATACCCCCTCTGTTTTTTTTTCAATAAGCAACTGAAGAGAAGCTTGAACAGACCGTAAACCACCTATAATTGCAGTAGTGCCACAGAAGCTGAAAGAAACATGAAACACACACATTATGAATGTTTTTCAGGGAAAAAATATGACGGCCCAGAAGTGGATGTGTGGAGTTTGGGTGTTATTCTGTACACCTTGGTCAGTGGGTCCCTTCCATTTGATGGACAAAACCTCAAGGTCAGTCTTTTGTGTACATTACAGTTTCATGTCATTGGTTTTTTAAAGCTGTATTTGTTGCAGTGTGAAATGTTAGAAAATCGTTGAACAATTGCTGGGGGATA
Organism: Rapana venosa; assembly: GCA_028751875.1. Lineage (NCBI taxonomy): Eukaryota > Metazoa > Mollusca > Gastropoda > Neogastropoda > Muricidae > Rapana > Rapana venosa. The sequence continues at coordinate 41,568,489 of CM054138.1, forward strand.
GTGGACGTCGAAAGGGGAAAATATACCATCTGACATTTTAACCTAAGATATTTAAAAAATATTGGTTATTAAAACTGCTAAAACAGTCAAGCACTTAGTATGTGTGTAAGAATGAATGTTTGCATGAACAGACTCAGGAATGTATACTCTGGCTAAACTGTAGCTGTTCAAAGGGCTTTAGGGCCATTTTGGAGACAAGTTTTTAGTCTGTTAAGGAAATTTCAGGATAATTATTAATGTGTGTCTGTGTGTGTATATCAATTCTGGTACAAGTTTGATCTTAGCAAGATCATTCATTGACTATTATGGCGGAAATCCAATGAAAAGCGGAAAAGTCCCATACCTGTTTCTCTCTAAAAACCCCTCCCCTACTCCCTCTCCCCCCAAAAAATTAGCAAATAATCCCCTGATACACATCTGACCAGTACTGAAGAATACTAATTTGCTTTTGTATATAATCTTGTTTTCATCTTGTCATCTGTGGTCGATTAAAAGCAATGTAAGTGTGATAATGTGTAACTCATTCACATAGTTACGTGGGTATGTGTGATGCAGTTCATGATTTTACTTTAAAAACTGTAATTTTTTGCTATGTTTGTAGGAATTGCGAGAGCGAGTACTGAGGGGGAAATACCGGATACCTTTCTACATGTCCACAGACTGTGAAAACCTCCTCAAAAAGTTCTTGGTTCTGAACCCTTTAAAGCGGTTAAGTTTAGAGGTGAGTAGATGTGTGCTGCTGATGTTTTGCTGATAGTTAGTCTCGTATTTGAAGTACTGAGGATGAAGTTAAAGAAGTTAGTCAAAAATACTTGTGAGTTAAGGGATTTAAAAATTGTTTTTTTTTGCTTTTTACATCAGAAGATTATTCATACTTTTATGTGGCTGCCACATGATCTATTTGTTACCTTGTAGCAGGTTCACAACACACAACAAACTCCCCCCACAAACATACACATACCACAACAACCCAAAACACACAAAAATACATACATACATACAACACCCCACACACCAAACCGTCATACACACACACCAACACACACATTTGGTTTTTTTTTTAACCGAAGATTAAAATATTGTTTTTGTTTTTTTTTCCTGAACCAAAGAATGACAAATTAAAAAAAAAAATTTGGGGACATTTTTTTAAAAACCCAAATTTATAAGAAAAAAAATTCAAGAAAAAAAAAATCATCTAATCTAAAGTACAAAATCTAACGGGCCAAGATTGACAAAGGAAAGTGGCAATAGTGGTGGAGTTTCATTTTTGTGTGTGTTGAAGTAGAACAAAATAGAAACATTTGACTTTTTTGGTTTGTTTGTGGTGAAAGGGGAAGCCCTCCAGAACCAAAAATTTTTTTTACAAAATGTCTTGATTTGTTTTTTAGGTCCTGTGAATTTTTGTCTGCTGCGTCTCAGTATTTTTTATGGTCTTTTTTGTGTAAAGCCACTGGCTGTTCTGTTTATTTTGCATTTTAAAAAATTTTTGAGTTGTTGGGTTAAATGTTTTCTTTCATCGGGGCAGGAAAGAATTTGTGAAAGTAAGCATAAAACGTCAGCATTTTCAGAAAAAAATAAAAAAAGGGACAGGCATCAAAAGTAATATGCTGAACAAAGATTTTAGAGAAAAATACCCCCAGTCCCCCCCCAAAAAAAAAAACCAAAAAAAACAAAAAACCCCCCCCCAAAAACTAATATATGAAAAAAAAATTTATCAAAGATTTTTTTTTTGAAGGGCATGGGGGGTAAAATTTGATTTAAAATTTGTGAAGAGAAAAAAAAAGAACACGGGGGATCAAAGTAAATGCGATAAAATATTGAATATTAAAACAACAAAAGAAAAAACAACCCTGCAATTACTGGATAACTGCAAAAAACTGTTCTGGACAAAAATATTTCAACTTTTTTGAAGAGCATAGGTGTCAGTAAATTTGCATAAACATGACTGTTGAACATTGGCATGTCTGAAACTAAAGCGTATTTTCTCATTTGAAAGTGTGAATTGGTCTTGTTAGTTTCTTTCAGAATCTTCCTACAGGAAATGTATTGTTTGATGCCTGTGTTACATGATTGATTGACCATGTGCCATGTTTTCCTTTTTCTTCCTTGACAGACGATAATGAAGGACAAGTGGATGAATATAGGTTATGAGGATGATGAACTAAAACCTTTCATAGAGCCTGTTCCGGACATTAATGATCAAGTGCGAATAGGTAATTTTTTTCATATTGGAAGATGTTGGGCTGGAGAGCCCTTGTGGTGTTGCCCCCTTTCTGAATGTGTGTTTTATATATTTTTTTTATATATAGAATATTGTCTTGAGCTCTTGTTGTTGTATGACATGCCTGTATGTGTTGTAGACATTTTTTTTAAAAGAGAGAGAGAGAGGGGACTGTGCATGCTGCATGCTTCATACACAGCACGTTTAACTTTGGCACGAAAACTGACCCAGTAGTCTGTCTTTTTTTTTTCTTCTTTTAAAAAACAACCAAACAACAAAAACCTTTTTGTGTCTGGAGATTTTATGGATAAAACGGTGAACAAAAAAGGAAATGACAGTATTTCTTCTCGCTCTTTGAATCATTAGTTCTGTAAATAGCGTAAAGCCTTGTTCTGTTTTCTGCTTAGAATCAACATTATGTTCTATAAATAGTGTAAAGCCTTGTTTAGTTTTCTGCTTAGAATTAACATTAATTTATAAGAAAAATCTTTGATATGATAATGACATAGCAGAGATATGGAACAGAAAATATGGAAAATTATATCTGCATAGGGTATATGTGAACAATTAAAGGGGAAACTCATGAAGAACATTACCAAAGATGATAATATGGTAATCTGGTACAAAATCAGTATTATGCACAAGTGGATAGCCATCTTAAGAGTGGTTTTATTTTTATTTATTTTTATCAAAGGGCATTATAATGATATTGAAATAGATTTTCTGTTTTTGTGTTTGTAAATAGTTGCGTTCCTCCTTAAATAGTTGCGGAACTGTATCTGTTGAAAAAAAAAGTGCAGTGTGCACTGACAGCCCTTATGATTGTTGGGTAAATAAAGAAGAAAAACACCTTCATATTTCAAGTACACCCGTGGCAATGTTTTGTTAAATTGTTTGCCAGAAATAAAGGATAAGGTCTATCTGTAGGTAAGCTACTGTAGACCAGCTGCTCCCTTTTGTGTTGCATGTTCACAAAACGGACATAAAATAGTCCCGCCTCCCCCTAAAAAAATAAAGGCGTTCCTTGTAAGTTTGCTGTTGTAGCTTCGATTTAACGTCTGTTCACTCTAAGTGATATTAGATGAACTGCGTGTAAGTAAACCTTCCTTCAATACCCAAACCAGTAAGTCTTCTATTTGTGTTGAATTCAAAAGAGGATAAGTAAAGAAGGGGGTAAAAAAGGACAAATTATATGTGCAGCGAGTGAGCCAGTTTTGGTGCAGTTGTCTGTTAATAGAAAATTAAGTGTAGTAGTATTTTCTGTGGTCCCTCTCTGTCACCCAACCTGTCTCCCCTCTTCTGCTTATCACTTGGTATTTCATATTTTAAAAAATAGACTATATGGATGTAATTATCTTCCTGTTTTTTCTTGGAAGGAATCGGTTTCATTATTTGTATTCCCTTACCCGTCTCTCCGTCGTCTTTCCCAGACATTCTCGCTTCCAAAGAAAACAGCATTACCTGACACCCCCTGCCTTTTCCTGACCCACCCATTCCTCCCGGTGGTCTGTTTTCCATTTTTGTTTGTGCCAAGCCCTTTTCACACCCCAAGACACTAGGGATCAATAACTGAAGGCTTGGTTGCCTTTCTGACTGGAGTCCTCTCTCTCCCACTGTGTGTGTGTGTGTGTGTCTCTGTGTGTGTGTGTGTGCGCTGAATGTTGTCTGGTGTGTTTTGACACATTGGTTTTGTCTTCTGACCAGAACATAATGAAAGACCGCTGGATCAATATGGGCTATGAAGAATCAGAGTTAAAGCCGTACAAAGAGCCTTCAAAAGATGTTCTCGATCAAGGGCGAATAGGTAAATGTGCCCACTCCAGAACTAATAGAAGAGTTTTTGTTTTTTTTCTTCTCTCCAGTTATTGGTGTTCACTTCCATCTGCATTTTCATCTCTCTTTTTTTTTTGTTGTGACTATGGTGCCTCAAAAGCTGTCCTGCTTTCATTATTGATTCATAACCTTCTAATGCTTTTGCTGTTTGAATGGGTTGACTGTGGAGTTGATTGCTCAGTTTAACTTGCAAAATGGAAAGATAAAGAGAAACTAAAAACAAATATAGAAAGATGGCAGTGTGTGTTGTGGGGGGTGAGTGCTTTTAATTCTTACGATAATTTGCCATATTGTGAAGATAAAAGATGATACTTGCCATATCAGACACAATTTCCTGCCGACATTTCCCTCAAGGGGTCTGTGTTCTCATGAAGGTAATTGTTGGCCAAAATGCAGTGAAGAGTCATGAAGGAATAACATATTATTGATCAGGTAGGCATGAGGCATGTCCCGGGTGTGCCCAGTGTGGACTAACCAATGACGAAGGTCAACCATTCTGGGAATCCAAAGGTGTTTTTTTGACTGATAGGACAGACAATTCATGTGGCTGTGTTACTATAAACTTGTGTGGCCAGAGTACTTGCCAAACATAGATTCAACAAAGAAATGTATAATTTTCTGGCATCAGTAAATGACCTTAAAAAGCATAATTGCTGTTTTCATTCTTCTGGTTAGTCCAGTGAGGTATATAGTTAAATGTTCACAAAGTGTGCATTCTTTCTCAGATTTTCACTAGTGCATTAGTCAAGGTGGTGGTTTGTGTGTGTGCGTGTTCATCTGCTTTAAAACCTGCCGTTGATGGTATCAGAAAACTAACACATTTCACTGAAGCATAACCTGAGTGATTCCAGCCTCCATTCTGTTTTAATTTATTTAAAGCATGAGAATTTCTTTCTGTATGGCATCTCTAGCAATAGCAGTAGTAGATTCACACTACATGTACCCGAGATACTATCAAACTCTGCAGGAAGGGGAGGAAAGAAAAACAAGATATAAGCTCATAGAATCGTGCAGTCTGATTATCGTTGTTGTTATTGTTAAACATTTTTATTTTGAGGCTGATGCATCGTGTAATTCTCACATTTGTTATGACTTAGTGCAATTTCAAGCAGTACACCAACATTAGGCATAGAAAATGGGAGAAAAAGCTGTATAACTGAACAGTGTATGCTAGTGCATTGTAGTTGCGGTATACATGTAGCTTTTTCTTGTTCTTTTTGTTTCTTTTTCTTTTTTTATAGACAAGTTCTAGTTCTGTCGGTGTTTCTAATTGGCCGAACATTTCAGCTCTGACCAGTCACCATTTCCATTTTTACCTCTGTTGCGTTTCACTTGAAAAACAAGCAATACTGAACTTTTAAGGTGGGATTCAGGAAAGTAAGAGTGAAAGGGAATGTCAGTGATAGAAACAGACTGCTAGACTTTCATATCTGGATTTTCGCAAAGATTTTTTTGGTCACTTTGTCAAGAAGAGATGCTTTGCATCAAGTTTACGTTGATTTGATGTCAAATCAGGAAAGCGGAAAGCACAAAAATGGAAATTGAGATTTAGCTTACAAGTAGAGGGTAGAAGAGATCGTATGGCATTTCATAAGGGAATTGAATTTGACCCTGGCTCAGCTGACAAGTCGGCCACACCTGTTGAACAATGTCTACAGCTGAAATAAGAGTGCTGTAGCCAGGGAGGTTGACCAGGCTTGTGTGTTCAAGAAAGTTGGTTCGTGGGGGAGGGGTTAGGTGGATGATAGAGTCGTCCTTTTCCTGTTTTGTTTTTATTGTCGTTTCGTGCACTTGTGGTTAAAGAAAAGGGGAATCATTAACCTATCGGATGACAACATTTACAAAACTGCATACACATGGGAACTGGATGAAAAAAACGCATGAATGCTTATTCCATTATCCTCAACAACAAAAAAAAATAAAAAAAATAAAAATTATCCCTCTCCTTCTTTCATGATATGTTTTAACTGAAGAGCGTGCATGCACGCACACACGCACGCACATAATCGTATGTATTGTATAATTATGTGGTTCAACTTCTTTTACATAGTACTTTTTTTAAGCTACAACTAGCAAAGGATTATGATTAATATTGTCAGTTTCCACAACTAGAAGTAATTATCATCTGAGTTTTTATCAACCAAGATTTAAACCATCGCATTAAAAAGAATCCACATGGCATAGCTTTGCACATGATTATGATGTTGTGTAATGTAAGTATGCAACAAATAGCCCACTCTCTTTTTTATAGGCAGATGGGTGGGGACACAATTTTCCTTTTCTTTTTTTCAGTTTTCAGGCATAGTGGCCCCTTTTTCTGAAATCCAGGGATTAGTACTGTTATAATTTTTACTTGTAGCATTGTTATTATTGTTACTTGTGCTATTGTTTGTGTGTGCACGCATGCACATGTATGTTTAAAATTACGATGGGCAAAAAGACAGTTACCCCTCAAAACCATTTTGAAGCACGATCAAACATGTATACCGTGCAAGTCATAGGATCTTCTTCTTCTCTCGTTCGCTTTTTACACCGTCAGATGTGTTTGGGAGAAATAGTGGCCAGTCCTTTCCAGCTCCTCTCATGGGCCGTACAGCTTGGTTTGCAGGGTTTTCTCCATCATTCATAGGATGAAAGACTCGTACATTTTTGGCTTAAGATTTGACCCCCAAATTTACTTGGCTGTAAATCATTACCTTCCACTCCCTTGGAATGAACAGATTGATGAAACAGTTAGGGCAAGGAGATCATTACCTTTCTTATGCTGGCCCAGTAGTGAGTAGCTTAAGTTTTGAAGCCCTTCACTCTTGAATAGCTCATTCATATAAGTATGGATGCCACTTTTTTTTTTTCCTATTCAGGTAGTAATTTGTGTAAAGATATTCTAGTTACCAACTGTTATATGATATTTGATGAAGAAAAAGGTTTTGCTCGGTATGTCTGGGTTGTTAGCTTGTGGTTTTCTTGCACTAATAAGCTGGTTGCTCATTTTGTTTTTAAAGTACATTTAAAAAGGGTTTTGGTGGCATGGTATGGGAACATTGCTATGTGCACTTGTTTCCTTTTCCCATAACCATACAGCCGTGGCTTTTATGTTTCTGTTGATGAGTTCTCCACTGCTTTTGTCCTGGTTTTGTTGTTGATTTGACTTTATTTTAACACTTTAGGACATAGTATTTCCAAATTGGTTTTTCTGGAAGCTGGAGTTAGGTAGGAAGAGCTGCATGTAAATGTTGGTAAATGTTATATGCAGATTTCATCCCCCTCTCTCTCTCTCTCTCTCTCTCTGTCTCTCTCTCTCTCTGTGTCCTCGCCTACCTTTTCTCCTCATAAATTATGATTTCTGAAGTTTTAAAAAAAATTAAATGGACACAGTCAGTGACAAAATGTAATCACGTACCTTTGTGTTTTTGCTTTGAGAAATAAACCGGTCAAAAGTGTATTTTTCTGTGCAAAGCATGAACTTTGAAGAGATAAATGCCACAATGTCAGGTAAAGATGGATTAGAAAACTGCCAAAATGGGAAATTCAACGACATGCTTCAAAGCAGCTTGTGCATGCAGTCATTGTAAGATCACTATGGAAACTTGAAACAACAAAATGATTCCATTTCCAACATTTTTATCTCAGAAGCATCCTGTTTCCATATTGTATACATCATAATTTATGAGTGCTTGTTTGTCCACAAAAATTTTGAAAAAGGAACAAAAAGGTGTAGGGGGTGGGATTGAAGGATGGTGTGAAAGGAATGGCTGATGTGAAAGGAATGGCTGATTAGGCTCCTGGTAAAGCTTGTGTTTATTTTTCTCTGTATGTGTGTGCCCATGCTTTGAACTATCTGAACTATCCTCACCCATCTTTTTGACTATCTTCACCCATCTTTTTGACCCCTGTATTGTTTCTCTCTGATCTCAAGTGTGAAGCATCTATACTGTAAGATAATAGTTTAGTAGTAGTAGTTTGACTGAACGCCTTTTAACACGCACTTTGTCAGTTATGCAGAAGTGACCATTATGTGCACTGCCCTTCTAGTCATCCTCACACTGTGCACCTATGCATGCTTATGTATCTAAACAAAAAAATGTACTTGGTGGAATGTTTGTTGTACAGGACAAATAGGGTCAACCTTTTATTCTCTGTTATAGCTCTTTTTCTGTCAGGTGGTGTTTGTGTAGGTATGAGCTGAACATTTTGATTGTTACACGTTGGAAGATCCCTTAGATTTGCTTTTTCTGTTTCTGTTTTGTTGTTTTAAAGTTTCGTTTTTTGTTTTAAAAGGGTCATACAGACGTTGCAAGATCCTAACATTAAACTTTTAAAATGAGAAACTGTGTAGTGAGACGCCTGGTGAAAACTTATCTTTGGGCAGCAGAAGATTGGTACCCGTATCTTTTTGGCTGATTTTTTTTGTTGGTGTGAGCTTAGGGCTTATCACGTACAACTTTCAGTTTTCTTCAAATTTTGGGCTGAGAAAATACATACAACATGAAGAACGTTGCATACAACTTGAGGAACATTGCAGGAATCATGATGCAATCCTGCCGATGGCAGTTTGAAAAATTGTCATTCCGATTTGCCATAGTTGAGTAATGAAAGAAATTTTGTAAATTTCAATTTGCCATAGTTCAGTAATGAGAAAGCATGCTATAGCTGGAATGGCTTCGAAATATCTTGTTTGAAAATTAACTTTAATGTCTGTGTGTTTTACCTCACTGGAAAGCTTTGTGCTGCTGGTATTGGTGTAATGGTGAAATGACAGGGCACAGATTAATATTTTCTTTTTCTCTTTCCTGCTTTTTTTCTTCAAAGAGTTTATGCTGCAACTGGTGTCCTGTGGATAATATGGTGGATCACTGTAATTCACAGTTGCACACAATTAATATTAAAGCAGGCATCCTTTAAAATCCAGGGAAAAGTCTGACATAAAAATGATACCAAAGGTTTTTATGGAAGATATGGTGAATTGAAACCATGTCACTATGTAGCAGTATGGTCCTTTTAACTGTTTTTCCTTAAGATTTTATATTTTGTCTTAAAATTATTGACAAATTACTCATGTTGTCAGTTTGCATTGACTTTTTGAAATTTGAGCTTTTACTTTTGGAGTGTGTGTGTGTGTGTGCATGCGCGCTTGCTTTTGTTGTAGTTAAACAAGTTGACTTCAATAGCACAAAGTTGTATATCCCTGATAGACAATGAATTAAAAATAGCTGTAGGTAGTAAAAGCACAAAATGTAAACAATTAGTATAGAAAATTAAAATATATGGCCAAAATTTAGGAGAATGGTTTCTTATTTAACTAAAAAAAAAAAAAAAAATTTGATTTAGGAAAAGCATGTGGACTTCTAATTTGAAACTGGTTTGATAAAAGTCAGGAGGCACCGTGGTCGAGTGGTTTAGGCGGTCAACTCGTGATCCAGAGGTCGCGGGTTCGATCCCCGCTCGGCTCGGTGTTATGTCCTTGGGAAAGACACTTTACTCCTATTTTCCTCACTCCACCCAGGTGTACAAGTGGGTACCAGCTCTGCTGGGGAAGTATCTGGCGACAGACTAGCGTCCTGTCACAGGGGTGGTGAAACACCATCAGTTCGCTTAACGCTACAGAAACCGGGATAAGCTCCGGCTCTATGGGCCTTCTGGCTCGAAAGAACATACTTTTGATAAAAGTCAATATGAAATAAACAAGGGTAGAAATATGGTGAAAGAGAGAGGAGATTAGTAATAATAATAATAATAATAATAATAATGGTAATGTATGGAATTTATATAGCGCTGAATCTTGTAAAGCAACAAATCAAAGCGCTCAGATTTTTTTTTTTTTTTTTTAAACGAGGATACTAGAATAAGCACTCATGTGCTTTTTTACATCCAGTTCCCGTGTGTATGCGGTTTTGTAAATTTTGTCATCTTTCCCCACCGGCACACAATGGCCTACTCTTTCGAAAAGCGGAACAGGATTTAACGTGTGCACAAGATGTTCTGCATGCGTTCGCACACGGGGCCTCGGTTTATAGTCTCATCCAAAGGACTTTAGTACAAAGCGGATGATAGGAAATATGTGCACAGAAAAAAAAGCTAACTACAATAAAGCAAAGAGTGAAGTGTGAAATGAAATATGAAGATTGTGCAACCTAATGATAGTTGTAATAAGTGATAATTTGTGAATGAACAATAAGAGTAGTACTTTGGATATGTTGTTAATTTTCTCTGTTGATAATTTCATATGTGTATGAGTATGTGACTTGAATTGCTTGTTGATTGTTCCGAATGTGTTACTTCTTGTTTTTTTTGTTTTTTCCATGTGACTACTTTTGAAACAGTACTTGTTGGAGATGCTTAAAGCTAAAAATGTTTTTGGAAGTTCTATAATGTCAGTCCCTTTTGCTCTTAAGAAGACTTATTTTGACACTTAAAGTGTAATTTTAAGAGCTTGTATAGTTGATACTGACAGAGAAAGGTGTCTGTGAAGAAGCTACTTTTATTTTCCATCACTGTGACTATTTTTATCGCTGCTCTCTGCGACATACGAAGATAGTGACTTTTAAAAGTCATACAAGTTGCTAAAATAAATCTGTTCGTTTTTAAATTGATGGGCAAAACAAAAGTAAAATGAAATGAAAGGAATGTTGGATGATAAATACATGTTTGGTGACGCTGCAGACATGATGGTGAACATGGGCTACAACAGGAAAGAGATTGAGGACTCCTTACGACTGCAGAAGTACGACGACATCCATGCCTGTTACTTGTTGCTGGGTAGACGGTCAACAGAAGTGAGTGTAAGCATGGTTTGATTTCCTTTTAACACCTCCCCTTCCCAGCTTTTGCTTGTCTTCCTGTCTGGTGAATGCTGGGACTTTTGGTTTTGTCTTTTGTTTTATTATAGAGAAGTTTTGATATGCATAAACTGGTTGGGGATGATCGTAAACCTATAGGGTCGTTGCCTTGCCAGTAATGAATTCCATATTGCTTAGATCACAGGAGTCCCAAAACTCAAATAAAAAACAAAACAAAACAAACTTAGAATGTTTTTTTGAAAGTAATAAATAAGCGAATACATAAAGTGTTTTCTGAGGGTAATAGATTTTATAAGCAAGTGTGTGCATTCTTATCCCTTTGATGTTGCATCCAGGCCTCGCCTAAAAGTGGTAAAAACTAAAATAACCTTACCGCGTCAAAGGGGGTGGGTGTCCCTCAGATTCCTTCAAACTAAGCAGTAGGTCACATCCCGCCCTCCTCTCCACTTGTACTTTTGCCTCTTTTAAACACGTGCATCCAACTTTCTGGTATGTATGCGCAACCCTCCCACCCCCACCCACCCCCCAACAATATGAAACAATGATGCAATGTTTCATTCAAAAGACTGGCCTGTTTATGGCAAGTGAATAAACGAAGAGCTAAACTTTGGAGATCTCTACATGTGTGGTATTGTAAGTGGTTGTTATCGTAAAGTGGACAGACTTGACAAAGATAAGAACTGGCCCCCCTCTCCCAAGTCTGGAAACTTTTTGTGGATTGCTGCATGCCTGCCATTGTTGGAAAATGACCAGATGCCAGAACAAAGTCAAAGCCTCTCCCCCCAGTGCTTTGTTTATGATGTATATAATTAAATCCTGAACTAAACCGAGTGTATCGATTAAATGCTGATATGATTGTCCTTACCTTACCTTCTCCTTTCCATCACCATGTGGGTCCCCAACAATGCACTAACTGCACATCACAAAACAGATGAATGTGTAAATCTGGTCAAACTCAACCACTTTTCCTGATAAAGTTAGGGAGTACCCGTTTTTTGTTCTCAATCTTGACTGGGTTTTTATCTAATTGATATCTTTTTATTGCCTTTGTTTTGGGTCATATTCTCATCTGTGTTGATGTTAAGCCATGGGCTGAACAGTTAAAAAAATCGTTTCTAGTTACTTTTGGACCGGGTTTGTGCAGTTGAACGTTTTAAACCAGTTAGCGACAAGAAAACCACTTAACACCACCACATACATGCCTAGATATTTACGGTTCAGATTGCATAGTAACCAGATTTTTATAAAGACCACATTTTTGTGAAAATTCAATTTTAGAACTCTATCCTAAAAATGCTTAAAGTATTATGAATTGCCATGTTTAGTGCATAGCAGTACCAACCAAGAGATGCTTAAGACGCCAGAATGAAATCATCACACACATGTATGTGTGTGACCCAGTCTTAAAAGACTGCTACATTTTTTTGAAACAGCAGTACAACTCTAGTAATCATCTCATCATAAAATTCAGATGATCCTGGAATCATCTCGTCCTAAAATTTAGATGGCCCTTTCCCTACATAACCTTAAAGAACACACTTGCACATCTGTCCCTCATCCTGTGCCAACACGTAGGCCCTGCACAAACACAATATCCCCTCCAAACTATGGTGCTGATAAAGTAGTGCTACTAAAACCTCATGAAAACCAAAGGTTTACCCAAACTTAGCCTTATTGAAAGGTGAAAGAATTGCAAAGTTATGCTTAACAGTGTTAAGGCACCATGTCCCAAAACTCCCATGCTCACATAGGGTAAAATGTCTAAAAGGATTTGCCAGGAACTGGCAATCTTTGGAGCTCTAAATGTAGAAATTTCTGCAAGTCGTACATCAGATATCATGACAATTAAAATAAAGAGACTGTCTGCAATGCCTTTTTCGTGTATTCAGCCTGTTATATTCTTTTATTAGTTTTGTTACGAGTTATGAAAAAGTAAGGGATGTGATTTACATGTAGTCTGTTAATTCAGTATATTAAAGTGAACAGAAAGGACCAACAGAAAGAAATGAAAACAGTATATTAACTGGAAAAAAAAGAATGAAAATGTAACAAATGGGGTCAGAAAGAACAAAAAACCCAAACAAGCATTGATGACCTGAACAGAGGGAACGCAGATTAGTTTAGAGCAAGAGGCGATTGTGCAAAATGCTGGCTAAAACTTTAAAAAAACAAGTTTGCTTGAATGTTAAAGAGTTACACTTTAAAGTGAAATGCAGACTTCCGCTGTGCTTTGAATCATCTGCATCTTACATAATTAATAGTTTTTTTGTTGTTGGGTTGGGGTTTTTAAAAAGGTTTTTTGTGGTTTTTTTAAAAGATTCTTTCCTTGCATGGGTTTTAAATCCCCACTCACCTCTGTCCTGCCTTGGTTAAGAAAAGTTAGGATTGTGTTTAAAGTGAATGAATAAGGTTAGTCTACTGATCAGTAACTTGCTGATTCCATTTGTTAAACGATTTGTTTCATTGATTTTTAAATTGCAATTTTTGATAATATGTTTGTATGTATTTAGCATGTTAGAATGATGTACAGAAAAATTGTGCAGAATTGTGTATGAAGCAAACAAGCAGTACATATTGAGAATAGTGTTTTTGCATATTATATGCTGGGTTTACCTGGAGACATGCACGCACGCAAACGCACACACACACACACACACACACACAGCACATACATCTGTCTTCATATTTACATGTAGCGAAGCTTGCATACATACTTTTATATTTTCACACATGTTTATAACAGTTATTTTAAATTCAGAATGCCATTTTGATACATTTTCTGAAAAATGTTTGGTCTAGTTTTAAAGTGGATTTTTAGTGCTCTTTCTTTAGAAGTGGAGCCTGTGATAATGAAGGATTTTTTAAAGAATTGAAAATGTTGGATTAAAAAAAGTGAAATCTTAATTCATCTTTTTTTTCTGTTTCTTATTTTATTTTCCTTTTTAACCCTTTTGTGCTTATTGATGTATAAAAAGATTGAATAGTTGTGTGTGTGTGCATGTATGTGTGTGAGTGATTGATTGCTTGTGGATGAGTGCATGTGCTAGTAAGAGGAAAAAAATTTTAATACTAACTTTTGATTTTTTTTTTTTTAACAATACAGTCTAATCTATAACTTTAACAATTTGATCCTATCTTTTTTCATTTTCTTTTTTAAAATTTTGGGTTTTAACCAAACAATCCTCCATTGATGCTTTGGAAAAGTGTAGTGGTGTGTGTGTGTTGATTGATTAATGAATTAACCATGATGCTTTGATCTGCTGACTCCTGCTGACTAACTGTAGTCTCTCCGCCACTGACCAAATTAACACCTCTTTCCCTTTGCCAGTTGGAAGGCAGTGACCGGTCAGGTAGCAACTTGTCATTGCAACAGATCCGGATGTCCTCGGGTCAGCGCCCTCACAGCGACAGTAGCTCCACCAGCCAGTCGCCCAACAAGGTGATTCGCTCCCAGTCGGCCACCAGCAGCTCCGGCTCCCAGAAGCCCCGTAGGTTCAGCCATGGGAACGAAAGCAACGGTAGTAACAAACGTTGGTGTTTTAGTGATGGGGCATCACTGTTTTTTGCTTGCTTTTTTTCGATAGTTAAGGTTTGTGTGGTTTTCGTGCGGTTGTGACCTTTTGCTGCTGTAAAGTTTTGGATTTTGTGTTTTCGTTTATGAGTTTGCTTTTTGAGGTTGTGTGTCGCGTTGTGTTGTTGTTTATAGGGTTCAGGTTTTGATTTTGAGGTTTTAGAAACCGGTTTTGTTTGTACAAGAGGTAACGATACTTGATCAGAACGATGGTACAGTGAGTACAGCAAGCTAATACACACACACGTGCACACACACACACACACACACACACACCCCACTTAGAACTCTCTTTTCTGTAGGTCAGTGTGTGGAAGGAATGTGTGTTTGTATCTAGATATTAAGGTATATTTTCCTTATTATTTCTCTCCCATCTATTTTCATTTTCTTCATAAACAGTGTGTGTTTGCCTCACTGTGTTGTCTGATCTCACTCCCCCATCCCCGCCCCCCAAAAAAACCAAACAAACAAAAAAACAACCAACACACCACAAACCAACAACAAACAAACAAAAAAAAATTAAAAAAAACAACTGCCACAAAACAAAACACCATGTCAGTATATGTTTTCATCTCTCATTTTCCCTTCCTCACCACCACTTCTTTCTCAATCTTTGTTTCTGACAAGTCTGTATGCTAACACCCCACCTCCCCTTTTCACTCTCTCTGGTGTGTCTGTCTGATTCTCTCTTCTCTCTCTGTCTCCCCCTCCCCTCCCCCCAACACTCATATATACTTGTGTGCATTCACTCTCTCACACACATTTACACTCACACACACACACACACAACACACACACACACACACACACACACACACACACATACACTTGTGTGCATTCACTCTCACACACATTTACACACACACACACACACACTTACTCACTTTTTAATCAATTTAAACAAGTTCCATCCCATGACTGAAAGATGTTTACTTTTCCACATTTACCTTCAAAAATAAATCCAAACCTTGATCACAGTGTTAGAGTGAGTTATCTGTCTCAGAACAACCCAAACATTACCAGATAAAATAATAAATTCTTCAGCAATAACATATGGAACATTTATAAACACACACACCCCTTCGTGCTCCCAGGCCCATTTCAGCAATAACATATGGAACATTTATAAACACACACACCCCTTCGTGCTCCCAGGCCCAACTTGAGTTTAATAATAATAATAATAATAATAATGTATGGAATTTATATAGCGCTGAATCTTGTAAAGAAACTAATCAAAGCGCTCAACCCAAGATGAGCATTAACCAGAGGTCTTGGCAGTGGTTGATGCTTCACCATCGCTGGTGTCTTACTTCAAGTCACTTCTGTTAGTAAGAACTAAGAAAGACTTTTTTTCAGTCCACCAAAGCTATTATCCAAAGTTATTGGACATGTAAGTTGTAATTGAAACAGAGAGCTTTATAACGATAGCCAGCAAATCTTTTTACCCTATCGTTGCCTGGGGATCCAGA
The DNA here is from genome assembly GCA_028751875.1 of Rapana venosa. Classification (NCBI taxonomy): domain Eukaryota; kingdom Metazoa; phylum Mollusca; class Gastropoda; order Neogastropoda; family Muricidae; genus Rapana; species Rapana venosa. Next base: position 41,584,383 of record CM054138.1, read on the forward strand.
TCAGTGGATGCATAGGAGATAAAATGTCTGGGGTTTTTTTTCATCTATTATCATCTCAGACAGTCTGAACCACCTCTGTGCCAGCATGGTTTTGTGAAAGTTTTCATCCTGTTCATCTCTGAAGATAGTACTAGTTACCATTAAATTATGAAAATTTAACAGTTGAATTAAGATCTTCAGGAAACTTAGGGAAAATGATTGAGCAGCAGACTTCTGTTGTTTTAAGAAAAGAGGTTTTGGTGGTTTTAGGTTTATCAAAGAAAGAACCTCTGATATTGAACAGTTGATTTTGCTCTTTACTTTTCCAATGGCTTGGTTTGAAAACCTGTATTAGGATGCTAGATTGAGTAGTCAGTCTCAGAAAAAAGAAACCAAATAAAATATTTCCAGACTGAAATCTGTATAAAATTCTTCAGTGACCGGGACATTTTGTAGTAAAGCTCATTCATTCTGTTAGACCTGATGACCCATTTTTTTTAGCCCAAGGGTGGATGATCATTAGAGGTCTAGGCTTTTTTTTTTTAAGCTTTGCTATTCCTAGTGTCTCACAGATACATTTTTCCAAATTTGGCTGTGTTTTTTAAATCACAGGAACTCCAAAGCAATAAATCTGTGGCCTACCAAAGTAGTCGTAGAACAAGAGAGTAAATATATTTGGCAAATAAGTTGGTTGTCTCTTGTCTTAATGTGCACAGAAGAATTTTTATTTATTTCGATTACTTAGATTTTTCTGCATGTTGGTAATGGCAGGGCTGTCGGTGTGCTTTTATTTGTTTGCATGATTAGTGATGTGCATGTCGTGGTTATTCTAGCAAACAGTAATGAACATGAAACAGGATGGCTTCTGTTTCTGCAGCATGGAAAAGTGTCAGGTGGCTGCGCTTTATGTCAAAGTGTTTGCCTTTGTTCATGTATATATATGTTTGTCACCAAGGTGCAAAATGTTGCTTTTGTAGAGGACAAAAATTGCTGCTTTTGCTTCATACTCCCTCCACATACTTTAGGGGTGTTTTTTTAAAAATCAGAGCCAGGCTATGTGGAGTGACAGTTTAGGCTTGTGATTTGTATTGTCTGGTGGTTGATTTTGTTTTGTTTTGTTTTGTTTTGTTAATGTGACTTATTCAAAATCAGAAGGAAACATCCCATCTTTGGCTAATATTTATTTGTATTTGCACATATCTGCTGCCTGAAGCACTGTGTGTAATGTCTAGTGAAGGGTAAGGGAACCAGCTTTGGGCTTCTGCTTTGAAAAGTTTTTCATGTTTCCTTGTGCTGTGTATCATGTATGCCCCACTAGGAAGACTATTGCAAGTATGAAGTAATCAGACTTTATTCTACTTGTGTGAGGTCACTCTTGTGATAATGTCACACAAGTAGTGAAAAGTTTTCACCCTTCATACAGTGTGTGTGAAAACATGAACTTCCCATGTCTGCTTTATAATCATTGTATTTTCACTTGAGAAACAAGATGGCATATCATGTTAAACGTAGGAGAGCTGATTCAGTGTTAGCAAAAGAGAACACCAGAGGCAGAACAGTGTTAGCAAAAGAGAACATAAGTGACAGAAACAGAGTACCAGATTTTAAAATCTGGACATTGTCAATACGTTTTTGGTCAGCTTGTCAAGAAACAGCGCTTTGCTTTGTGTCCTTGGCAGTCCAGTGCCTTACTGCACTCAGACTGTGCCAGTTCATGATTGGTTGAACGGAAATTGAATTTAAAAAAAAAAATGGAATTCAAGATCAAGAACTTGCAGTAAAGAAAAGATCGCAGAATCAAATTGGACTCGAGCGTCAGTTGACAAGTTGACAGCAGTTGTCAGACATTTGCAAATGAACTTTAGTGGGTAGGTTCAACAGAGATTGTGCATGTGGAAGAAAAAGTAGGGGGGGGTTACCTGCTCCTGTTTTGTCTTTTTAGTGGATAGATGCCTCATTTTTAAAAGCAAGTATTAGTAAAATAGTGTCAGGTTATTCAGCTCATAGAATATAAATAATTATCCAAGGGATAGATAGTCTGCCCTCAATACACAAATTTAAGACACACTATATGAACATTTCTGCAGAATAGAAAGTTATTTAATTTTAAAGAACTCATTCTTTACTCACTTAATATTCATTCCTTTTCCCCCTCCCCCTTCTTCCATGGATTTGTGTGTGTGTGTGTGAAGAGGTTAAAATGAGGAACACACACACACACACACACGCACACGCACACACACACACACACACACACACACACACACACCTAAAGCTGTTTGAGCAACAAATAGCAAAGGATTATAATGTCAGTGCCAAGGCTATAATTTTTTTCCTTACATACTGTTGTTAGTTGGTTGAACTGTTGTTAAGGAGTGCATGGGGTATAACTGTGCATATGTAACATTACATTCTGTAAATATGCAACAAATGAGCCTCCCCTCTTTTTTAAGGTATTGTTGAAGGAATGTCCATTTTTTCCATTTTAGATGGCCCAAGGGCCCTCTTTTCTAGAATCATATAATCCACTCCGGCATTGCCTGTCAATCATATCACGTTTGTAGCCTTATTCTCTTTTCTTTGTTCACTTGTTAATCATTATTCTATTCTGGAGGTTATGTTTGCTTTGTACATGTATAGTAGGGAAGGAGTTCTTCCTGAGGGAGGAAAGATAATCATAGGGAATAGAAGGAAAATCAAATTGACACAGTCAAAGTTAACAGCATTAAAAAAAGAAAAAGAAAGCTCATTCATTCGTTAAAAGAAATTTCATATTGCTCTCAGTTCCTTACCTCATGCATGATTATCATGAAAACTGACATTGGTCTTGAATTCCTTAATCACGCATGATGATGACAATTTTCAACGGTGACAATGCATGGATAACAATACATAGGCTTGGCGACTGACGCAGGTGCTGGCAGTGCCACTGGCTCCTCCTCCACCTCCACCTCAGCTCAGGGCTCCTCGAGGCGGCAGAACACCATCGACACCTCCACCACCAAGGAGAGCGCTCTGACAGCACGCATGGGCAAGACCTCTTCTGGCGGATCAGTGTCGGCAGAATCGCCTAAGGTAAGGAACAATAGGGGTCATTTCACTTTTGTGTGTTAGGAGGTGGAAGATTTTTCTTTTTTTTAAATGGAATTTTTTAGATTTTTGTGTTTGTAACTACATGTATGGGTGTTGAAGAAGGTTATCTATTCTTATTTCTGTATATATATCAGTGTTGTGCTTTTTTTAGATTGCTAGTTCACCTGTAAGGTATGGGCATTTTCAGTTCATAGATCTGTTCTCAGGGAAAAAGAAAAGTGAAAGTTTGGATTTCAGATCATTGAAGACATAAAAAAGCATCACCCAAGTGTCGTGGATTTTATTCAGTGCAAAGTACTGCCGTATGAGATGGGTTGCTAGAGATTAATGCATGCATTTCAAGTAGGAACCCCCTTCCCCCCACAAAAACTTGGCTTACTGGATCAGCATGGCTGTGAGGATTAGAGGCATGCTTTAGAGAGAGCAGCAGAACTGACACTGCATGGAGCTGTGCATGACCTGTGTTGTAGTCAGTTTTCATGGTGAATTGCTGTAGAAAAGAATGCACAAAAAGAGAACATGGGTTTTTGAAAGAGGATATGGATCTGGCTGACATCTATGCATTTGATAAAAAACTGTTTGTCTGGTGAAGATTACAAAGAGAGAATAAGCTCAGTTTTGCAAGTCAGTGTTTAGGAACCAGCTGGCCAGTCACATGTGACTTAATATCCAGTACGTCAGCAGATAGGGTTATGTTACAATCACTTGAAGTTACAGACTATCTTGCAGATGAAATAAGTTTGTGATGAAAAGGGCACTACTTATCACTTCCCTGAAAGGTGTTAAATCTACCTCCCCATAACCTATCCACAGACACACACACCCTGCTGTTCAGCTACAGAAGTGTGGTAAAAGTGTCTCTTTCCTTTCCCCACCCCATGAGTACACTGATAAGCAGGGTGTGTGAGTAGATGGAAGTATAAACTGTTCGGTTTGCCTCTGAATGCAACAACAAGACACGAGGTCAATGTGAGAAGTACCTACATGAGTATAAGACTTCCCTGTGTAGTGTCTCCCTCTTCCTGGCATATTCTCTTTGCGGTACTGTGATTGGTAACAGGATGACTAGGGAGACCTTGCCTCTCAGGCATATCTTGTGGAATGTTCTCTTGGGTAATTGATGTTGGCGATTGCCTTTGGACCAGACTACTTTGAATTTTCTGTCAAACATTTGTTTTTATTGGATGGTCCAGACATTTGCAGTTGGTCTTCATGTCTTGAGCCCTCTGGACCTGACCCACTCAGTCTTCTGGCATGAACCAATCTCTCCCCAAAACTAGCATTAGTTCCAACAGGGAACCTCCATTACCTTGAAGGAACAGCAGCATAGCCTCTGCCACTTGCCTGATGTTTTTGAGGTTCTGGTAGGAGATGACCGGGTCCTTTTGTACCAGGGTTTTCTCCATAATGGGTCCAGTGGAGGCCTTAGAAAAGCTTTGGCACCTTCATCACATAGCCAGAATTGGAGCTTCTGCTAGATCCACAGAAAGTGACTAGTCCAATTCTGCAGTTATTCTTCTTGGAGTGAACAGCAGGTTGGCCTCTCAGGCTTCTGAGACTGTTCTGTTCAGGCCAAATTCTCCTAGTAGACTGTTCTTTCAGGGCTAAAGTCCCATTCCAAGTATGTGACAGATGAAGTTTCCACAATCTGTCAGAGAGAGCATATCCATCAGAGCAGTTTATCCTTCCATTTGTCGGCAAATATTCAGCAGTAGGCAGATTTGAGGACAGATCTTTGTTGTAGCTGTTGGAATAGTTGCAGTGCCTACATGCTTTACATAATCAGTTGGTTAGTAGAAAAGTAAGGTGAAAGAGTAATAGTTTATGATACAGAAGAGTGTAATGAAACAGGTAAAATGCATGGGTGTCCTTTCCTTTAGGGTAGATTGCACTTGCATTGTAAACTTGTGGGTCAGGATAGTTTATCAGTAGTGCATATGTTATACGGAAGTATCTAGACACCAGAGACTGCTTTGGTTGTGGTATTGGTTTTAGTTGCTTTATTCTGTTGAATATACTTGTACATAGAAGTCTGATTTATGATTTCATTCTTTTGCTTTAAAACTCAAGGTTGCTTGGGTTTGGCCTATTTGTTCTGTATGATATATATACAGTTTTTCTGATGTGTCTTTACTTGTTCAGTGGTTGAAAGATTGTAAGAGGACATGCTTAGATTATACTTCTGTTTTCAATCCTTTTTATTTTGACACTGACAGGCGTAAGAGGAGAAAAGATGGGGGGGAACCTTCATGGAAAAGTATAAAGAATTATTGATCAAGTTCTTGGATTATGCACATTTGAATGTTCTGATATAGATGTATAATTAGAAATGAACTTTTTTTTCTTTTAAAAAGAAAATGCATGCCAATGACAAAAGAGAAAAATTTGTAACTACAGTCAAATTGTCCAGTTTCTGAGCATGCATGGGAATGAACGCCCCATCTGACCAGCGACCTCCCTCTCTCTCTCTGTCTCTGTGCTTGCACGAATTTTTGCATGAGCATGAATCTGCAAAAGACCTCATGGACATGCATGTTAATGTTGCCCCGATCACAACTTTAGCACAGAACAGGTCTGCTGACTTGTCATACTTTTTCTTTCCTCCTCTCACGCCTGTCCGTCCCCAAATTGGCTCCACCCCCCTCCCATCCCTCCCCCCCAAATAGCAATGCCCTGCATGTGACCTGGCTGCAGTAGAGTGTGTCTTGTCTTGATTAGACCCCTTCAGGGGGCCGGGCCAGCATGAACCACTCAACGACCAGCAGTAAAGATTCTATGTCCTCCTCTACTGCCCGACCCAAGACGCCCACCAAGGGTGCCGTAGATTCGCCAAAGGTACGACTGTCTCTCAGGGTTTCCTGCTCTGAGGGCAAGGAGTTGGCTCTGATGTTTCTTATGGGCTTTTTGTTCTGTCTGTCCTTTTTATTTTCATGATGGGGCTTTTTATGTGTTTTTTAAAAAATATTATGCACAAAGAATCTTTTTCACTCTGTAATGCAAAAAAAGACAAAAATCCTTTTTATTTTATTTTGGGTTTATTTTGGTGTGTTTATGTGTTGTTTCAGTAGATTTTTTATTTTTTTTGAAAATATAACTATTGTACATATTCGTATTCAGAGCAACATTGATATATAATAGTTTTATTGTTGTGTATTTCAGAATCTTTAGATTTACTTTCACATTTCCTGGTGTGGAGGGGGGGGGGGGGGGGGGGAACCTTTCCATTGGTGATTAGAAAGATTTGGAAAGCAAATACTGTACTGTATATTTTTGCATATGTGCATTGGTAGTATCCCTAAAGATAACAATTTATGTACAGTTTCTGAACACAAAATCACTTTGTATAATGCATGCAACATGTGCATTTCATGTTATGTATATATTATTATGTCAGTCTTAAAGGGAGGGAGGGAGAGAAATGATAGATAAGAGGAAAGGTCTAATTGATAAATGATGGAAGGAAAGGAGAGTTGGCTTTGAAATAGTTTTGTTCATCGATCTTTGCTGTAAAATGATTTTCATTAATAGTTCTTTTGTTGTTGTTTTTTGGGGGGAGGGTGGTATTAATAGTTCTTTTGTTGTTGTTTTTTGGGGGGAGGGTGGTGTTGAGGCATTGAACTAGCTAAAAAGTGTTGTATGTAGAATCAGTTCAACGTCTTAAAAACCGTTTGTGTGCTGGGAAGAAGCTTTGAAAATGTTAGGAATTGGAAATGAAAAAATACATGAAATAATACAGCTGATAGATGAAAAAGAAGAGAAGAGAACAAAGTTTGTAAAAATATTATTGTCATGTTATTTACTGGCTGTTATAATTTTGTATATATATTTTGCATGTTGTATTCAATGGGTGGTAATGTTTTAACTGAATGGAAACTAAAAACTGTTTAAAGGTGTGTGTGTGTGTGTGTGTGTGTGTGTGTGTGTGTGTGTGTGTGTGTGTGTGTGTGTGTGTATGTGAATGAGTGAGTGTGTGTGAGAGAGAGAGAGTGAGTGAGTGAGTGAATGAATGAATGAATGAGACAGACCTGTGCTCTCTCTGTACTTTGCTGTATTAATTTGTTCCAGTCAGGAAACCTCTTCATGGAAATATGGTTTTGAAAACCAAAACCTTGATTGTTGCTTACTTGATGATAAAAAAACCCAACAACTGAAGGTTTGTGAACTTGTTTGCAAGGGGAAACTTTAACCCAAAACAATTTAAAAAAAAAAATCACCCGACTACCCCTCCCCAAAACAGTAAGAGGGGTAAACGTTTTTGTTTTTCAACTTTACCAAGTAAAAACGAAGAAATGAAAAAGTGCGTCGCATACAGTGTGTAAAAATATTGGAAAAGTTGGGTGAAAAATACTGAAAATTTTCAAAATGCTGGAAAGAGTGTTGTGAGAAGGCACAGGTCATTGTGTGTGTGTGTGTGTGTGTGTGTTGGGTGTGAGTGTTCCATGTTGTCTTCATTCTATTTTTTTCTTTTCCCCTCCCCATATGATTTTCCCCCCCACATTTTGTGTGTGAAAGCCATCACCACGTTCCTGTGCTCACCCCAGGCTGTCATGAACAGGGTCACTCACACTCTTCATGTCCACTAACCGTTTGTTTGGAAGTGACGTTGTAGAGGGCTCATTCTTCCCCTTGTGTTCAGAACACCCTGAGTACTAACCAAAGTGTAAATATGCATGAAAGAAAAGGATTTCCTTTTTTCGGTGGGCAGAGGGGGGTGGGGGAGGTGTAGAAGTTTTGTTGTTGTTGTCCTGCTGGAATAAGTTGAATATGCCCTAAACACAACTAAACTCTGGAAAAGTTATCTGAATAATTTAAACATACACATGAAATGAAATTCAGGACCAAAAAAAAGAAGAAAAGAAAGTTACAGATTGTTTTATAGAAATGGATTAAAAGAACATATGTAACTAGTTTTATGCCTCAGATTTAGAGCATGTACTGCATATGTTTTACACCCATGTGCAAACAGACCTCAAGGATTATAATGCATGCGTGCACGCACACACTCACTCACTCACTCACTCATCCTCACTCACACACACCACACACACTCACTCACACACACACATACACGCATACACACACACACACACACACACACACACTCTCTCTCTCTCTCTCTCTCTCTCTAATTCAGTCACTACCCACAAGAATGTAAAGAACACTTGCACATATGCTCACAGACAGGCAGATTTGCACTCATGCATGTATGCACGTGCATGTGCGCGCGTGCACACACACACACACACACAAATTCACAGACACACACACACACACACACACACACACAACACACACACACACACACACACCACACCCAAACCATGACACAGGTGACTTATAAAGCAAGCTTTTCATCACCTTTTCTTTTTGAGGGGAGAGATTTTTTTTTTAAAATTACAAATAAAACAAACTACACGAAAAGGGGTTTTCATATTTCAGCTAGAAACAAAATATTACGTAATAAAACTGTTCATTGTTAACATCTTTTCTGTCATTTGTAATCATTTCCCTTCAGCTGTTACACTTAATCATCCATCAAGTAAGTTAGGGGATGATAATGAGCGTTTTGTCCATTAGATTTCCCCTCGAAAGCCTTTGAATCATTCGTCATCTACCACGTCAAAAGAAAATTCGGGTACAGCCTCAAAAGGACGACCGAAGACCTCTCCAGCTAGGGGTTCACATGATTCAAAGGTAAAGAAACGACAGCGTTAAACTGATGTTTACACAATGAGTAAAAGGTGATGCAAGAACAAAAGTGATGGTAATGGCAGTGTAAAATATGAAAGAATAAGATTCTACTACAGATCAGATTAAAAAAAAAAAAAAGTGTGTTTGTTATTGTCAGTATTTAAAAATGTGTGGTTGTTATTGTCAGTATTTTAAAAAGGTTTGGTTGTTATTGTCAGGTGTAGTCTGTACATTTTGTTTGCTGCTTGGTCTTCAGTTTTATGTTTTGCATTTAGCTATCATGTCATTTGTTTTTATGTTTTGGTTTGTCTTCACACAAAAGGTGAAGGACACACTCTGAACACAAAAACATGCACATTCATACACACATGCAGGCACATACCTACACACATTATGCCTGTGTGTGCAGACACATATGTGCACACATGTATACACGCACGCGCACACACACACACACACACACACACACACACACGCACACACAGATGCGATAGTTTTTGCAACAACACTTGCAAAACAAATTCGTAACATTTTGAATATGAAAGTTACATTATGATAAATAGCTAAGAGGATGGTAGTCTACTATGTGTCATTGCATGGAAGTAAGATTTAATGTGTTCATAGTAAGTTAGGATTCTTTTGATAGGTTGCTGAAAATAGAAGAATGTAAATCTGTTAGGTTGTACCTGAGAAAGCCTGTCAGAATATGGCAGCAGCAGACATATATTACTGTCTATCTCCAGCTATGAAAAAATAATCACATTGTCAGAGAGGGAAGAACTCGAACATTCCATAATCAGTGTAGCATCCTTAAAGTTTGTAGGTGAAAGAATGTGCTACCAGGCGATTGTTAATGGAATTACGACCCTTATGCTGCCTGTGATGCTTTTATGCAACCAGCTAGTCAGCCAACTGCTGATGTCGCATTTATGTGACTAAATCAGCGCCTTTTATTTATTTGCATTGTTTTTATATCAAGGAGGCAGTAGAAGTTGTTTTTGAAAAGATATCTCATGGAAACCATAGTAACTGATAGACCAGATTTGGTTAATAAATGAATAGGTTACCACAGCTGCCAGTTTTCCCCACTTTACTCTCAGCTGCTATCCTTTCCATCCAAGCTGGGGCTAGTTATAGCAGGAACAGACCCCACATGGACTTGGTAAAAGGAAGGGGTGCCCTTATTAATTAAGTACCTTTATCTTTGGGCCTGGACCCTTCACTAAGTTATGCTGGATTTGTGTGCTGTGTACAGCTATTTGAAGTCAGTTGGTATTATGTTCATGCTGCTGCTTTAGCTTGTGCCAGAATGCAATTGCACCACAAAGTCACTGCCAATGAAAGAGTGGTAGGAACTCATGATAGCAGACTGTTCAGTCAGTTTTGCAGTCAGGAGAACAAACAATTTTATTTAATTCTTCTTTAAATCTGTAAATTCGTTGGAGGAAAAAAATGCTGTTGGGATGTTTGTGTGAAATAACTTTAAAAATCTTTTTCCATGTCGTGGTTTGGGTATTTTTCCCTCATCTTCTCTCTTTTTTTCTTCTTTTATTTCATTTTGTCTTCCAAACTAAAGGATATACTGACAAGTGTACATACTCTGAGAAACAAAACTGAGTTATATCAGTCGTACCAGAATGAACAGTTTGAGTGCCAAAAAATGGAGCTAAGTTGAAAAGTTGCTGTTTTGGGTGAATTGTTCAAAATAGAAGGTTGGTGAACCTGTATCGTATGTTTGTATAGATCTGTTAGAGAATAGCGCAGCACCGCTGTGGATACTGCCTGTTTGCAGGTCGTCTGCTTTGAGTGTGTGTAACTGGATTTTGTGAGGAGGATAACGATGATGGAGTGATGCACTAAACAGCTGTTGCATGGACCACTAACCAGTGCTGTGCATGTTGACCACCCCCATCCCCTGGGAATCCTTTTATACTTTGATGTGCAGTGTCCTGTCCCTTTCTTTTTTTCTTTCATTTCGGTTTATTTCATTCACCTTTAGTTACATAAGTGTTACTGGAACTAGTTTTCTGCCCTTGAGGCACGTCCTGTCATTTCTTTATGAATATTCTTCCTTTTTCAGGTTTTGTGAGATTGTTTTGAATGTTTGGTGTGTGGGTGCGGGCATGCGTGTGGGTACATGTGTGCAGAGGTGTGTTTATGTTCTAAAAAATACTGAACTGAAATCATTTCTTAAGCAGACCCTATCATTACTTAGTAAAGCATTTTTTCCCTTCAGCTTCTGTTTGCAATATCTGTACACACAAAAGCAGTAATGTATCTGAACTCCCATTTTAAAAAGAAAAATACAGATTGTACCTATGGTGATGGGCAAAACTGTATGTTTGCTTAGTATAGACGGTAAAAAAGGTAAATGGGTAAAGCGGTTTGAGAACTTAGTAATTACTGAATAACTTTGTCAAGTTTTTAGGTGTGGACTGGATTGGTTCAATCAAATAGAGATTTTTAAATGTTTGCAAACATCACTGATTATTCAAAGGCTGTTTACATGTTAATTTTTATATGATGAATTAGGTGGAAGGGTTGAATTCAAGTTTGGTGTGTGTGGTGTGTGTGTGTTCTTAGCAGGGAGTGATTTTTCATCAGTTATAGGGAAGAAAAAATAAAGTGGAAAATGTATCAATCTCTCTCAGGGAATGACTACTAGTGAAGAACGGGAAATTTTGTTCTGTCATAAACGCTTAAGAAAGGAAAAAATACTTTACCCAGTGTATTTGTTCGAAATATTGTCTTGAAAAAGCCACACACACACACACATAAAACTATGACCCTGAATCTCTTTCGACCTTGAAAAGATAGAGAAGGAGCTCTCACAATCTTTGGTTTTTGTTGTTGTTTTTAAAAGAAAAAAGTAAATGATATGTTGTTAGAAACTCCTTGAAAAAGATTGAAGCTGTGAATGTTTGTTAAATTCAAATTTTTCTGCCAAAAGTTTTGTTCTGTAGAAATGGTGACTGTCAAAGAAAACAACAACAAATAACCCGTGTCATACAAGTGCAAAGGATTGTTCTCACTAAATTCCATGATTTTTTTTTTACTGTAATGCCACATTTTATGCAACATTTTAAATGATACATGGATTGGCATCGGTACAATAGTATGTGTAAAAAGGCAAACTACCTCCTTAAACAGTCACATGACTTAAAAGATAGCTAAAATTTTCACTTGTAAATGCTGCCTACCATTTAGTATAAAAATGTTTATCTGTCTATGCAGAAAGTTTGAGATCTGATTTGGGGGGAAAAAGGAAGATCATTGTCAAATTTTCACTGATTTTCTTAAAACATTCATTGTACCATTCACTCTATTTAAGTGGCTGTAACCTGATACCATTTTAAGTAGAAAGATGCTTCTTCTTTCTTCTTCAGCTTTCCCTGGCCATGCTAAATTTTTATTCCGGTCTGGATGGCAAAGTCTGCAGTATGTAAAAGATACACAGTTTGGAAAGAGCAATTTTTCTGCTTTCACATGATACAGATAACTGTCTACCTCCCAAAATCAAGTTAAGCACCTATTTATGAGAACAGGTCACGAAAGGTTAACACAAACCTTGACAATAGGGAACACAGACCATGAAAGAGTGAAAACAGACCATGGAACAATGAAAACACTATGCAAACAGTGAAAAAAACATGTGCAAATGGGAAACACAGACCAAATAGATACTGAACACAGAACAGGCACGCATTGAACACAGACCCCGTCTAAAAATCATGATAGCATACCATGCAGAGAGAAAACACAGACTGTGCGAACAGTTAGCACAGATTGTGCAAAAGATATAACAGTGTGAGCAGTGAACACATACCCTGCAAACAAAGATTGTACAAAAGGGAAAGCAGACAAGGCAGACACAGATGATATAAACAGGGTACGCCCTGAAGTCAGAATGTAGCTACCTTAATGGTGGGTAAAAATGATCAGATATGCACAATTTTACCATTCGTGAACCTCAGATCTTTAGCTGAGGATTGGAAAAAAAGGAAAAGGGTATGCGGACAAAGTAAACAACAGTGAAAATGACTGTGCCTCCATTTTCTGTGTGTTCTTGTTTAGCAACCAATTTGAACAGCAGATACATTAGTCCATATTCAAGTAGTGGAATGGGATTGATTCCATCAGACTCTTGTACCACTTCACAGGAGTGTGGGATAACATTATGGGGGGGGGGGGGGGGGGGGGGGGGGGTCTACTTAGCAGATAGGTTTGGTATAATCAAAATAAGAAGAAAGAAAAAAATCGCTAAACGCTTAGAAAATAGAATGTGTCTGTGGAAATGATGGGGTAAACTTCTTACATTCGAGTGATTCTGGAGTTTTTGTCGTACATGGAAGAGAATAAAAGCAAGTAAATATGTAACTGATGCATCTCTCTCTCTCTGTGCCCCCCCCTCCCCCTCTCTCTGTCTCTGTCTCTTTCTCTGTCTGTCTGTCTCTCTCCCCCTCCCTCTCTCTCCCCCTTCCCTTGAGGGCTGGATGTAAAAAAGCATGTAATGCTTAATCTACTACCCTCTGAAAAATAAAAAATTGTTGTTCCCTCTCTCTCATGTGTTTTGTTTTATTTTCAGGGGGAAGGGATAAACACTAGACATGTAAATTAAGTCTTCACTCTTTTTTCCCCGCTGCTTTTTGTGTTTGTAGAATACATGAAATCAATAGCTATTCAGAAAAATAAAAAGTGATTTTGTCTTCACAGCCGCGATACAAGACAGTTTCTGGAACTGTGCAGATCACACCATCTGGCACGAGGGCGACAATGCCTGTGCGGAAAACTCCACACACCCCTGGCTCAGCACCCTCTTCCATGTCGGCCTCTGCTTCCTCGGCCTCTGGGAAAAGTTCTGTGTCGTCACAGAGCCACAGCACTAGCATCCCTCGAAGGAGCACGATCGGTCCTGGCGACACTCGGCCTCAGACCTCTGCTGAAAAGTCCAGGCCTACCAATGGACAGGACATTCGAAGGTGAGTTGTTTGGATCTAGTTGGTTGTTGTTTCTCCAGGTGTCCAGGCTTCTTTCTCTGTTCTGAGTAAGATACAAGTTTACCTTTTCCAACCAAAAGCAACGTGGAGGAGGACTGTAGAAAGTGAGATGAAGGCCATGCAGCACTCTTGGGGATCAGTGACTAGGTTAGCCCAGGATAGGCAGGAGTGGAAGCGCTTTGTTGCTGCCCTACACACCACTGGGTGTAATGGTTGATGATGATGATGATTACCTTTTCCATGAGTTGGGACGCTTGTAGGAGAAGAAATATGATAGAAGTGAGGTAGTCACTTCAGCAGAATGGAAGGTGGAGAGGATGAAAGCTAAAAGGCATGGAAGGCTAGTCAGGAGTCTTTTTGTTAGAGAGGAGCCTGTGCAACAAGGAGATGTTAAGCTTTAGCAAAATAACAAGCAGAGAGAGTAGAAGGAAACAAAGCCGAAAGGCATTGGAATGGAGCTTGTGGAGAAAAAGAGAGAAAGAAAACAACCTCAACCTGAGACTATAACAAGAAGATAGGATTTGATTGCAACCCCAAAACAAACCAACAAAGGTGATTGTTGTTTGCTATCACCCACTGAATGCGTCTGAGTCAGATCTTAGTATGTGGAGTCAGTTATTTAGTAATGTTGGAATACAAACATATCCTTGCATGAGTTAAATTCCTGACAAAACCATTTTTTAATTTGTGTGTGTGTGTGTGCCCAACAGCCATTTACCCAATTCCTCCAGCGCTTCGTCTGATGTGACTTCACCTCCAGCAGCACGGCCGAAGGGTCACACCAAGTCAGCCAGCATGTCGCAGTCCTCGCGCGTCACAGACTTGCCCCCTCTCACCACTGACCCTGACCACAGGCCCACGTGAGTCTCCAGTGAACAAGGTTGCCCACTCCGTAAAGCGTGGAATCTGCTTGATTTTTCCAGTCTTTTCAATGCCTGATTCCTGTGGAAAAGGACCCTCCAAAAAAAAGTTACAGATTGTGGCAAAAATGTCCCTGAAAACGCTCTTGAGAAAACCTGTACAGATTTTCTGCAGTTTATAATTTGAGAATTTTGATACAGATATATATATGTGTTTGAGTAGCTACCAACCTGTACAGATTTTCTATAGTTTATAATTTGTGAATTTTGATACAGACATATATGTGTTTGCTAAGAGTTTATGGATTTTCAAACTTCTAAAGGGAAAAAAATTAACAGTGATTTCACATTGAGAAATTCAGCTTCTCCTTCATAGAATGATTTTATAATCCAAGGGAGGAAAAAATAAATAAAAATTTTTAGTAGAGAAACACAAAAGACACTCCCACCTTTCCCTTTAATTTCATTTTTCTGGGGAACATACAGTTGTTTATTTTAATTAAAACATCAGTGAAAGTAGTTCCAAAGTGTTCCCAAATGAGAATGTGGATGAAAAATGTCTCTTGGAATTGCGATTCTCTGAAAAGAAAAAAAGAAAAACATCGCAAGAATGAGGACTGAACTGATTTAAATCTGTCAGCACTTGTTCATGATGACAGTAATATCAAAATCAGTGTGTTCCCATTTGATGTGGGAAACCTGAATTGTATGTAAGGGCTTTGCTAACTAAGCTGCTGTGCAGTGTATCGCGAAATGATGTATTCTTGTCTTTTTGCCAATAGTGAAATTTGTTAACAAGGAATGCTGGATGACATTTTTCATGATGATGGCATTAACCATGGGCATCCCAGTAGTAACTATAGTTGCTGAAGTATATAAATTTCCTACATCCAGAGGCAGCTATAGTTGCTGAGCTATATCAGTCTCATGTAGCCAGTGGTGACTATTGTCAGGGATATTAATCCAAAGGACTCACAATGTTGTCGCCTCAACTTGAGTCAAAAGAACATCAAAGAACAGTTTGGAGGCAAGGGATGAGGGTCGTATGGTAATTTTCTTCAAAGTATTATAAGGTTCAACAGGGATTACCGTTGGGCTGTCAATAGACTCATTTTAATCAGAAGCGCTTTGTAACCCGTAACAGAACATCTTGTGCACACGTCAAAGCCTGATCTGCTTTTTGGAAGAGTAGGGCCATTCATACTGGTAAAAAGGAATTACAGAAAATGAAACAATGAAAATTTTTTTTTAAAGCATTCACTCTGTTGTTATGTTTGGATGTCATCCCTGAAGTCGGAATGCAGTCACCTAAATGGTGGGCAAAACGGGTCACATACACAAAAATCTCACCATCAGTGAACCTCCGAGCTCTAGCCAAGGAACAGGGGGAAAAAATACACCTGGGAGACTGAGAAAGTACTAATCTGCTGAATACAGTGAAGATTTTAACTGAAAGTTGAACACAAACCTCTAACATGTGGCTGTGTTTTTCACAATCAGTGACAGTATCATTTGTTACGAATCATTCTGCCTGAAAGGAGCAAGTGAGGCCGAAAGAGAAAGCCAATGGCTGTGTTTACAGGACCGCCCCAGGGAAGTCTTTCCCCGTATCTCCACCAGCCACCAGCAAAGGGCCCAACTTGCAGAGAGGGTCTGTGGCCCGCAATACATTCCATGGCAAAGATGCCCGCCGACAGGTCCAAAGCCCCTACAACGGGCCAGGTGGCGCTCCCTCCCACACTGTGGACACGTCGGCCATGGGCCCAGGAGGTGCTCGCCCTTCTTTCTTCAACAGAATCACCCAGAAGTTCAGTCGGAGGTGAGTCACTGAGTTTCCTTACTGTTGTCGTTAATTAACGTTTGTTCTTGTGGCTTTCGAGTTGTGTGGGCTTGAGATGAGGGATGTATTGTGCTTGTGAAGTGAGTTAGGCTTAATCGGAAAGAACAAAACAAAAATAGGTATGGCATGGGTTGACTTTTTTAAATAGAAAGAAAAAACTTGCGGCATGGATTTATGTTGCTGTGCTTATGTGGTAGACGAGCAAGCCACTGACTGAACAGCCAGGTTTTGTCAATGAATTGTGTCAGTTGCTGTGGGTTTGAAGACCAAGGCTGACCATTTTCAAGCCTCTTTTTTTGTTCTTTTTTTCCTTCTCTGTTTTCTTTTTAATCTGATGTGCAATGGAGTAGCTTTTTTTTGTTTGATTGGTTTGGTTTTTTTAGTAATGGAGTCGCAAATGTTGACCTGTGTAGACATGCCTACCATTCCAGCTAGCTTGTTTTTCTCCCAGAAAATCAAGAGTGTTCACAGAGTTTTGAAAACACAAGCTTTAATTGGTTGTGTGGGAAAAGTGGAGAAAGGACAGTTGTGCTCTTGTGTTTAGTAGGAGTTAGCCCCCTTCAGGAGTGGCGGAGTCATCTTTGAAGTCGCTTTCTATTCAAGATTGCGTTGTAAAAATCTACCCAAGTCAGTTCAGCTGAAAATTGTTCTCCCATGCAGGAGAAAATGACTTATCAAACACATTCAAAGTTGTTGAATGGACTAAAGTGAGAAGTAGCCCTTCACTAAGCCAAGTGGACTCATGCTTTTTGGAACATTTGCACTTGTGATGTTTCCATCAGTCGGGATGGTGACATGGCATCTGGCAAAAGCAGAAGGCCACAGTGAAATAGAATAAAAATTCTGATTATTCTTTGATGGAAATTTAAGTCACAGAATGTTTTGAAATAGCTGTAAATTATTTTATATATAGATATTATATCATAGCTATGTGTGGAATGTTTGGTCACAATTGAAGGGGTTAAAGAAAAACAACTGGTAGTATACCTTTACCCAAAGAATAGTGTGTGCTGCGGAGTATTATCATTATTCAATATCATTTTTATTGATTATTATTTATTTTTATTATCATCATAATATTTCAGCACAGGCACAAAGTGGAGACACTTGCACTCTGTATCAACCACCTAATCAAAATGGAGTTCGCACAGTCCGTTAATTTTTTTAATGTTTGAAGTCCTAATTTTAAGGCCTTGAAAGTCCTTAAAAATCAGACATGTACCACAAGGTGCTTGAAAAGTACTTCAATTTTTACAAATACAGATTGTGATGGGAAAGTGGGGGGGAGGGGGGGGGGGAAAGATGTGTGATCACGTTGGTGTGAATTTTTAGAACAGTAATAAAGAGGAGTGGAAACTGTGAGTGCTGTCTGAATACCAAGGGAAAGGGGAGGAGCTCTCTCAGTGGAAAGGGGGGTGGATTAGAGGAGGTACGTTCATAGGACCAACAATGGGTTTCATGCACCATTTGACTGAAGAGGACTTGCAGCTTGAAAGCAGAAGGATGAAGAAGATAGTAGGAGTTAGGTGGGGGGGGGGGGGGGGGGGGGGGGGTTTGAGTGGCTTTCATTACTAGCTGGTCAGGAGTCATGACCTGTGGACTAGCGCGCCTTTCCCTTCCAGGACTTCTCTCCCCCTTCTTTTGTGCATTTTACCCCCACCCTCCCTTTGCCCCTTATATTTTGCCCACTTATTCTGCCTTTCCAGCTGCTCTGATCTAGTTTTCTGAGCAATAAATCTGCTACGTCTGTCTGCCTTAGACAATCTCTCCCCACTCTACCTTCCATCCCTCTGACTCTGTTTGTCTGTCTCTCATTCCTCAGGCATACACACAGGTACTTACTTACACACATGCACATGCACATACTGCACATGTGTATGCTTATACACACTGCGTACACACACACTCAAGATAAAATTCATTTTTGCGCACATGCTCAATGTGCATGCAAATGCACACCCACGTTGTACTCATGTGCTTGCATACATACACAAACACATACATTGTTGAGACACACAGATTTACACAGACACTGGCACTCCTTCACTGACTCGCTCACTCAGTTTTCTCTTTCCTTACAGCAGTTGCTTTACATCCCGTCACCCCCCTCCCCCCCCTCCCAGTTACCCAGTGAGGGTGAATTTGTACAGTTAAAACAGGTTGAGTTGGTACATGATGTTAGAACAGTGTCCTGGCATAGCTCTGTTGATTTAGATTCTGAAAACCAAGCTACAGTGAACTGACAGGAGAGGGGATCACTTAGTTTGTAGCGTTCTATGCTAATTGCGAGCATCGGGTCCTATACATTCCTAGATTTATTACTCAGGGACTTAAGCTAGCGCCAATATTGATTTTCCATCCAGAAGAAGGCATAAAGTTATGGTAATGCTATGGTTTATTTTTAGCTTTGAACCTTGTTCAGATATACACAAATAACTTGTCGAAGGATGTCATTAAAGCTAAAATGGTGAGGTCCTTAAAAGTTCTTTGAAAGTCCTTAGATGGTCCTTGAAAAGTTCTGTACAAACCCAGTAGAATGATGATGTATGATACATAACTGTTTGCATGACTATGTAAAAATGCACATGAAACTAAAACCATATCCTTTGTTCCCTTTTTCTTCATCAGTCCGGGAATGAGGTATTGACTTTTCTGTGCTTTTTCTCTGCGTGTGTTTGCTTTGTATATATGTGTGTGTACGTGTGTATCTCTGTATCTTTTTTGCATTTTCCTTTCACCGCTGCTTGCTTGCTTTTCAACTGACCAACAAAAATCTTGAGTGAACTAATATGTGTTTAAGGGTGCTGAGAAACTGTGCAAGTTGTGTGTTGTTGTGCTGTCTCTTGCTTGGTTGGAGGGGTGGTGTGTTGGAAAGCATCATGATTGTGTGAATCAGTCAGCTTTAGCTGTTCAGACAGGTCTGCTAGTTTGGTTACTGTTGTTTAACTTGGTGTGCTGGATAGTGAAGATCATTGAGAATGACGGTGTGAATATATGTATGTATGTATGTATGTAAATTTTGAAAAAATCAGACATGGGAATTTTCTGCTTTTTGGCAGAAATCAAATCCAGCTTTTTAAAAATGCTTCATGACAACGCACCCGTCCCCTTTCTAAAGACATATTTTCATGCACACAGACACACACAGACACACACACACACACACAGACCACAGACACACACACAACAGACACACACACACACACACACACACACACACACACACACACACACAGATAGATAGAGGTTCTCATGAACCCTGCCCGTAACAGTTTCTTTGAAACAAGAATCTGTAATAATCTTCTCTTTTTTAAACTGTAAAAATGACCAAAGTAAATGACTAGTAAGTTGTACTTTTTTTTTTAAAATGCAGATGGGAAACCATTTTTTTTAAATGCTGTCTGAATTACTCAGTTAAAGTTGACTGCAAAACAACAGCAAAAAAAGGTTGAGTATCAGTCTCCGTAAATCTTTGTTAGGGAAAATATTGCCTTTTTTGTTGTGTGCAAAATGAAGATTTTACAGTTATTTTCATATGGGAAAACTCGCTGAAGTCAGAATGCGGCTTTCTTAATGGGGGGGGGGGGGGGGGGGGGGCAGTTGTATATGCAAAAATCTCACCATTGGTGAACCTTGGGGCTCTAGCCAAGGAACGGGAAAAAACCAAAATCCGGAAAATCTTCAGCTTTACAGAGCAGCGTCCCCTCTTCCCCTGAGGCTGTTGTTGCCTCTGAACCTTTCTGGGGACCTTCATGGCCCCCAGTTCCCCTTGCCCCAACTCCGATACAATGGTCTTTTTCTTTGATATTATCTCTGTCACCCAAAGAGATATACTGCCAATGTCTGATTTATATATAGATATTTTAGAAGAAGAAAAATCTTAGAGTATGTTCCCTTGTACATTTGTGCAGTGCGGTGCCATGTACATTGATGTTGACATGTATTCGATTTCGGTTAGTGATTGTGTAATGACAGGATAACTTAGCCGTGTGTAGTTCACTCCTCTATAATCATGGTGTTTGTGTGCTGCTCTTTTGTCTGTTGTTTTTAACATAGTAAATACACATTTGGGTGATGAGTGAATAACCAACGTAAATCTGTTTGCTCTTTATGTCACAATTTTTGTAAGCATGCCAATTGTCCTAAATATTGGAATTTTCCATGATGTTTCTCAAATTTTAATGCTTTTTGTTGTTGATAATTGCTATCGTGCCTAATTTTCTTCATTCAGATCGGCAATAAGAAGCTTCCTTTGGGAAAATAGGATAGTTGAAATAAACACGTGACAAGAGATTTAAAAAACATTTGTATGTTTAACTGATAAAGATTAAGAGTGCCATGTTTTCTGACTTGGCTTTGGTACGGTTTCAAAATGATGATTTAAATTTTGTAAATTTTTTTTTTATTGATTGATTGATTGATTTTATTTTTTTAAAATTTTTTATGAAGCATTGATATTGTAGATGAGCTGTCCCCTCTGTACCCCACCTTAGTCAAGTCCAGGAAGGCAAAGATAGCATTGTCTTTGCCCTGACCCTTACTAGTTTGCTTTCTGCAATTAACATACCCATCACTTTTTTTTTTTTTCCTCCTGGGCAATTGGCATGCTTGAAGTCCTTGGCGGTGTCTTCGTAGTTATTATTTCTGTCTCTTCTATTTTTGCTGCAAGCTTTACTTCTCTCTTCCGAAGCAATCAGCAGTTGCAAAGGTAACGTTTGCATGTGACAACTACTTGTCCTTGTTGATGATTTCTACTGCTAGTGTATTTTGACAATGCTTTTTCCTCCCCCCCCAAAAAAAATGTTCTTGCTGATGGTTGTCTTTCCTCTCATTTGCTGTTCCATGCCCACCAACATTGGCAGTTCTGCTATCCCTGCTGTCTTACTGTTAACACACTTGAGAATTTGTTACAAATCAGAATTAGTTGGGTTTTTTAGTGAACTGAAGAAATGCATTCCATTTTCATGTTGTAGCATCATATTACATGATCTATATTTTGTGATACTGAATTATATTTCCAGTGCTGTAGGAGATTAGATTGTAAATGTTTTTTTACTGCTCCAAGTCAAAGAGACATAAATGCTTGATTTTTATTGGATTTTTAAAAAATGTCTTTCACATTTGGTGCACATTAATTAATCTTATTCTGTAAAGAAAAACTAAAACTTTTAATGCAAGGGTAAGTAGAGGGTCTAAAAAAAAATCACAACAACAACAAAACAAACAACTGCTACCAGCTAATTTGTGTCTTTTTTCAGACTTCCCACTTTCCACCTCTCAAACCTTGCTTGTACTTGTTGTGCCTGTGTTTAATTGCATTCTCTTATTTAACTACTTTTTAGTTCTCTGCGTGCGTGCGTGTGTGTGCGTGCGTGCGTGTGTGTGTGTATTTACACATAGGTGCATTGTGTGTATGAATATTATGAGAATAAGATGAGAGAGAGGGGGGGGGGGGGGGGGGGGGGAAGAAAGAAAGAAAGAGAGAGGGGGAGGGGGGGGGGGGGGGAGAGAGAGAGAGTTTGGTACCTTATGTTTGCTGGCCTCTATCTGACATCTCTGCATCAGTCTGTGTGAAGATGGAGTTTTGTTTCAGTCCATCATTTTTTCCTGCTTGTGATTTCTCTGATTTAGTACAGGCTGTTTCTGATTTGAATTCAGTTATTTTCTCATTTAACATACTGTACTTTATTTGATTTGAAATAATCTGTTTCTGATTTTAATTAAAATTTTTTTTTTTAAAATTGAAACGCACTCTTTTATCTTATTAAGTTATTTGAAACACACACTATGTCGCAATCTCTGTTTCACAGTGCTTGTTATGGTTACCTAGTGTTGTCTACCATTTCTTTGTATTTTGTTTGGATTTATCTTGAGACAGTTACGAGAGCGGACATGAGCCAACTGCTCCCATCTCGTGCCCTGCCCCTCTTCCCCCAGGGAGTGGCCAAATAAAGACTCTTCACATATCGAAGTAAAGAAAAACCCTGTACAACAACATCTTGCAGTTCACACGCATCTCTTTAACCCAGGCAAACCCTGTACAACAACATCTTGCAGTTCACATGCATCTCTTTACCCAGGCCAAAAACAGTGTCAGTTTTCGATGTAAGCTAAGGGCCAAGACCTACATTAAAATGTTGTTATGTTGAGATTGCCTTCAGCTTTGACAGGGTCTTATCGTAACATAACAACCTGCAGTCTCCTTTAAAGGAGAAAATCCTCTGAAGTCAAGAGTATGGCTGCCTATATGGTGAGGTACATAAAAACAGTCATACATGCATTCAGTGTGCTGTTTCAGTCTTACTGTGATTCCCAAGTGGGATGAGTGAGTCAGAGTGCGTGCACACTCTGGGGACCCCCACAGTGTTAAACATGCCCCCCCCTCTCTCTCGCTCTCAACAGATTATTATATCTTAATTTAAACTCCTTTCTTCTGGTGAGAATATTTTATGGAGAACAAGCAAGATTGGATATGTTCTTTCTGTTCTTTTTAATATCCCTTCTGTGTCTTGTGTTACAATGGCTCAAAACTTTTAAGATGTCTGAATGTTCCTATAGAGTGTGGACTGTGGTCCCATGGATCTCTTAGATTTTGTTTTTCCTTTAAAGCATGTTTTCCCCATAAGTTGTATGCTGCAAGGGCATGGGGTTTTATTGTGTTTTTCTTTTACAGCACAAAATATTTTCCTTCCAATGAACTTGAATCCTATATTTCAAGCAGTTACGTGCTTACTGTAAAGACATTATGATGATACTGAAGAGAGATTATAGAAGAGAAAGGGGACAGAACAACCAGATGGTCAGAGTGTGAACTTTGTGATGGGATATGGTAACTGAAAACCCAAGCTTGAAGTGTGTGCTGTTGTAGAGTACATTAGAGAGGATTTGTCCCCTTCAGTCACTTCTGAATCCATTTCCTGGCAAATCTTTCAAATGAGACTATGGGGGAAAGGGATAGCCTTGTGGTTAGAGCGTTGTTCTTGTGATCAGGTGGCCCAGGTTTGAGTCACCCATTTGAGGGGATTTTTCACATCAGTGCCAGCTCTGCTCTCCCTAAAGTCCTCCAGGGGAGACTGTAAACGGAGGTCCTGCATGTAAACACACACATAACATCTTGCACATGCGTCAAAACCAGCTCTGCTTCTCAGAAGAATAGGCCATTTGTGGCAGTGGGAATGGATGATAGAATTTTCTGAAATGGTGTGGACACTGACATGTTTAGACATAACCCCTAAAGTTGGAATGCGGCCTCATTAATGATGGGTAAATGGTCACTTGTGCAAAATCTCACCATTGGAAAACCTCGGAGCTCTAGCTGAGGAACAAACAAACAAAACAAAAAAAGAATGAAGAAGAGACAACATAGAACACAGCATTCCATGTCTCGAAGCATGCATTTCATCTTGCACGTACATTAAAAGCCTGATCTCTTGTAGAAGAGTAGACCCACTGTAGCTGATGGCAGGGAGGATGGCCTGTGTCATGCCATGTTCAACTTGTCCAGGGCACAGTGTCTGAAAAATTCATGGTAGCGCCGAAGAAGCTCCTGAATGAGTTCAGGGGAGATGTCAGGTCACATAGGAAAAGGATTCATATTGGTTAACATTGATTCGTGTCTGCTGTCTCCCTCATCACCTCATCCCCCACATTGTGTGTGTGTGTGTACAAAGCTGTGGCAGCTATTCCTCAAGTCAGCACTGCACTTACTAAGGACAGAAATTATAAGGTTTTATAAGGCTGTGTTATCACTGCAATGTGTAAATGTCTGCATATATATGTGTGTTTGTGGAAATCCGATAAAATTGCATTTTAATGCATGCTATGTTCTGTGAGGGATCTTTAAATTTAAATTTTCAAACATGTGTATTTGTGGATTCTCTCAAGAAATCAGTTTCAGGAACTGTGGAAAAAGAGGCTGAGAGAATCAGCCTGAAAAGCTTGTTTATTTATGATCGCCCCTGTTTACTCTGAATCAGTCAAGGATAACTCTTTTATTTTAAAAGGAGGGCAAACTAAAGTGGTTGTTTGTGTATGTGGGTCATTCTACAATTTGTGTACTACTTGCGCAATATGGCAGCTGATCAGGAAGTAAAATTGGCTGTTGTCTGTCAGAGACTGCCTTTCTTATACACAGACAAAAGCTTTCACAGACTAAAAGTTTTCACACACTTCATGCCTAACATGCCCAGGTGAGGACAACCAGATCAATGAAAACAGCATTTGTAGCTCCTCTTTTCCAAAGCGCTTTACCCCAACAGCCCTTCAAAAACCCTCTGCCTCTGCAGCGCCCACCCACCAACCAAGCAGTGATGTTCAAGGGCTGACTGCTTTTCCCTTAGCCCACCTTTCCCACAGTCCTCTGGAGGACAAAGGGAATCTGTTGGAAAGGACAGCCTCTTCTGTTGTGGGCAGCCCTACAATACATTAGCAGACATGGAAGGACCTAGGGGCCAGTCTTTGGCTTCTAGAGGTCATAGGGCAGGGGTACAGGCTAGTTCGGGTACAGGGTAGTTCAGACACAGGGTGCTCCTCTGTTAGCAGTGACTCCAACCCCACCTCACAGAGTCTCCCAGGAGCCGGCTTCTCTGGAAAAAGATGTAGTCCCCCTATTCCTTGCCAAGAAGACTGTAGAGGAGTTGCCTTTCTTTCCAGACCCTGGTTTTTATGGAAATCTCTTTGTGATACCAAGTGTGTCAGGAAGTTGGCACCTGGTGCTGGACTTCTCCCCCCTCAGCAAGTTTCTTGAAACCATCCATTTCAAAATGGAGAATCTAGCTTTGACGAGAGAGTTCATCATGGGGAGGACTCATGTAATAGTTTGCTTTGAATCCACATGCAGATAACGCATGGCAGGGAAGGGGTTAACGCTCTGATACTGTTTTAGTAGTCAGTAGGACTGTAGATCATCTTCATCTTCATCATCATAATCATGATCGTCTTCATCACCATCGTCATCATCATCGACAGTAGGGACAAAAGCTGTAATTACCAGAAATATGTGGACAGGCAGTGTAACTTGGTGTTTGAAATCAAATTGTTCCTCAGCTGTCATCTGCTTTATATGCATGGCTGTGTTGTACTTTTAACTGCAAAATCTAAATATTCATCTGTTTTTATTTATGGGATGATTTTTTTTAATGCAAAAGATTGAAAGGCATATGAGGGGGGGGGGGGGGGGGGGGTGTTCGAATTTCATTTTAACTTTTGAATCAAAATGTTGTTTTCATGTAATGTGGAAACTGTTACTGATAAAACAAGCTATTTTTGTTTGCTTTCATGTTTATCTCTGTTTTTGGGGGTGCCAGTGGTTTGGGTTTTTTTCTTAGTGTGTGTGTTTTTAAAGTTTTTGTGTTGATGGGCAACTTCAGTCTACTTCTCTGTAGCTATAAGCAAGAAAGGGATTGTGTTTAGTGTTGTTTGTTTTATGGAATAGCACTGTTGACATAATTGTAAGATCTGAATAGTGATAACAGATGAAGATTTTTATCATAGCTGTAGAGCTTACAGATGTACGTAACCACTGTTACGGTTGGCTGTATTTTCCTGTAAAATTGTTAACAGTTTACAGCATCTAGGAAAGAAAAAATACATAATGCATTCATCAGAATAACATAAAGTGCAGTCATGCTTACCTGTTTTGGGCATGAACCCCCCCCCCCCAGCCAATAGTGTATTCATTCTTCACTGGCTGTTCTATGTGAACATGCACAGTGGAGATAGGTTACTTCTTCACAAAGATCTTACAGCAAACAGATGATTCCATATTTGCCACACCGCATAAGCTAAGAAATCCACTTGGCAGGTGCTTAAGCCACAGCACATCTCACTGCAGCAGTGAAACCTCCTGTGCACGTGGGGTGTTTTCTTGTCATCTCTATCACATGGGACCTATTCTTCCAGGAGAGGGGGTGGCAGGTTTCTGGGAAAGGGGGATAGGTCCTTATTGTATACATGCTTTCACTTTTAGGACATCTTTACAAGTTCAAGAGAATTACTGGGCTATATTTGTGGCTGTGAGCTGGTATTTGTGTAAGTCAGATATGGTAAGTATACGTAACTAAACTGGGATTAGAAACAAAATCCTCCTTTAAGTATGTCAGAAAATGACGGTTGCTCATGATGTAATTTTGTGTCTGTGGTACATGGACTGTTGGTTATTTAAAGTCGGTGCTGACAATTCATTCCTTTCATTTTCAGAACGGAATCAGGACTGCAGTATTCTCCTCAGCCCTCAGCAGCCTCAGCCAGTGGGCGGCCCAGGCAACTACAGTGAGTTCATTTTATATGTATAATACAACCGTAACTCACTCCTAGTGTTATTGCTTATAGGTGGGCTTTGATTCTTTGCTGCTAGGGTTTGTATCAATCCACTCTACTTGATTGTAGAATATTCTCAGTGTTTTATTCATAAGTGGGATTAGGGATGTCAGGTGAACTTGTTTCCAGGGAAAAGCATTTTCATTTGCAAATAATGGGGCTAGCTGTTGCAGATTAGCATGAGCAAGGTGGAGGGGGCCTGGGAAAAATACTTTGTTAGACTGCAGCAGTGCAGAAAAATGTGCATGGTTAGATAGTTCTTCTTCCTCCAGTCTTCTGCTAAATGAGTTTCCCCATCAACTAAATCATGAAAGCAAGGGTCAGAAGTTTGCCAACTATTTTGTTTGTTTGTTTTCTGTTCTTCTGTGGAGTTCTTGCTCTGCTGTTCCCACACCGCTCGTTCCATCCTCCTCCCCAAAGCTGGAATGCAGCTGCCTTGATGTTGGGCTATCAGTCACATATGCAAAATCATACCATTGTTGAACCTCAGAACACTAGCCGAGGAACACACACGCACGCACGCACGCACGCACGCACACACACACCACCTGATCTCTCTGTCCCAGCTTTACCTGGGTTAGTTATATCCTTTTTATGGTGTAGGCTTTTTTGTGTACACATGTATTTCTGTGCCTGTGTGTAATGACATGAGAGACAAGTGGGTAGGGGAACAAGAGATAGGCCCAGAGTCTTGTAGGCTACAATCTCTTGAAGTCATCTGTCACTTTTTTGACTGTCCTTCAAGTAGATGTGCATGCAAAAGATGAGGTACCCCTGTGAAAAATCCCATGATGTATGTGAGCTTTTTGTCGGCTGTGAAAGATTAATATTTTGGGGTGTGGAGGAATGGGGTATAGGGGGTTGGATTTCAGGGAGATATACTTGGCTATTGTTCCTGACAATGGAACAAGTTGTTTGTACCTTTTCCTCTTTTGGTGTTTGTTTTGGGACTTTTGTGTTTCATTTGCGTTGTTTTTTCCCCCCCGGGTATATGTCTTTATATAGTATCTACACAATCTTGTCTATAATACCTTCCTCTCCATCTGAACCACGTCACTTCTCATCTCTCACACTCTTTGCTAATTTAACTGAAATAACTTTGTACTTGTACTTTTTTTCGTTTTTGCTAACATTTTGGGAATCTTAAGTGCACAGTTGGTGGGAGTTATAAGTCATGAGAGGTAAACAGCAGCAAAAGAAAATACCCCAGGCTATAGAACAATAAAGAATAAGAGAGACCGCGCAAGCAATGTGGCTACACGGCATTGACCTTTTCACCATCAGCAAACTGTTCTGTCTGGTCAGGTCAGCCAACGATCGGGATCCTGACGGTTTGAAGCCGCGCTCGCTGCGCTTTACGTGGAGCATGAAAACGACCAGCAACATGGAGCCCAGTGAGATGATGAAAGAGATCCGGAAAGTGCTGGACTCCAACAATTGTGACTACGAGCAGCGGGAGCGCTTCTTGTTGCTGTGTGTGCACGGGGACCCCAACACAGACAGCCTGGTGCAGTGGGAGATGGAGGTGTGCAAGCTGCCCCGCCTCTCCCTCAACGGCGTACGCTTCAAACGCATCTCCGGCACCTCCATAGGTTTCAAAAACATTGCTTCCAAAATAGCCAACGAGCTGAAGCTATGAGAGTGGTTGTGCTGTGTGGAATACCTGTCGTGTAGGGAGAACAGGGGGATGGGGAACAACAATAGTGATCGGGAGGGAAAGAATCGTGTGGGTGGGGTGGGGTGGGGTGGAGAGGAGAGGCTTCTTTTTTTTTTGGCTTTTTTTTTGGTGTCTCTCCCAACTGGAAAAAAAAACCCTTGAAAAATATTTGAACAGTCTTCTCCATTAAAAGGAAGATGGTAAGGGAGGACAGTAAGCACCATCGGTTGGGTTGGATGGTAACACCTTCGGTTGATAAAAAGACCTCGTGCAAGAATGGAGTCTCCTGTTTTGCAGCAGCAGCAGCAGTTGTACAGATGTCTCAGCAAGTGTGTGTACATGATTTGTACTTCCTGCTGTCGGTGTGTGCCTGATGACGAACGGACAGGGCTCCTCTGTGACATCACACTCGCTGGTGGAGCTCATTGTCAGTGACGACTGTGGAGTCCTTTGGGAAACTGAAGAACTGGAGGGACAGGCAGAAGGGGTGGAGGGGGAGGGAGGCTGTGGGTGAATGAGAAAGGATAGCTTGAGCGAGTCTGGTGACGATGGAGAATGTGAAACTGGAAATTCATCTTTCGGTGGGGGGGGGTTTCTGGTGGATTTTTTGGTTTGAAATTGCAGAATGCTTTAACTATTGAAATTCCTCCTCCCTGTCCCACTGCCAATCTGTCAATATGTGGTTCTGAATGTTGATCACTTCTATTAATTAATACAGTAACCTTGAAAATGTGCTTGAAAGCAATTCCAATATTGACCAATTGGTTTTTATTTTGTTACACCTTTTTCTCAGAGTGGACCTTCAGGTCTGACAGCGATGGAGCAGTGTGTAGACTTGTTGATTGATCCTAGTGTAATAATGGAGAGAATTCAGTCCACGTTCATTACAGAACTGTTGAGGGCCAGTGGTTGTACTCGGGGGATGCCAGTTCAGACTCTGGATTGGGTGCACAAACACAAGGAAGTGGGAGTTGGTTCATGGCTGTAGTTACGGTGAAGAAATAAATGTTTCAAGATGCATGAAACAGGCTAACAGTCATAAATATTGGAGATCAGCCACCACTGATCCGCTTGTTCTTTTTAATTGGACTTCCAAGTCCAGTTCAAATCATGAAAGAAATACATCAACAAACATTTTAATTTGTTGAGTTTCAAGAGTTCAACAAAAGAGAAGGAATTGGGTGGGTTTTAAAAAAAATTATTTACTTTTCTTCTGTTGCATTGTCTGAGTATGTGGAGTCTTGTCCTTTCTAAATTATCTTTGTTTGGTTTGTTTGTTTTTCTTCTTGTTCTTTTAGATAGGTAATTTTCTTTTTTGAAGTAGGAGTCCAGTTTTCGTGAGAAGCATTTTGCTGCAACATTTGTGAGTGATTGACGAGAAAGAGAGGGGAAAATTAAAATCAGGGAAGTTTTTCATGCAGTGTTGTGAAGCTGTGATAACTGACCTTTCATTCTCCCAGAGAACATTGACTATATTTGAACATCTCCATTTGTTGTGGGCAGATAGACGCAAGTGTGTGAGTGGTGGGGGACCCTGGTGTACATATTATTCAATCATACAGCAGCTTGCTTACTTTATTTTCTGTGCTGTGGGTGGGAGAGGGAGGAGGGGGTGACCCATGTCCTTCAGCCGTGGTGAAGGACAGCCTGTGAAAATGATAGTGTGCGTTGGAATTTAGCCGTTAGGGGAGCAGAGAAGAGAGTGCATATGATCTGTGGATCTTTCTGAAGCAAGTCCTTATTTTCTCATTTCCCTGTGATAACAGGCGATGCAGCATATGCATTGTGGGAATAAGCGTAAAGTTTTTGTTATGAAACCCTTGTTCGTGAATCATGAGAAGTCCTTTTTTTTTCTGTCTAAGGAAAATTTTCAATGAACAGTTGCATTTTTATCACGGACAAGGCTTCAGTGATTATTATCTTCTTTTTTTTTTTTTTTCAATAAAGGAGAGAGAACAAGTTTAAAAAATACAAAAAAGGGAATAGGGGGTGGGGTGGAGGATTTTGAGAACTTTTGCAGCATAAGTATGCCAGGTTTTTGTTGTCTTTTTTTAAACAAACATTTCTAGGCTGTGGCCACCAAGAATCATGAAATCAATTAATTCCTACATCTTTTATATGATGTATGTCTGAATTCTTCCCCTCTTGGAAACGCTTTTTATAACCCCATAACTCACTTCCCCTCCTCCCATTTTAAAAAAAAATATAAAAGAATTTTGTGCTTGAGCGTAATGTTAATATTGCTTTGAATTATGTAAGTGATTTAATCCGATTTATTACTTTTTCCTTTGATGAAGAGGTATGACCAGAAGAGATGTGTTAGTAGTAAGTAGACAGAAGAGGTAGATTAGGACATTTGTGTTTCTCCCCGAGCACCTAAATCCAAAAACATGATGCTTCACATCTCCTCTACACCAACGGTTTTTTCGAAGCCCATTTTTTTGCAAACAGGATGTCGTGAAACACTTACACATGTACAAATATGCTTGTAAATTATGTGGGCACACTTGGAAAAAAAAAGCTTGCTGCTCCTCTACCCTGGATCATGCACTGATAGGAAAAAACTGAGAGAAACGTGTCGAGAGAAATGGTGCATGGTTGCCGGCTAGAGATGTTGGATGAAGAGGAGTGAAGATGAGGGAGTCCGTTATAAATGGGTATTTTACCGTGTAAAGGGGTGAGCTCAACATTCAGCCTTGGAGCAGTGCTAAATATTTAGAAATGTGGACAAAATATGGTTTCTGCTTTGACCACCTTGTAGTTTGGTTTGGCTTTTTTCTTTTTTGGTTGTTTATGATTTCTTTTCATTTTGGTAGGAACATTCTGTCTCTTCTCAAGAAATGTTAGTCATGTGTGTCCTTTCCTTATCTCCAGATTGTTACATGTGTCATGTTTTTTTTCTCTCTTTCTCTCTTTTTTTAAATCTCAGAATTGTTAATGTTAGACATATTTTTTCCTTTTTTTTCCCTCTCCAAATTGTTACATGTTAGACACTTTTGCTCTTTTCTTATCTCAAAATTGTTACGTATTAGTCATGTTTGTCTTTTTCTTATCTCAAAATTGTTACATTTATATGCATGTGTGTGGCTGTATGCTTTAACTTTTGCCTAGAAAATGTAATTGCGTCTTTTTCTGTTGTTTTAGCTTTGAGGACAGAAAAATAATTGAAGAGTGATACAAATCACAGGACGGTTATCGGCTGAAAAATTGTTCTGCGTCTGAGAATTGCTTAAATGCGAAAAAGTTTTTTTCTTGGGCTCAACACTTTTTTTTCCCCATCCAAAATATGATTTGAATGGCACCAAGTCACTATGTGCCTGTTGTCTGGGTTTTTTTCTTTTAAAACTTCAAACAGGTATCATCTTCAAGATATTTTCCAGGCAGGCATTTCATTATATAGGTACATTTACCACATGTTTTGCACAGTCACAACAAATAAAACATTGAGCTGTAGATAACAATATTATTTCCTCCTTACATCGGTCAATGTTGTAAGATTATGATAGTTGGTCGGACCCGTTTCTCAGAAGGCACAGTAAATGGAATGAAGAAGAAGAGACTGTAGAATGACACAATGTGTGATAGAGAAGAGTTGGAGAATGCTTCCTAGGCTTCTTGATAAGCAGTTAACCGGTTGAGAGTACAGATTTCTTCAGAGGTTCTTATTTTTAGGCTGCAGGGTCTTCACATCCTTTGTCTTAAAATGTTCTGACAGAATGTAAAATGATAGGTTTTTGAATACCTAAGATGATAGGTTTTTGAATACTAAACCAGGCCACAGATTCACTTCCATACTGGCCAGTGTTTCTCTCTTTTGGCAGTTTGCCCCTTTTCTGTGTGTGTGAGTATCTGTGAGACGGGGTAAATAGCTTTGTTTGTTTGTTTGGTGAAACAGACAGGAAGAAAGATGATAAAGTTGCTTGCAGGTATAAAATGGACAACACATGAGAAAATTGTGGTCATAGCCAGACCAAGGTACACACACACACACACACACACACGAGACGCTTCTAAGTAAATTTTTTTTTTTTAATCACAATGTGGCCTTCCAGCAACATGGAAAACGATGTTGCAGAGACATTTTGTCCGAATACTCACTACAAGGAAAAAAACAAAGAACAAATGGGAAAGCGTGGATGATCGCTAGTCACAGCACTAAACAGCGAGAGAGACCAGCAAGAGAGAAAACTCTGCAACAGATGAGAGCTTGGTGGTGCCAGGCGTGATTCCACAATACCTATAAATGAAAATAGTCTAGCTGCATTTATCACACCACTGTCTTTTAAAAAAAAAAGTTGGTGCCATACTTCTTTTTCCTCCGCAAGTTATGGTGATGTCATCAGTGATGACCACGATGCGGTGCGTGTCATCACTAGGTGTGGTGGCTTTCTGCCTGTTTTCTCTTCCCGCTACAGCGTGCCTTGCAGATCGGCGGGAACCGAGTTTCTTGGTTACGCCATATAATTTTACATATATACATAACTTCACACCGCCAACAGCCAGTCTAGACCGTGCAAGTGACTTGTTTTGATAACGCTTAGAAGCAGTCAGCTTTTGATTTGAAAGAATAACCTACATTTGATGTAGTTTTTTTGTTTTTTTAAAATCAGATTTTAGCATTTTGTGTTTTTCGAGTTCAGTACTTCTCACTTCAAGATTTTAGAAAAGAGTAGTTGTTACGAAAATACACTGTTAAGCGCACTTTCTCCCTCCTCTTCACTGTTTGTTTGATTACACTATTGAGTACACATTTTTCATCTACACTTTTAAAAAACAACAACAAACAACCCAACTGTTTCATGTATTTAAACTGCAAAATGTTCTAGTGTTCATTGTTCCAAGTATAGTTGTAGATATTCATCATGAGGAAAAATGTTTTCAGCACCCGTAAAAGTAAAATATTGTCAGCTTATGTGGATCCCCGTATGATCATTTGATCTCTTGGGGGGAAAAAAAGAAGAAAAAAAAAGAAACAAACCCCTAGTGCTTGTATTGAAGTATATGTTGAAGCAAATGACAACAACATCTGATCTCTTGGTTTTTGGAGCATCGATATGTAGTTAGAATTGTACAGCCGTGATGCGTGAGTGTGCCTGCTTTGTATAAGCAACATGAACGAGTGTGTGTGTGTGGGTATGAGAGAAGCCTCAGGTCTTGTGATGAGTTATATTCTGTGAGAAGAAGTTGCTGTGTATGATTGTTTGTTGGTGATTTGTGCTTGTGTTCAAAACTTGCACTGTTTTACGAGAGAGAGAGAGAGTTTTGGGCTTTTATAAATCTGGTTGGTTTGGAGGGTTGTTTTGTATTTTACTATTGCTTTGGTATCTCAGTATATAAACAAATAAATGTCTTAGAAAAGAGTAGTTGTTACGAAAATACACTGTTAAGCGCACAGTGTAATCAAACAAACAGTGAAGAGGAGGGAGAAAGTGCGCTTAACAGTGTATTTTCGTAACAACTACTCTTTTCTAAGACATTTATTTGTTTCCCTGATAGGGAAACAAATACAGCTGCAGAAAAAAAAAAAAAAAAAAAAAGGGTGAAAGGGTGGCGCAGCGCTAAGTGGCGACGCGTTCTCCCGCTCTCCCCGGGGAGAGCAGCCCGAATTCAAATCTGAGCGCTTTGATTTGTTGCTTTACAAGATTCAGCGCTATATAAATTCCATACATTATTATTATTATTATTATTAATTTCTGCTGTAGTATCTCGGTATATAAACGAATAACTGGAAACATTATCCTTCTTTCGTTTTTTGCTTTCTTTTTCTTAGACTTAAAAATTATTCGCCTGTAGCAGAATTACTTTGTTTTCCTTCCTTTACTTGATGTTACGCCGCTGTGTGCTGGTTTTGAGAGGATTGCTACAATAGGGTTACATTCCAGGAGAGGCTTTGAATATGAATGTGACATTTTGTTGTGGCTTTGGTCTTCCTGCCCAGTAGGAGCGTTGGGGGCTCCGTGTGAAAGAATCACACCCCCAGCTTCCAGAAAATCTGTGCTAGAAATTTTCACTTTTTCTGTCCTTTTGTTTAGAACTGTACTTGTCACTTTTTTTTCTTCCTGTTCTTGTTTTTCTTTTGCTTATTTTCTGCTATCCCTGCCCATACTTCTGCCTTTTTCAAGGCTGATAAAAGTGTTTTGTGTTTTGTTTTGTTTGTTTATTGGGTTGGCTTTTTTGGGGGTGGGGAGGTGGGGTGGGGGGAGGGGTGGACTGAGTTCGGGACATTTTGCCAGTGCTGTTTTGTTTGGGTGACCAGATACTGAAATAATAAGCTTGTAATTGCCTACCAGTATGGATTTTCAGAACAGTTTATGAAAGTAAGGATAAAATTGATAAAACACAGATCATGCTATATCCATATTGACCAACCTGTTTGAAAAAAATAGAATGCACATACACTCTGGCAAATAAAGTTCAAAATGTTTGAAGCTGGAAATAAATGGCTTGGCTGGCATGCAGAATGTCCTTTCTATAGCATCTTTAGCCTACACAGTATTTTTTTTATAAAAAACATTTGAAATGCTTATCCTTTTCTTTGCGCTTGTGTAATATCTGGGGATGATACCTCAAGTGGAATAGTGGGTGTCTGCAGCACGGCCTGGTTTAGTTGCCTTGAGGACTGAAATAGATAAATGGATTATGTAATGTGGTTAGGTAATATGCCATGTAATGTGTCTCTTGCAGGTTGACAGCAATTGTTATCGGAGGCAGTGAGTAACTGTTGAAGTAAGTGTTGATGAGCGTTTCAAAATTGAACAGGGTGATGGCTATAGTATAGCTTTTGTGGTCAAGGGGAGGGAGAAGCGTAGTGAAATGAAATTGTGGCTTAGGTCAAGGTATTTATTGATTTGACCTCGCCTTATATGGTAGACAAAAACAGTAATAGGTGTAAAAAATTAATTGCTTTGTATTTATTATTTACAGGAGAAAGTTCTGAATTGTATAGTCACATAAGCAATGCTGTAAATGTTTTCCAATTGTTGGCATCGCTGAAAAATGTTTTTCAGATGCTTTTGAGTGAATGTGGAATCCTGGTATAAATTTCCTTGGTTCTGTTACAAAGTGTTTCTCTTGGTGACAGTACGCGGTGTTTTGTGGCAGGGATAAAAATAAGTTTTAGAGCTGTAATGGAGAAAGCAAAACAATTGAGCATTAATGTTTCAAATAGACACATGACTTTGCACAATTGATAGAATAGTGTTAATCTGCAGTTCAAAAATTTAAACTTGGATTTTGATCATAATATCCTTTTTTTTTCTTTCTGTCGTGATAAAACTTCTTTACTGTCTCATCGGCCCCTGGGTTTGAACCTCCTCGGCCCCCATTACTGTCCCTTTCCCCAATGTGCAGGGTTACTACATTGCACCACTGCATGTAAGTGTTGCAGCCGTATTTTGCACAAGTGGATAGTGTTAGCTCATCCAAATGATCTTCTTCGTCCCTTTCTATCGTCTGTGTTCTAAGAAAAAAAAAGGAAGGCAAGTTCGGCTGTGAAATCTTGTGCAAAGTTTCATGTGTATGTGCTAAGTGTGAATCTTTGCAAGTGTGCCAGAGCTCTCTTTCACACTTGGTTTACCTGGCCACTTAAGTTTCATGTTATAATCCTTCACAACCCTCAAATTTAGGGGATTTTTTTTTTCAACATACATGTCGGAGGGGTGTGTAGATAGAATGATGAATAAAAATGTTCCTACACTCTCTCACATGAAGACAAAGAGCACGGACTGAAATACATTTTGTGCAAATTTCAGTGACAGAATTTTTTTTTCTTTCATAAATGTGTGAAACTTTAGTGAGGGGAAAAATGTTGCAAAATATTTGCAGAATGTCCCCCATTACTTGAATGACTCGCAACACCCATCTGTTCTTGTTAAGAGGCAGAACCTTCATACACAGCTTTAAAACAAGTGATGGATGTTGTAATATCTGTCATTGTTTAATTAAATACTAATGCAGGGTTGCCTTTTAAAAAAAATTTTTTTTTAAAGGAATACAAAACTCCAGGTAAATAGAATAAGTTGTCTTGAAATGATGCTTACAAATTAAACTGTAGGCTCAATCAGCTGTCTTAAAAAAGAAGTAGGAGTAAAAATAAAGTTCCAAGTTAAAAAAAAGTTGATGGAACTTAGCATGAATCTGCTACTGGTATGCAACATTCTGAAAGTGAATGTTTTTTTTTTCAAAATAATGTTTGGTAAGCCAGTTTAAGTTACTCAAAATCATTTGAAGCAAGAGCATAGGTTAATGGTAGTAACAAAAAAATATTGATCAGTTTCTGTTCCTGCCGCATAATAAGTTAACCTGATAGCTGCATTTGTTTAGATGTTGTGTGTATTGGTGAATGTGGGTACATGTTATTGAGATTGGCGTGATAGAGACACTGTGTGACATTTCGTCTGAAGTGGACATAATTTCTGAAGTGGACATAGTTTGACGATGAGCAGATGAATGAACATGTAATTTACAAACTATACAGCACTTCGAAGATTCCTTCCCCTCCTCCTTCCCCAACGTCAGGAATATGTGTTGCGGTGAGTGTTGTGGTAGGGGAGAGAGAACACTGGCTGTGCGAGTCGACTTTTAGCTGCATGCTTTTGTTGGTGCAAGTGGTAGTGGAATGAAAGGAAATGGGTAACACACTTGTAAACAATGCAAACTTACCTATTATTATTATTCTTATCATTATTATTATTATCAGCACATGATGGTGTGGTTGTCAGTGTGTGCATGGTACTTGCTGAGTGTTCTCCTCTGTACATACAGCCCGGATTTGATGCATGGTTTGGAGAGCGAGAGAAATAAAAACAAGGGTGTGATCATATATTTTTTAATAGACTTTCCCCCCATTTTTTGGTGTTAATTTAAACAGAAAGGAAAAGATGTGAACAATGACTGTGAACATGGCACCATTGTTGTAGAGAGAGGTGTTCATGGGATAATTAAAAAGCATGAATGTACTGTGCATTGGAGTTCCAGGTGGTTTGAAACAGCAGTGGAATATGAAGTGGCTCGAGACAGTTGTGGCTGTTTGCAAGAGTGCCAGAGAACAGACATGTGAGAGACACCAGAAGCAAATTGCAAACACAAACTCCACGCTATCAAGGGGTTGACTGCTAGAACATTTCATCGCCATTGATTCAGATGTTACTGAACGAGCAGTTCTTGACCCTCTTACTGGTAAAAAGTTCAGATCATTTAAAGGGTTGCACAGAATGAAACAGTTTTCATAACAACAAAAGGAAAATGACATAATTTACAAAGGAGGAGGAGGAAAACAGCCTACTCCCAGGGTTGATGTGAAGTATCTCTCGCTGTAATAGCTCATCTGGAAGGTCTGAAATGGACTGTGAGGATGGAAGAGCTTTGAAAACAGAATGGCATTTCTTTGGGGTTGTGTCTGACTTGTCAAAAAATGAATAAACAAACAAAAAATCCCACAACCACCATCAAACGAAGCAAAACAACTCTTATGTTTCTCATCCCTGAGATAGGCAAAGGCCAATGAACTTAACCAGTGAACATAGATCAAGCCTGCTCCCTATTACCATCCCCCTTACCGATCTACCCCAGTATTTCTGTATATCATTTTTATGGTAAGATTTAACACCATCTATTCCGAGTTGGACTTTCGTTAATATCATGGCTTCACTTGCCATGCTTCACACGAATACGGTGGGCCAACTTTTTATCAGCTTCAACCCTTTGTCTGAAAAGGAAGTTAAGATCTCATTGTCCATTCAGCTTCCAGGAACTGTTAGATCCTATTCCCTGATCTCTTATGAAACCTGATCCCATCATTAACTTCTATCATAAACTCTCTTTTTCCACGCACAGTTCCCCAACACTTCAAACAGGCACTAGTACTCTACTGTTGAAAGAAACCTGGGCTGGGCCCCAAATCAATGTTTTTAAAGCACTGCAGTCCAGTTTCTTACCTCCCCTTCTTGAAAAAACATCAAGTCCCACTTGTTCCAAAATAACCTCTGAATCAAACCAGCCAGCATATTGCAGTGTTACATAATACACCCTGCAGTCTTCTCTACTGTAGGGGTACTATGGATGACTCAACAACCATCCCTCTCCATCTCTGTCTCATGCTTCGTGCAGTACAAAAAGGGCTGTCCCGAGTGTCTTTGATAACTTCCTTACTAAACAGGATGAAAGGGTTATTTCACTCTAAACCATGTTAGATCTGAGTGCTGCATTTTGTTGTTTTTTATCCCATTCCTCAGCTAGAGCTATGAGGTTCACTGATGGTGAGATTTTTGTGTCTGCGACCATTCACAGTGCTGCATTTGGTTCACTGGATCACTTGTTCTGGCTTCAAATGCTAAGATTAACTTTTGCTATTCATGGTGAAGTCTTGAATGGGTCTACGTTGTATCTTAGTGATCGATGTTAGTCAGTCCTCATTGATCAGGTAGAATCAACTCTGAAGCCCTTTTATTTAAAAAAAATTCTTTTATATCGAGGATAATGGAATAAGCACTTATGTGCTTTTTTACATCCAGTCCCCGTGTGTATGCGGTTTTGTCAATTCTGTCATCTGTTCCCACTGGCACACAATGGCCTTCTCTTACAAAAAGCAGAACAGGATTTAACGTGTGCACAAGATGTTCTGCGTGCGTTCGCACACGGGGCCTCAGTTTATAGTCTCATCCGAAGGACTTTTGGGGAGAGTGGAGTCTGCACCGATGTTAACTCCAGGGGAAAGTATCCCCTTTAATGGGAATCGAACCCGGGTCATCAGATTGCGAGCGCAATGTTCTAACCACTAGGCTTTGTGTGTGGTGTATGGTAAAGATAAATGCAAGGACCAGTTCTGTTTACCTTTTATTCTCAGTCACCGTCAGATGTCATTTCTTCAACCATGAGCAATCTCAATCAGTATATTGATGATACTGAATTATGCAATAGCCCACCCTGGTGATTTCTGCACAACTCAAATGTTCATGCCTGCATCAGTGATGTCTTGCTGTGGATGGATAACTTGTTGAATTTTAAAACTGACAAAACTGTTTTGTCAACCAAACCTTTCCATTGCACAGATTAACAAAAATTAAAATACAAGCCTCTTTTAGTAAGGTCTGATAGCAAATAATTTGCTGTTTTTGGCCAGATATATATATATATATATATTTTTTTAAAAGAGATTGTACACAATCAGCCATTGATCAAAGATGGAGGACATTTGCTGAAAGTATTATGACATGTATTGAACTGAGAGTTAAAACAGGCAATACTGAATCAGATATTCCTGAAAAACTTTTTAAGAAGTAGCAGCTTATACTCTGGAAAATACTATTTTTGAAACAGTAAACTTTTCTTAATCAGTTATTTTCGCAGTCATTTACTTTGACAATAGTCAAAACTTGTTTGGTTTACTTTTACAATAGTCAAAAGCTTTCTTTAATTTACTTTTACAATAGTCTAAAGCTTTCTTTAATTTAATTTTACAATAGTCATAGGTTGGGGTTTTTTCATTTTACAATAGTCAAACCTTTTTTTGTTTACTTTTACAATAGTCAAACCTTTTCTTGTGTTTACTTTTACAATAGTCAAAAGCATTTTTTTGTGTTTACTTTTACAATAGTCAAAAGCATTGTTTGTTGTTTACTTTCACAACAGTCAAAGCTTTATTATTTGCTTTTTATATTTTAATATACTTTTTGGGTAGGGTTGTGGTTTTTTTCTGTCATTCCATGTGATGCAGGGTTGGGGGCTCACTAGAGATCTAAAGGAGAATCTTAGCACTGTTGATCAAGATCATGCTTTCTATACTTATTTATGCTATGCACAATTCTTGCAACTTAAGTCTTGTACACATTTTCATTGACAAATCATCTCTGACAAAACTGGCCAATTCACATCATATTTT
This sequence comes from Rapana venosa, assembly GCA_028751875.1. Lineage (NCBI taxonomy): Eukaryota > Metazoa > Mollusca > Gastropoda > Neogastropoda > Muricidae > Rapana > Rapana venosa. Next base: position 41,624,695 of record CM054138.1, read on the forward strand.
TTAATTTTCATAATCAGTTTGAATGTACAGGGCAAAGATAAACTCGTGGCAATTTTACATCAAAACTGTACAGTCATAAATACATTATATACACCAGAATGGAGCAATATCGCATCACACGAAATCAACCGTACAGGGAAAGATGACTAAAGATTGCATTATGCCCATACCATACCAACAGCAAGAATTCTGTCATCCTACAGGTACAGGTTTTATGTACACATTGTCCATCTCCCATCCAAATCAAAAAGATTACGGGCAAGATCTTTTTCAGAGATCAAGGATATGATCACCTCATATATATATATGTTATATATATATATATATATATATATATATAAGCAATTTAAATGAAAATATTTTACAGCTGCTTTCTAACATTTGTTATCTGATTTTAATTGTGTTGTGAATGTTCATTGGTAAACCTGGAAGTCATTTTTATGATAGCATTTTTTATTTACAAACAGAAAATTCTTTGAAGAAAAGAGGATTAACCAAAACCTTAAATGGGGAGGAGAATGCAGAGGTTTTTTTTGGTTTTTTTGTGGGAGGGGGGTTGAAAAGATGATATTAATACTTCTGACAAATATTGCATTGTCGAACACTTGTACCATAACCCTGTTCCCGGTAACAAATTCCAATGGCCTCATATTTCCCCTTTTTCTTTTTTATAAGCAAGCTAATGAACCTCTTGTATAACTTCTTGGATTCAATTTATTTCAATATACATAAACCACTCCAGCCACAATGAAGTAAAGATTGACAGTTTTCAGCCTCATTAAGTCAAACATCGCAATCCCCATGATCTTTTCATTCAGAAAGTTGTTTACTGTTTTTTTCTCTGTTTTAAAAAGGGTTTTTTTACATAACCTGATTGAAAGTGCATGCATCCCCTCTTGTATTCTACAAATCAATTATGCCACCTGTTACACAAAACCCTTACTTAAAAAGCACAGGACTATGTTGTGTTCTTACAACAGTAAGATTCTTCCAGCACAGAAAAAAGACAAAATTCATCCAACCCTTGGTGCTGCTGAGCATTATCAAAAAGCATAACAACAAAACTGCTGAGCCTGCTCAACACAACCCAAAGAAGAAATGAAAATGTGTGCTTTATGCACACCCACACACAGACCCATAAAAAATAATTTGAATATAAATGGAAGTTTTTAACCCAAGTGAAATCCATTTTTGTTCAAATGACAGACAATACTTGCTCTCCAATTGTTCGACGAAGAAGAAAAGAAGTTGAGAAACTTGTACGAGTGGCTGAGGGCACTTTCCACATTTTTTCCCCCTACAGTTTCAGTTCTTTGTTCCCTGCTCTGCCTAGTAGGACAACACAACACAGAATTGTCCCTCTAAGATGCATGCACACCATAGCCAAGTGGTCAAGACTGCTTGACTTCAGTCCTGTCAGTCATTTGCAAGGTTGTGGATTCGAATCTTGGCAGCCAATTATGGTGAATCATGGGGTTTTATCTTGGGTTTTTTTTGTTTTTGAGGGGGGTAAACTCTCTCCCAGGTCAACTTTAAGTGCAGACCCACCAGTTCTTTCATTCCCTTCATGTATATAAACATGCAGAAGATTTTTTTTTTAAACATCAATATGCACGTTAAACATTTCACAATTCATGTTGGCATCTGGTGCCAGCATGCTTCCTGTACATTCAAACAAGCTGTTCTCTAAGTCAGACTGTGTTGGCTGAGGCCAGTGGGCAGACCTCCTGTAGAGTTAGTTACAAGCACAGGAGACCAGGCACCACACACCCCACACATTAAAGGAGGGCAGAAAGTCCCTCAAGATTTTCACAACCACCTGATAGCAAAGAGGTCAGAGTGCTGGACTTGAACCTGACAATCGATCAACTAAAGTTAGACTGAAATTCTGAGCTACGAGACAGATGTTCATCACCTTCAGATCATAGATGTGCAGACCTGGTAATGCTTTAACCTTTACCGGACTTCCTGGGTCGCCCACGACCCAGAGGCACATAAAAAGTCTTATATCTCTTAAACTATTTGAGCTATCTTCACGAAAATTCATGACTTTGTCAAGAACCTAAAAAACTTTCGGCAAGTAAAATTTCATTGATGTGCGTGAAATAGAATTATTGTTATTTGACGCAACATTTTAACTACACACACAGGATTGTGCGGGTCGTGGAAGACCCACACATTTTAAAGAGGAAGAACGCTGCTTATTCCTAAAAGGATGGTGCGGGTCGTGGAAGACCCAGTAGGAATGTTTCTTCAGCCGGGCGGACCACTTTTCAAGACTTCACCGAAGGGCGCAGGGTACTTCAAGAGGCCTGGGTTGAAACCGACGAAGTCGAGATGGAAGGTTTACTTGGTCTGCTCCTCTTCCTTGGATCCAAAAAGCAAAACCTTGCATCCACAGTAGAAGTGTGGGATACAGTGTATGGTTGGGGTGTTGCAAGGGCATGTATGAGCCGGAAGCGTTTTCAAACGCTTCTGACATACATGCGCTTCGATAAAAAAGAAACACGCAATGCCAGACGGTAACGAGATGCATTCGCCCCCTTTAGGGAAATTTGGGATGATTTCATGGGAAATCTTCTCAAGCATTATATCCCAGGTCCACTGCTCACGATTGATGAGCAGTTGGTTCCTTTCAGGGGGCGATGCAGTTTTCTGCAGTATTTGCCGTCCAAGCCTGACCGCTACGGTATCAAAGTATTTTGGGTAGCTGATGCTGAAGATAACTACCCTTTGTTTGGCATTCCCTACCTTGGTTGGCCAGCTGGTCAGGACAGGCAGGTCAATCTTGGCCGCAATGTTGCTCTCCAGCTGGCAGAACCTTTTTGCAAGAGTGGAAGGAACGTCACGTGTGACAATTACTTCACCGACCTCACACTGGCTCAAACACTCCTGCAAAAAGGCTTGACCATGGTAGGGACAGTGAGATCAAACAAGAGATTTCTTCCCACCTCATTCAAAGATCCCAAGAAGCTTCCCCTGCATGGATCTGAATTCAGCTACAGCAGTGTTGTCACTCTGGTGAATTACCAGAGCAAAAGGAGGAAGAGCACAGTGGTACTCAGCACAATGCATAACAATGGTGTTGTGAACGAAGGTTCTACAAAAAAGAAACCAGAGATCATCCTGTTTTATAATTCCACTAAAGGGGCAGTGGACACCCTGGACAAAATGGCCCATGCGTTCACAATAAAACGCAAGACAAAGCGGTGGCCCATGGTCATGTTCAGCAACATCATGGATCTGGCGACCATTGCTGCACGTCGCATCTGGGCCATCAACTTCCCAGACCATCGGCTGGCAGGTGGGGATACGCGTGCTACTTTCATCCGCAGCATCGCTGAGGAAATGATTGTAGCACAAATCAAGAGACGTGTCTCCCGAGTGGCACTTCCAAGGCACCTTGCCCAGACTGCCCACAAGGTGATTGCCAACATTGAGCAGCAGGCCAGTGATGAGCAGCAGGCACCAAAGGCCAAAAAGCCCAGAAAAAACAAGCCACAGCAGCCACAGCAGTCAACATCAAAAGGGCGCAAATGCAACAGCAATGAGAGTGGCACCCCTGAGCGAAAACGATGCTTGTTCTGCCCATGGAAAAAAGACAGAAAAACCCAGCAGAGATGTGCCTCATGTGCAGAGTTCATCTGCCCAGAGTATACAGTCAGAGTGTGCACTGGGTGCGTCGCCAATCTGCCAGAAAATTCAGGAGACAGCATAAGCTTCGAGGCACCTTCGTCCACATCACCTGCACAATGCATTGTACTGAGCACCATTTGCTTTTTTTTGTTTTTGTTTTTTTGTGGCGTTCCAGCATGGCTGGGTATGTGTGAGCCTGTTTACCAGGAACTGGTTTCCCACACTGTACTCGAAGAGCACAGTCGACTTCACTCCGATTTCGTTGGGTACCAAGTTTGGGGAATGGGATTAGGGAACAGGGACGTACCAATTTTGACCATAGCAGCCAGGACATTCCCCTTCTCTTTTTCGACTTTCTACTGCCATGGGATCTTTAACATGCACGGAGGCTGCTGCCATTGTTGGATGGTGCTAGTCTAGCAGCAACTGCCTCGGCCTACTGGCATCACGGAAATAACAACCACTGGGTCGTGGAAGACCCGCGCCATCCTTTTAGGAATAATATGCACTGAAAAGGCTCTTTAATGAGTATGGGTCGTGAAAGACCCGCGCCATCCTGCACGTGTAGTCAAAAGCGAGATCCGGTAAAGGTTAACATGTCTGAGTGCATAACGAGGGTTGTTTGTGTGTTGTTTTTTTTAATGAAAAAATATTTACCCTGTAGATCATCACACATACCACTCATGATTCTGCACTTTGTATCAGAGTTGTAAAGTTTATGACAACATTCAGATGTTCACCACGCACCACCCTTGAAAACATGGCTCATATCTTGAAAAAAACAGTATTTGTTTTTGTTTTTTAAATTCTGTCTTACTTTTCCACTCAGTTGAATATCATCTGTATTGAACACTAATCTGAGGTCATAAAAAATTATTGCAAACACCAATACATATCAGTCATGCTGTGTAACAGTAACAAAGACATTTTGCACACTCTCAGGCTCAGGTGTTGCTATGATAATGAAGAAAATCTGGCCTCACCTTTTGTCACCTAACCCAGACCCACATGTTTCTGACAGTCAGCCTGAAGAGCTCTAGTTCGGTCGTTTTGTTCACCCAATGCAGGACTGTGTACTGCTTTGTTCACTTTCCTTCAATCAAACACATACACAAATTGATCTGCATTATGCTAGTCATTAAGTCGTCTTACACACAACCGCTGCAAATGGAGCCAACTGGTACAATATTCATCACTGCAGTGCCCCTACGACCCCGGAGGGGGTTATGGGAGCAGACAAGATGAGATGAGATGAGAAGTCATCTTCACTTGTTTTCATGACAGGGAAAACCTTACACTGTCGACTTACATTTTGTTTGTTATTTCTGTTTATCCCTGTTAGTGTTTGGAGGATTATACCAACTCCTGACAATTAAAATGGAACGATCAAAATGATGTGGAACACTTTAACACAACACGATGATGATGGTCAATTTCTCGAGTATGTCTTTGAAGATAGTTTCTGGTGACATGCCCTCTGGATTCTAGACAAACCCACTCAAAACACAAAGTGACATCACTTAAGAGGGGGAGAGAATGCTGCCTTACCTGTGGTGTACCGCTACATTGTTTCTGTAACTCTCATTCCAGCCACACCTAGCTAGGCTCATGTTGTCATGTGTCTGGAGAGGAGTCCACAGAAAGCTACTAATGTTCGGCCACCATCAGGCCACTCACCAGAAGTGCCGCATTGCTGCTGGGACACTTCAGTGGTATAGTTCTACATATGCAGGGCACCATCTACTAAGCTCCCTATGAATGATCAAACCAGAATGAGAGAGACAGAGCCTTGTGCTGGAGTGATGTCTGTCCTCTACTGAGAGGTCCCTTTTGAATCTGCTGACTCCTGAAGCTTTGACCTGAACTTCCCAAAGACATGGAAGCAAAAATTAAGTCCAAACTGAGGTCACCTTGAGACCATAAACAAGAGTCACTGTGGAATAGTTTTTTTTCATCTACTGCACAGTGATCAATTGTGATGAGGATAACAATGGTCTTATAGAACTCCACCATTTTGAGACTGCTTGGCAAGCCTGTACTCTATGCTCTTTTTCAAAATTGATAAATATACTGGTATCAACCAGGACTGAGAGGTACAGACACATGCAGCTTTTGTCAAGTAATATTAGCAATTCTTAAAATATCCCTTCACCTTCTCCTAATATAGCATCTGTAAATGTATGAGTGATTCATGGAGCTCATGTGTGTGGTCCCAGTCTTGTTTTAAGTCCATAGCAAACCCCTTTTGGGTAGAAGCAAAGAGCACCAAAAAACCCTCTGACGGGGATTCAAATCCACTATCTTTTAGCCAGGAATTCAACACACCGACTCATGCGCCACAGTAGCTAGTGAATATCAATGTTGCTGATGGTGGTAACTCATTTCCCCTCCAAAGCTGATCAGCTGCACTCACTTTAGCCAAGATTGGGGGAGAGAGAGGGAGTTTGTTTTTCTTGATTTAAAGAAAACAAAATGATAACAATATCTGTCAATAGGCACCACTGCAATTCACATTTCATATGAGGTAACAATTCAGTCGTAGAAAACAACTGAAGCTGAGCAAGAATGTAGTCAAAATATCTGTACTGTATATCAACAGACGTAAAGTCGGGAAAATACATTTTATTTTCTCCATAATAAAGCTGTCTGATCTGTTTACACTGTTTTAAAAAAACAAAAACTCTCTTCACATAATGATAGCTCAACTCAAAACTGCAGTAGCAACATCTGTAATGTAAAACCTTTAGTCAACTGTATGTTACAACAAGTCACTATGGCCAAGTATGGGGTCAGATTTCATTTCCCGCCTCAACCAGTTTGACCACTTCACTTCACTGATTTACTCTCGTGGTTTACACTCTTCAGCACTCACCACCCATCCCAAATATAGCTGGACCTGACAGCTTGCTTCTTGCTTTATTCCATCTCTTTACCAAAGACAAGTTTTTGTTCCCCTTCAAGGACTGAATGTTGTCCCAGTGCCTGCAGTTTGCTGTTTCAATGAAGATTTTTTAGGCAATCTCAAACATAATTATCTAAAAACTCAATGTTTCCTACCTTATGTGATACAATGCCTTAATCCACTTGTATTTATTTATTTATTTATTTATTTATACCACTTTAAGTCACGAGATTTCTCTGCGTGAAATTCGGGCTGCTCTCCCCGGGGAGAGCACGTCGCCACAAGAGCAGCGCCACCCCTTTTTTTTCATTTTTTTTTTGGTCTGCAACTGTATTTCTTTCCCTATCAGAGTGGCTTTTTCTAAGAATTTTGCCAGGACAACTCTCTTGTTGCCGTGGTTCTTTTCGTGCGCTGCATAATTTTCTTAACACACGGACCTGCGTTTATCGTCTCATCCGAAAGACTAGCGCCCAGACCACCACTCATGGTCTAATGGATGGGGGAAAAGTTTCGGGCCCAGACGGGATACGAACCCGGACTTTTCGCTTTCTAGACAGGCGCGTTACCTCTAGACCACCGATCCATCCATGTATGTTGCTTTATCAGTTAAAATTTCCCCGTGTTCCTTCATAAAAGAGAGAACAAAAACAAAAACAATATGCCAGCATGTCATTTTCAGAAAGAAGCTCCTACAAGACAGAGAAAATCAAAACAGAAAATAAAACTTGACATAATCAAACAGCCAACACCAAATCAATGAAAAATGAACCATATAATTGCGTGCATGGGAGAACATGGCGGCAGTGAAGATGAAATTTTCTCAACCATTCCCTTTTATAATTTGTTTAATGAAGAAAGATTACCCCCCACCCCTTTCCCCAAAAATCATAAAAATAACACAAAGGAAAAAACCCATAGAACATACAACTTTTTATTCACTATGAATCTGAGAGGGAAAAAAAATCTCTTGATTTCATTGTTTTGTCTTAAAAAGGAGAATGGGGAGGTAGAGTATTCAAACAAAATTCAGATTCACCCTTCACCTTACCCATTTTCCCCCCATTACTTGTATGTTTCTCTCCAGTCACAAACATATCCACTGGAAAAAAAAATGAGACGGCATATAAACGACTGATCGTACTGTCCAAGAATGAGCAACAAAGTTTATTTCTGCTCCTCAGGCCATGAAAACTACAAAAACGATGAAGAAGATGATGAGGACAGCAAAGATCTTGATCATCACCATCGATTTGAGGAGACAGACTGGAAATATTTCAGGATCTCGGTGTGCGCCGATTCCACGTTCACCGTGGCGTCGTCAACGTTGGAGTCTATCCTGGAAACACAAAGGCAGCGTCGGGTCAGCCATGGGAACACAGCCCCAGTCTTCACCAGCACGCACAAATGTATACAGACTTTGGGTTATACTTCTCACACTTCATGGCTTAAAGACATTCAATGAATAAACAGTGAGGTTAAGGACGAAGGACAATAAGCTCTTTATGAATTGACCTGTGGCATGAGAATCCATTAAGTCAGCAGGGCCAGCGAAGACCGAAGCAAATGGAGAAGGAGGATCACGTCATTATCACTGGGCGTGGCGGTTGATGCTGAACTCAGTAATACCGACAGGTGAGATCCATACACCCATGAAAGTAGACTTGGCAGATTGTAAAAACCTCACCCTGAATTCATCAGACACCACTGCCAAAATTGAAACCCATGACTTCACAGGTCTTTGGGTTTGAATTCTAACAGTCTTAAGTTAACACTCGGACATAACATCCATCGTGGCTGTTGGTCAGATTAATTTACTACTGTACGTTTTCAAAGTAGTCACAGCACTTCTCAAACTGTCTTCAACTCCATCTTGTAAAACACCTCTCTCTCTCTCATATATATATATATATATATATATATATATATGTGTGTGTGTGTGTGTGTGTGTGTGTGGTGTGTGTGTGTGTGTGTGTATGTGCGCATGAGTGTGTATGTGTTTGCGTGTTATTGTTTTGTCTCTGAAAAATCAGAAATGACCATTAAAAATCACAACTGCAAAGTCCTCTGAAGAAAAACTTTCCCCAAAAGGAGAACAGCAGCATACTGTACATGTATATAGGAAGTACTTGAAGGAACCCACCTCTGCACCATCTCTTCCTGCTCCTTCACCATGTGTGCTAGCTGCTGGAATATGGAGCCCAGCTCCACGATGGTCGACTCAATGCTCTGCATGGTGTCCGCTCGCTCCTGGATGTATGCGTCCTGCCACCACCAGCACACAGCATTTCAGTCACAGTCCTTGGTTTCGTTTATTTATTCACCTGAATCATTATCACTTTTACAGCCTAGCTAACCACAGGTGCCCTGTGAAAACTAAACACGTCTTCAAAATAAAACTACTTGAACAGAAAATCCCAATTTCTCTGTAACCACTTCAAGTCGTTCATTACCCCAGGTTAGGCAAAAAATGTAAAAAGACAAGCAAGTGTCATTTTTCAGCTGTTTAGTGACAAACAAATATTCAAGCAATGCCATAAAACTTCCAAAAGATCTGACACAATCCAAAGATAAATTTTACTGACTAAAGATTTACTTTGTCTGGTTTTAGTATAAAAGATTTTGCTGAAATTCCCAACACAACAAAAATGAAAGAACTTCTTCCGTACCCCCCTCCCCCTCCCCCCCCAAAAAAAAAAAAAGAAAGAAAGAACTTCTTCCCCATCCCCCCTCCTCTCTCTCTCAAGACACACACCTTATTTTCAATCTTTAAAATGTGGCATAACATTTGTTACAATAAACAGGTACCCTAAAATAAACCAAACAAAAAAACAATAAACCAACAACAACAACAAAAAGAAGGGTTCAATGCATCACGCATCCTTATCAAAATTGTAAATTCATACACCAGGCCATTGTTTCCGCCCTACTAAGCACAATGGCAGAGTTTTGTACAGCTCACAGCTGTCAGTTCCCCCCAACTTTGAGCTATTCTCAGCTACTATCCAGCCCAGCCCAGCTCAGATAGTGCTAAATTATAGCAAGAACTGACCACACTTGAACATGGTAAATAAACCAAAAAGAAGGGATGTGCTAATTGTAACACTGGGCCCTGGACCCTCAACAGAGTTATGCTGGATTTGCATGCTCACAGCTGTCAGTTTCTCCCACTTTGAGCTGCTCTCAATTCCAGCCCAGCTGGTGCTGAATTATAGCAGGAACTGACCGTACTTGGACTTGGTAAACTAAAAGAAGGGGCGCGCCAATTCTAGCACTGGGTCCTGTACCCTTGACAAGAGACATGCAGGATTTGCGTGCGGTGGGCTGGTGTTCAGCAGCGAGCAGCAACCTACCTGCTCCTGTACAATCTGCTGTTGCTGGTAGTTAGTGGTTGTCATGGCACCCATGTCTATCGCCACGTCACCTCTGTGGCTCACCTCATCCTGCAGCAACACTGACCCCGCTGAAACACATATCAGCCTTCCATAACAACAACAATAATAATGGGCATTAATAACCTGCAGCAACACTGACCCCGCTGCACACACATATCAGCCTTCCATAACAACAACAATAATAATGGGCATTAATAACCTACAGCAACACTGACCCCGCTGCACACACATATCAGCCTTCCATAACAACAACAATAATAATGGGCATTAATAACCTACAGCAACACTGACCCCGCTGCACACACATATCAGCCTTCCATAACAACAACAGGCATTAATAACCTACAGCAACACTAACCCCACTGCACACAAACATCCTTCCATAACAACAATAATAACAACAGGCATTAACAGTCTGCAGCAACACCGACACAGTTACACACACACACACACACACACACACACACACACACACACACACACACACACACACACACACATCATCCTTCCAACAACAACAACAGGCATTCCCAGCCTGCAGCAACACTGACCCTGCTGCACACACATCAGCCTTCCACAACAACAGTAACAACAACAACAGCATTCCCAGCCTTGTCTTTTCTTCCCAGTTTGATGAGAAAATTGAAGTGGATGTCAAAGTCCTTCGGATGAGACTATAAACTGAGGCCCTTTATACAAATGATGCAAATGCACACAGAAAACATCTTGCGCACCATGTTAAAAACCCATTCTACCTTCAGGAAAAGTAAGCCATTTCATGCAGGTAGGAACAGATGAATTTTTTTTTTTAAAACGCATGCATACGGGTGTCATGTTTATACACCATCACTGAAGTTGGAATGTGACTACCTAAATGAGGAGAAGGGGGGGGGGAACGGTCACATACACAACAATCTCACGATTGGTTAACAGGGAAGAAAAAAAAAATTCAAGCATATACAGGATAAAAGGAATATGCAGGATATAAAAAAATGAATGACATGCAATGTGGACTCACTGTGATGTCCTTGCAGAGCTTTAGGGGGCAGCGTGGATGTGGATGGAGCAGCGGACTGAGAAAACTGCTCCCTTCGACTTCTTTGGTGCTTCAGGTTCTGCAAATACAATTGATCAACATCTTGTATATAAATATATATATATATATCAAATATCACAGCTGTCAAGTATCTCCCACATTCAGCTACTCTCAGCTGCTGTCCATTCCATCCCATCCCAACTGGTGCTAATTATAGCAGGAACTGACCACACTTGGACTTGGTAAAAGGAAGGGGGCACACTAATTTTGGCACTGGGCCCTGGACCCTTGACTGAGTTATGCTGGATTTGCGTGCTGTGACACGTGTGTAACAGGTATCAGTGTCCTTCCTACTAAGATAGCAAATACCAAATTCAATATACAATACAGATTATCAGTGTAGCAACTGTAAGAATGCACACACATATACCTTTTATCATCATCATTGCTATCTATATCTCTACAACCCAACAGACATGCATTTCTTCCTTCCTCCTCCCCCCCACAAAAAAGTTATTTTTAAAAAAAGCACTTGCTTTCCCCCAGCCAAGTTAAGCAGCGTCGAGCGTGGTTACCACTTGGATGGGTGACCGTTTGCGCGCCTTGGCTTTAGTACAGTTCCCCCAGTTCACCCAGCTGTAAATGGGTACCTGCCCTCTTTAGGGTCAGGGAAGGTAAAGCAGCGAGGGAGAGGAGATGGGCGCCGCCCTCAATATGCTGGCCCTAGAGAAGTGAGGTCTCTGACGCCTTGCTCCCCTACGACCTTATAGTTATGGGACTCCTTTACCTTTTTTTTATAATGGTTAAGAAATCCCTTACCAAAGTACAGAAATATTTGACTTCAACAAACATTTCTTCTCACTGTAAATGATTCATGTAGAGATTAAAGTACTGCAGAGAAAAGAAATAAAGAATGCCTACAGATATTCACTTTTCAAAACTCTTCCGATAATCATCTGATGTTTCCTCACCTCTGTTCGGACTTCGAGTACATGTTTGAAGTCATTAGACATTGAGGCCAGCTTGGACTGCAAAACACACACAAACACACACATGCATAAATACATAACAAGGAAAAAATACCTTGAAGGACAGCTATAAAATACAAAACAGTTGAATCTATTTGTTTTACAAAAAAGAATACTTCTTATATATTAATATATATTTTTAATAATAATAATATATGGAATTTATATAGCGCTGAATCTTGTAATAGTGTAAGTCAGGAGCTTCTAATCATATCTCACATAAATGCTACGTTACCCAAAAAAAAGACCCATAAAAAAGACCCAACAAACTGCTCTTCTTGTTGTTGCACATTCCCCAGCTTAACACTCTGGGGGTCACCCAGAATGTGCACTCTGACTCACTCATCCCACCTGGGAATCACCGCGAGACAGAAACTGCACACCAGATGAGAAGTTTGTGAGCATGACTGTTGTTTAAATACCTCGCCATATAGGCAACCATATTCCTACTTCAGAGGATTGTTTCTCCTTGAAAGGAGACAGCAGGTTGTTATGTTAGGAGCTTGTCATGGCTGAAGGAAGTCTTGACATACCATTTTACCAAATAACAACATTTTCAAGTAGGCCTTGGCACTTAGTTCATATCAAAAACTGAGAAAAGCTTTGGGCCTGGGCCAAAAACAAAGAAAACCCAGACAACAACAAGGCAAACCATGCGTGAACTTCATAATGAAGAGTTTTATTATCACTATTATTTAAAAGAGGAAACTCTGTGGATCACTTTCGGAACAGTGGTTGTGCCGATCCTAGGATTGTAAAACTTGGGGACAAAGGGCCCGCCCCATGACCTGAAAACATGGGGGGGGGGGGGGGGGGGGGGACCTTTCTCCCCACCCTGGACAGTCTACAAAAACAAAGAGGACCATACATTCTTGGCATATTTACACATTATTACGTCATGTGATATGCCCCCTGTATTTTCTCTCTCTTTCTCTCTCTGGTTTAAACAAGATTTTCATTCATTTGTTCATTCAGAATGACCATTAACACCAATACATGAAATGAGTATAATAAGCAATACGTATAAAAATATCTGTGCAAAATTGGCTGTAGCTGAACACAATCACATCAAAATAGAGTTTTAAAAAAAGACGAGGTAACTGTATGACTGTTTTAAGGTTATAACAATATCACACCAAAAAACCCAAACCCAATTAAACAGAAATAAACCAGGCAGCAGATGTATCACGGCAATACAAAAAGGTGACACTACTATATGACAGGCTGTGACAACATTAATGTACACCAGGAAAATGACTGATCCATATTTATGTAGTGCTGAACATGGATATCAGAACATAAGAATGAGGTTTCTCTCTCCCTGTCTCTCTCCCCCCTCTCTCTCTTTCTCTCTCTCCCCACTCACACTTTGCATGCATGTCAGTACACACGTGTTTGCACACACTGCGCGTGAATATCTATGTAAGTTGTATGCTTGTGAGCATGCATACAGGCATGCAAACGTGTCTGTGTATGAAAGTGTGAGTGCGTGTGTGCATGCATGTGTAACTGAGTGAAAAACAATGTGTGACTGAGTGTTTAGTAGTAGTCTTCAATACTTTAAGCCTTTTCACTGGAGTCATAACCAACAACCCTAAAATAGGAAAAAATAGGAGGAGGGTGTGTGTGTGTGTGTGTGTGTGTGCGCGCATGCATGCATATATGCATGCATATACATGTGCATGAGTGTGTGCTGCAAACAGAAATGTTAAGAAATCTAGTCTTTATCAGTCAAGACACAATCATAAGTATGCAATGGAAACAGATGATTCCTTATCCAACCTTTCTGGACAGCAAAATACAGCCCCTCTCTTTTCTGCTCACCTGCAATGCCACAACCACGGAGTTGGAATGTGTCTGCAAATGCTGACGATGACCATTCTGAGTCCTCTGTGATTTAGCCACCTGAGACAGTGAACATCACCTTTCAATTAAAAACGATGAATGCTGCAACTGAAAACTTGTTACTTCTGATCACATGTTATAATCTAACAACTTGGACAGAGTGTGACTTACTCTCTATATGTGTCACTGAGCCCTTGACTTGGTTACTAACTTAACTCCTAAAGGACTCATCTCCAGCAAGATGAATCTCCTTGCATTGCAAGCTGCATGCTCAGTATGTTTCTGCCACAAGCACGACAGCTGTAGACACTATCCCTTCTACACAAGAAGGAAGGATTGTCAACATGTGTGGGGGATGTTCTGAAATACATGTGCACACACACAACCTTGCTGTATAGTCTCATCTGAAGGAATTTTTAGGTAATCGAGTTGATAGCAATGTTAACTCCAACAAAAATGCATTCCCACACAGGCCCTTGTTTCACAGTCTCATCTGAAGGACTTTGGAGACTCAAACCTACCATCCATAGCTTCCATTAGATCACGAGTTCCATACTCTAACCATGAGGCCATTCCACCACCACATCCCTTTTGTGCTCACAACGCTAAAATCTGTCTTTGCAAATAAACTATTCAATCTTAGCTAAAATCTGTCTTTGCAAATAAACTATTCAATCTTAGCTAAAATCTGTCTTTGCAAGTAAACTATTCAATCTTAGCTAAAATCTGTCTTTGCAAGTAAACTATTCAATCTTAGCTAAAATCTGTCTTTGCAAGTAAACTATTCAATCTTAGCTAAAATCTGTGTTTGCAAATTAAACTATTCAACCTAAAAAATTAATTACAAAAACATGTTATGCACAAGTCAATACTGAAAGGTTCAACAGAAATACACTTGTAAATGAGAATATAAACAAATCCTACATTAACCAAGCCAATATTTCTGAACAGATAAAATGAGGCAAACTGTTACTCTTAATATGGCTTGAGGTTTAAAAAAATGCACTAACAATGATTCAAATTGCCATCAGCCATCTTTGAAAAACAGGGGTTACAAATATAGTTATCCCAAATCTATCTACAATTTTGTGTGTGTGTGTGTGAAATAAAATATACCAAAACATAAAAAAACCTGTTACAAGGAACTTACCGTCTGTAACTGCGCAATTTTTTCGTTGAGACTTTTGATGTCCTGCTTGATGATATAGGTCAGCTCCTGAATTTCCACTGGTTTATCGTCGAACAGGGACTTTCTCTGTGCCACTGAGCATAAAGAGTGATGTTTCGGTAAAATCTCTACATCCGATTCACTTTCTGAGAAAAGTGCATCATCAAGTCTTGCAAAAATCATCTTTTAAGATCATAAAACCCAATAATAATTATTCAAACACGTAAATGAAGTCACCAATGAAATACACTTTTAAGGAAAGGCTTTTAGGTTGAAATCTAAGAGAATGAAATAAATCATTCTTGAGAATTTATTTCAAAGTTTCTCACATTTACTTCCAAACATGAACTTAAGGACAAAATCCATTGACATATTTTAAGCTGAGGTTATCATAAACATGATACTTGCTAAGACACAGAAACCCATTTCAAGAACACTATCTTGTAATAGCTCATCATAGTACACACCAATCAACTGGCTAAATGACTGACTAAATCAATTACACATTATCTCTGTCTCACATACACACACACACACATACCCACACACACACACACACACACTAAAAATGGTCTGTTTCTTCTTCATGAGAGTACTTACATATTGTTAGTTTTTCTAGTTTTGTGTATGTGTTGGCAAGATCTTTTCCGATGTGCCTGTAAAACAAATAGCATGAGATAAAAATCAATCAATCAACATTCCTCACCACCATCATCATCACTAATCTGAACATAGCAATAACAAACTCTATGTTAAATCGTAAAGAAAAAATATATATGTACTATGCAAACCAGAGATTTATTTTATTCTTTTATTTATTCTTTTATTTCAAGGATAATGGAATAAGCACTCGTGCTTTTTTACATCCAGTCCCTGTGCATATGCAGCTTTGTAATTTTGTCATCCATTCCCACCGGCACACAATGGCTACTCTTCCAAAAAGCGGAACGGGTTTTAACAAGTGCGCAAGATGTTCTACGTGTGTTCACACACGGGACCTTGGTTTATAGTCTCATCCAAAGGACTTTTGGGGGAAGTGGAGTTGGCACTAATGTTAACTCCTGTAAGAGAGAGAGAGAGAGAGAGAGAGAGAGAGAGAGAGAGAGAGAGAGAGAGAGAGAGAGAGAGATGCATATCCACCTTAACACATAAAATGCATCCTTTCACCATACATCCTTAACATATCAAGGCAAAAGTCATAAGAGATGCCAGCAGTAGTGAAGACATGGGCATAAAAAGTAGGTAGAGGAAAAACAACAACTCATGTTTGAGCTATAGCCTATGCCCACCATACTGCACTGTTAGGACACAATATTTCCAGTTTGAATAAAATCTTATACAGGGTGGACGTAGTGAGCAAAAAAGGCGGGCCTGAACTCGAATGCTAGGAAAACAAAGAGTGCTACATATTGAAAACAAAGATGTGGATAACATTCAGAAAAATGTGTGCGTGGAGAACAAGTAACTGCCAAACATCTTCTCCTTCTCTGCTTGTATACATAAAGAAAATGGTAAATCAAACACTGAGAGGCCAACTTCTTCAGGAAGCCTGATTTTTGCTTACAGAAATTTTGAATAATAGCTCTATTTTCTCTCTCTTTTTTTAATTTTTATCTTCTCTTTTTGTTTGTTGAAAGTCTCAGATGGAATGTTCCTCTGATAAGCTGGTGACTATCACTTACGGCCTACAGTGGTTTTATTTATTTATTTATTTACATTTCAATGTCTTTACTTCATACATCATCAATACACTTTGACACATTTACTTCATACCACACACCAACACACTTCAACATCTTTACTTTGTTCATACCATACTGCAATACACTTCAACTATGGCTAACAGTGTTGTTTGAGGTTTAAACAATTTGTCTCTACTTTCCAATCCCGTCACTTTACAAACCTTTTACTTCCCCTTTTACTTTATTTATTTATTTACACTTCAATTCTTTACTTCATACCACACCATCAATACACTTCAACATCTTTACTTCATTCATACCACACCATCAATACACTTCAACATCTTTACTTCATTCATACCACACTCCAAAACACTTCAACTATGACCTACTTTCCAATCCAGTCAGTTTACAAAGCTTTCACCTTCCCCTTCATCCCTCTCTCTCCAACCCCCCTCCCCCCCCTTTCCCTTTTCATCTCATATCATTTTCATAAAAAGATGTTAAACTTGGCAACAAAAACAAAGTTCTACAGACAGACAGACAGACAGACAGACACACACAAACGTACACACACACACACATGTACACACACACACAGATGCACACAGTGACTGTCAGTCTGGGTCTGCCTGCATCTCAGTCAGTCAGTCAGTGAATCTGTCCATCCATCCATCTGTTCGTCCATCCATCCATCCATCTGTCTGTCGCTCTCTCTTTCTATTAGTGTCTTACTTGGCAATTCTTGAGAATTCACTTCTCTGCTGTAGGGTTTTGTTCTGTCTGTATGCAACCCCATTACCCTGAAATAAGTAAAAAATATATTTTTCAATAAAAACAAGATCTTTGTCAATACACAAAGTATCTAAGATATAGAAGTACAAGGTAAAAACACTTATAACATTTAAATACATTCATTAAAAGGGGGGCTGCCAACATGTGCAAATATAACGCACAATCCCCCTTCCAGTTGGTCTCAATTCCCAGCCCATTTACTGTCTGCACCCTCTCTTTATACACACATGTTACAGCTATATTTGATATTATCCCACTCTGCCAAGACACACAGTGTATATGCTATAACAAAATGCTATTGAAGAAAAGCATGATGTTATTTTAATAATTACTGTCCAACCAAAAATGCAGAGGTTTTTTTTGTTTATTTGTTTCTTTCTTTAATGTTTTTGGTTTTGTTTTTGTTTTGTTTTTTGGTTGTTATTGTTTTGGGGTGGGTTGTTGTTGTTGTTTTTTTTTGGGGGGGGGAATAATCAGACATGAATAATAAAAAATTTAAAAAACCCACCCTATTCTGTTTGTAACAGGAAAGAGTCAGTACCAATGTTAACGCCAGAAAAAACAAAACCTCTTTGAATGAAAACCCCAGCAGAGTACTCCAACCAGCACTCTGAGTTATAGCCAGGTCACAGGCATGACACTGTAACCAAGACCTCTCCTGCATAATCATTCTTATCATGCATACACTGCAAATTCCTTCAGCTGCCAAGTCTTCTCACTTAGAATTACACTACAGGCAGTTCAAGTCAGGTAGTCCACTAGAGGGACTATGAGTATGAATCTGTTGATCTTGGCAAACCAACAGTCATTTGTTTTGGTTCTGTCATAAACCTCTCCTGGTCTGGAAAAAACCTACAAAGCTAACACTCAATCATAGATTCTTAATACGATAAAACAAAAATGAGCCCCTTCCCTCCTATTACTGATTATAGCACATTTTGGCTTTACTGCCTGATCCAGACTCTTTGGTATTGGCTACAATAAGATTTCTTTCCTATCATCACTGTAACAAGTACAGAGTTAAGAAACTTTTTATTTTATGGTAGGGGGGAACCATGGTCGCATACGCAACAATCTCACCATTGGTGAACCTCATAGCTCTAGCCGAGGAACCCCCCCCAATTTTTTACTTCCAAATTCTATTTGTGGCTAGGTTTTTTTTCATCATCACGCTGACAATGATAATGATGATAAATGATGATGATGCCCATCATTATAATCTTCAAATCAGTTAATTCCGAGAATGAATTAATTCCCTGACAAAATGAGGTCTGTTAAATACATCAAATTGAAACAGGCTTGTTCACAGACTAAAAATTGCACAACAGCCACACTAACGACTGTAGTATCTATCCATCATGGGAACGAAACACAAGCAAAACTATGCCTTTCAATAAACTATCATTCATAATAATACAATAGCAACTTCATTTTTCATTTTCATATCACATTAAGTCATAGCAGATTTCTCTGTGTGAAATTCCAGCTGTCCTCCCTGGGGAGAGTGCATCGCCACCTATAATGAAATCTAATAATATTAAATCTACAATGAAATATGATCCAGAGGTCGCAGGTTCGATCCCGCTCGGCTCGGTGTTGTGTCCTTGGGAAAGACACTTTACTCCTATTTTCCTCACTCCACCCAGGTGTACAAGTGGGTACCAGCTTTGCTGGGGAAGTATCTGGCGACAGACTAGCGTCCTGTCACAGGGGTGGTGAAAAACCATCAGTTCGCTTAACGCTACAGAAACCGGGATAAGCTCCGGCTCTATGGTCCTTCTGGATCGAGAGAACATACTTTTTTTTTTTATAATAAAATATTCTCAATTCAAATTTTCAAAGGATGAAAACTTCAAAATCCCATATTTGCACATTATAAACAATCACCAAAACACACTGCCAAAAAACCCCAAACAAAACCACCAAACCAAAAAAAAGCCCCCAACGAAACATAACAAAAGTTACCTGTCTGGACTGCAAGAGTTTGACAGCTGACATGAACTCATTGGAGCGATCTCGACACGTCATGTCTGGATCTGGTGGCGGAGGAACAGCCGGAGGTGGAGGGGAGGTGCGAAGGTACCTGCTGCCTGTATGACCTGCTGCTGGCTGAGAAGGTGAAGGGGAATAATTCGGCTGAGAGTTGTCAGACCCTGAGTTGGTTCGCCTGCGTCTTGCTAACATTGATGATGATGTGCGTTCTGCATGCCCCAGTAAATCACAACACCGTGCATTCCTTACCAGCCAAAAGTCTTCTGCAACAGAGAGTTCATGCTTTAAGCTGAAATCAGTACGAAAATCTGTCTGTTCTGATCTTGCGATACACACCTAAGTCTCACCTTCAGGATCGTTTCAAGAGATCTGGACCATACAAGTTTCTGATTTCAACCACTGAAATCTTTTTGTTAACCAATATAGTATGTTTTTTGTTTTTGTTTTTTTTTAGGATGGGGAGGGGAGGTCGCACAAAAAATTGATTGTTAAGTCCATAAACAAATAAATTGACAATAAATGTCCCAGTCTACCAAGAGTCAAAGAATACCCATTCTCACAAATTGAGCAAACATTGTGCCCAATAATTAATAAGTCATAACACATACCAATATCCATGGGGTTTTTTTTCTTTCCTAAAGTGAAATAAGTCCCTTCTAAACCCTGTGCACCATAATTGTGCTGTGGGTTGAAATACACCCATGCTACAAACAACAAACCTTGACCCCTGTTTTCTGTGGGTCTTTTAGAATAGTATCCCCGTCTTCTGGAGATTCTGGGCAAGAATTTTCTCCTTTTCTGTCACACATCGTTTCTGTCTTTTTTATTACTTTTCTACTCTCTCTTTTCCACCTTTCCATTCTCTGACCTTTTATTTTTTGGGAGCAATATATAGAGAACGTGTGTGTGCGTGTGTGCGCATGCACGCGTGCGTGTGTGTGTGTTTACCTATTAGTGTCTGTGCATGAGATAAAAGAAAAAAATACAAATTATGGGAGGGATGGGGGTGAGGTGTGTGTGTGTGTGTGTGAGGGGGGGTGGTGGCATTAAACAGCTTAAACTGCAGCAAGAACAATTACAAAAGTTTGCCAACACGGCAACAGGGCTTCTATCTAAACAACTATCTTCAACACAACTTGCGTGTGTGCGTGTGTGTGTGTGTGCATGTGCGTGTGTGTTTGCGCACATGTGTGCGTTATATGATTGATACCAAAAACAGACAAGCTATGCACTAATGCAGCCAGATTATAGTGAAGTGATTCACTTCTGTTCTTTTGTCCATCTTTTCAATGAAGACTACGTCGTTATCCAGGGACTGGTGCAATCAAGTGTCATGGGTGTGCAAAATGGCCTGTCAAAGCAATCCTCACCCACAAGTGCCTGTGGCAGAAAGGACAAATAGTGGCTGCAGTAGGTGGGTTGGTGATCTAGTTATCCAGGCCCCAGTAGGTGGGTTGGTCATCTAGTCATCCTGCATGGCCCCAGTAGGTGGGTTGGTGATCTAGTCATCCTGGTCCATCTTCGTTCCTCCACTGTTCTGATTCTTTCTGTTTCATGGATGTTTGCACCCTTGTCAACAGCAACATTGTCTTGTCCCTTTGCATGGTCCAGTGTTATCAGCTTATCTGTTCTTGAATGTATCAGGGCTGATGTGAAAGGTCTTCTTTATGGTAAGCTTCTAACTTATTCCGAGCATTTGCCTTTACCATAATCATTTCTTCAGAAGACAAGTGTCCTGCCTAAAGCATCCATGACTATATCAAAGACCATGTACTGTATTTTAAAGTTGGCATGAGTAAACACCTTGTTACAGACTTTGTCCTGTAACTTTATACTAAGAATCTTTCCGAGTGACGTAAGTAGTGCGAGTCGTTCAGCTTCCCTGCATGAAACTGATAAACTAAAATAGTCCAATGTTTCACTTGGGTCACAGAGCAGCACCATGATCTATGTCTCAAGGTTGATGCCTCTCCTTTTCCGGGACACACTATCCTGTCGTTTACCAAAGGCAGCACTTACTTTTACAAGTCTGGCATTCACCTTGTAATTTATGACATTTCTGGAGTATGTCCTGCCTAGGCTACAGGTAGGTGATATCACTGATAACATTCTGTTAATTAAATGCACTAAAAATTGCTTGAATTTGTTTTGCAAGTTTTAACAGATTTGATCACAAGAAAAGCAATTTATAATCTTAGAATAAATGGATCAATTTGGCTAAAAGTATTTTTTTGACATCACCACCTTATGTTTGAAGGTGAAGATGATCCCAGTTATGACTGGCAGCACATGTGTGTGTGTGAGAGAGAGAGAGAGAGAGAGAGAGAGAGAGAGAGAGAGAGAGAGAGAGAGAGAGAGAGAGAGAGACTCTGTGTGAGAGATAACAGTGTACATCTATTTTATCTATTCTTTTAGTGTTGAAGTAGGAGGTAATAATACTGTTCTAAAATTGTTTGGTTCTGATGCTTTCGCCACCCCCCCCCCAATGTTCGTTTAACTTTATTGTTCATTTGTTGAGACTGGCACACGTCACACAGATAAGAGAGACCGAGGCTGAGAGTGAGACAGAAAAACAGACAGCAAGGGAAGAAACTATCTCCACATCAATTCTGACAGCCAATTACGACCTGTCAGTAGTCAACAGATTCTTTAGTCCATTCTAAACAATCTGCCAGTGCCACAGATTGTGACTTGACACTAGGGACACCGACAGAGCGAAGCAGCCACAGCAGACGACAGAACAAAATTCTTTCGGTCAGAAGCCCATAAAGCCAAAAATACCTGTAAGCCAAGTTAGTATTTAATAAGGATTTTTTACAAGTAAGTTTGTATAAGTGTTGCGGTACTTACATTTAAGCGTTTGCTGCTTATACTTAGAAAATCAAAACATGTTTACTATCTGACGTCAAATCACACACCATCAGTCCACGAATACAGGAAGTGTGATGTCAATGACATGCGCAGTAGCCTAGCCGAAACCCAGTGGGTAAAACCGCAAGTAGGGCAGTGGCAGGGATACAAATCTCCCTGAAGAGTCGGTTGTGTTCCTGGGAAAAGGTACAAGCCAGATTCCCCGGGACAGGGTCATTTTCTGGGGGTTAGAATTATTGAAGCATACGTCACTAAATCTTCTCTGGTCATAAGTAAGCAGGTTCGGTGAATGTTTAGGCTGTGTGGGGGTGTGTATTCCTAGCTGGATATCTGAAAATGAGGGTGGGTTGGACCACCATCCCTTCCCCTCCCCCCCCCAAAAAAAATGAAAAAAATGACTGGTGATATTACATCATCGCTAAAATGAAAACAAAAGAACAACACTAACAAAATACATCTGATTTCAATTATGAATCAAGAACTACAAATAAACTAATAAGTGGAAATAGGTCTGCATGAAAAGTAAAAGGAACAGACATAAAAACAAACATAAGCAAGTAAGTAATGGCAAGTAAATAGCCAAATTACTCTCTCTCTAAGGGGGGTGGGGGTGGTATTTTGTTTTTTTTCCTGGTGTTTTTGTTTTATTTGTTTTGGTGTTGTGTTTTTTGTGTGTGTTTTTTTTGGGGGGTGGGGGGTGTTTGTGGTTTTTGTGTGTGTTGTTGTTTTATTGTACAAGTGCATGGGTATTGGGCTTATTTTATCATTATATGATGTATCCCTAAGGGCAGGGACTGGATGTAAAAAAACACATGGGTGCTTATTCATTATCCTTGAGATAAAAGAATTTGTCTCTCATTACATAAACATACATAATATAACTATATATATTATGCATGAAGTGGCAGTCTGCTGGTGAGTGTTCAAGTATGTGCACATATAGCACACATATATGCATGTACATTTGTATAATGCATGTGTGTATCTGGAGGGGGGGGGGGGGGGGGCGTGCATGATATATGTAACTTGCATGACCATTGATTTCATCTTTTCATTTGTGTGTGTTGTGTTTTTGGTGCATATGCATATGTGTGGGGTGGTGTGTCTGGGTAAATCATTTCACAAGTCTATCATCTCTCCTACCACCCCCTTCAACTTTTCCCCCTATTTGAAGCAGCTGGCCACAGTCCAACTGGATAGTTCTCACCTGCCGTTGTTTACGTGACTGACCCAAGGTTTCCAGGCTCTGCCATGATTTTCAATATGTAACATTACACGATTGTGATGTGTTGATGGTATCCTCGTCAGTGACACAACCAATCTCTTTTTTTCCCTCACTCCTCGACTAGAGTTACAAGGGTTACCAGTAATGAGGTTTTGCGTATGCGAATGTTTTCACACTAGTAAGGTAGCTGTAGTCTGACTTTGGGGAGGATGTCTAAAACATGACACCAGTGGGCATGTGTTTTAAAAAATATATATTATCATCATCTCCTACCAGCAACTTACTCTTCTGTAAAGGGGGAACAGGTTTTAACATGTGTGCAAGATTTTCTCTGTGTGTTTGTGTACTGGGCCTGGGTTTATAATCTCATCTGGAGGACCTTCAGTGGAGTGGACTGATGTTAACTTCAGGGGGAAAAAAATCCCCTCGAATGGATGTCTCAGTGGTGGCTCAAACCTGCACTATCAGATGGCGAGCTTAATGCTCTAACTACTGGGGTATCCCATTTTCCACCCCAATTTCGTTTAAGAGTGGATGACTTAACGTGATTAAAATTTCACTGAAATGCACGCATATGGTGGGTAGTCTTTGGGAGCCCAACACACACAAAAGTGTACAAACTTGCACACATACATATCATTGGCAGCCTGCAAAACTGAACAAGTCTTACGGTTATATTGTATTGTATACCACATTGAGTTGAGCATATTTCTCTCTATGAAATTCGGGGTGCTCTCCTGGGGGTGGGGGGGGGGTGAGTGTGTTGCCATAAAGAGCAGCGCCACCCATTGTATGTATTTGGTTTCCTATCAGTTGCTACAGGGGGATGGGACAACCTGGTGGTTAGAACGTTGCACTCACCATCTGACAACCCAGGATCGATCCCAGGTTTCAGCTACCACTGTGATGCCCATTCAAGGGGATTTTGACCCTGAAGTTAACATCAGTGCCGACTTCACTCCCATGAAAGTCCTTGGATGAGCCTATAAACCAAGGTCCCATGTGCAAATGCACGCAGAACATCATGTGCACGAGTTAAAATCTGTTCCACATTTTGGAAGAGTAGGCCACTGTGTGCCAATGGGAATGGATGACAATTTTCAAAAAAACACATGCAAACTGGTGTCATGTTTAGACATCATTCCTGAAGTCGGAATGGGGCTACCTTAATGGTGGGCAAAAATGATTGTATTTGCAAAATCTCACCTTTGGTGAACCTCGGAGCTCTAACCAAGGAGCAAAAAACAAAAAACACACACACACACAACAAAAAATATATTGTTGCTATCAACAATTAGTTTCTCAGACCACAGACAATAGTCTATGAGGATGCATTTTGTTTTTATTGTTATTATTGTTGACGAGGTCAATCGTTTGGGGGTAGTACATGAATGTGTATACACATGATCATGAATTTTAACAAGCATTTCATTCTAGTATATTTCTTTAAGATAGCTGAATGGAAAAGACCGTAGCAACATAAAAATGCTGATTTAAAAGTAAATATGTCCTAACACAAAGGCATACATACACACACACACCAAGATGCAGATTCACGCACATTTAAAAGCCACATATGGGGAAGTAAACATCATTAATTTTTTCCTTCTGTTTTTCATGTTCATAACATTGATAATTGCTCAAAGATGGTGCCCCTTCTTTCAAATATGATTTTGCAGTGATTTGCAACATTTTATTGAAATCAAGCAAATTATAAGATACACATTACATATCATTTGTTCATTTACTGTTATTTCATTTATTGACCTATCTATTTATTAATTTCACTGTACAGACCTTTACAAGCACATATAATTTACTCACTGTTTCTATTTCATTTACTGACCTAGCTATTCATCCATTTCACTGTACAGCCTTTTTACAAGCAATTTACTTCCAGCTGCAAAATGTAAAAATCTATGCATTTAATTTTCAGAAGTAAGAGTAAAAAACAAAAAAACACACAAGCTGAGCAGGTTCATTACAACCACAGTATTCTATATTCATCAACCTAGCATTAGTATCTTCGAAACATTCCAACAAGTGCTGACTGCCCTACAAACTCTGTGGAACTAACCAAGAGAATGGTTGTTCAGATGCCTCCAGTTATAAGTGCTGAATGACCTACAAACTCTGTGGAACTAACAAAGAGAGTGGTTGTTCAGATGCCTCCAGTTACAAGTGCTGACTGCCCTACAAACTCTGTGGAACTAACAAAGAGAGTGGTTGTTCAGATGTCTCCAGTTTTAAGTGGCAAATGACCTACAAACTCTGTGGAACTAACAAAGAGAGTGGTTGTTCAGATGTCTCCAGTTTTAAGTGGCGAATGACCTACAAACTCTGTGGAACTAACAAAGAGAGTGGTTGTTCAGATGTCTCCAATAGCTGGCAAGCAAGGCTAGCAACTTAAAAAGCAGATTCAGCTTGTTTACACAGGATTAAGATTGATCCACGTGAGAACCATCCAAATGAGAACAGCCTTGTCAGGGTCAAAGCTACCTGAGAATCAAGCAACACACACACATGACAGGTTTAACACATGACAGGTTTAAACTTATCAACAACAACAAAAAAGTCCTGGAACATGTGAAAAAAAGCTGATTTTTGCCAAAGGATGGAAAAAAATCTTATCTATAAGAAGGAAAAAAATAAGGAAAAACACACTTAATTTGTTCCACAGAAGGTTGGCGAGGTGGAATTGCCTAGTGGTCAGAGTACTGAACTGATCTGACAGCAACTGAGGACCCAGGATTAAGCCTTTGTTGAGATGTCTATTAGCAGGGAAGAAGACAAAAAACCAGTACTTCAGGGTGGAGGGGGTAAATAATGGCAGTAATTTGTATGTTGTTGTTGTTGTTGTGCATTCCCCAGCTTTACACTCTGGGGGTCACTCAGAACATGCATTCTGACTCACTCATCCCACCTGGGAATCACAATGAGATAGGAAGCACATCGGATGAGAAGTTTTCACGTATGACTCTTTTCATGTACCTTGCCATACAGGCAGCCATACTCCGAGTTGAGAGGATTTTTTTCTCTCCTTTCAAGGAGAGTGCAGGTTGTTATGTTAAGAGCTTGTCACGGCTGAAGGCAATCTCAACACAACATAGCAACATTTTAGTGTAGGCCTTGGCAATTAGCCGACATCAATAACTGACACAGCTCTTGGCCTGGGCCAGGTAATTTGTATGAATGAAAGAGATGCAAAAACTGCGAGTGCTATAAATGCGCTGAAATTTGTATCAGATGGAACCATTTTTAATGAAAACTTCTTTTTTCTCCCCTGGTGCATCATGCCGCAGTCGCCCCTCCTCCCCCCACCATTTTTCTAGGTGAGAACTCAGCACAGCCACACGCTGCACCTGTCCCGTCACAATCACAGGGTCAGTGTCGTATTCAGACCAAGCCAGGCTGACACTGTGACTCTACTGTACACACCTCTCCCAAGATTGCTCTGTCATACTCCAAATGAGAGCTAGTGTATAGTGTATAGCGAAAACTGTTGAGAAGACATTTGTCAAGCATTTCAGGTGTAGAGTCTGTTACGGGTGAGTCTGTTAAGGGCAAGCCCCCCGACACCTACAGGAGGGCATTTTTGTTCTCGTCTTCCTGAGGGTCAAACTATCTCTGTCAAATTGCACTATTCCTCATGACTTTGTTCATTTAGTCATCCACAGCTGTTTAGACGACTAAAAAGAAAGCTTCCTATCTTTGCAACAGAAATCCAACAGTCAAAAACTTCAGGCGCAACAACTTGTCCTGTCCGCTGGTCATCTAGGACTGTGCAACGGAAACGCCCTGTTGACCCCCATCATGACCCTCTCTCCGTCCAGGCAGTAGACATCCAGCAGGACCAGGTATCTGGTCAACGCTGCTGAGAACCTGGAGGTCGCTGACTCCACCACCTTCCTGCCGATACTCTCTGGCAGGTCCA
The DNA here is from genome assembly GCA_028751875.1 of Rapana venosa. Lineage (NCBI taxonomy): Eukaryota > Metazoa > Mollusca > Gastropoda > Neogastropoda > Muricidae > Rapana > Rapana venosa. Next base: position 41,652,201 of record CM054138.1, read on the forward strand.
CAGTCTCCTCCCCTGGCTTGGCATCGTGGACGCCTGACAGCAGGGAGTTCAGGGAGAGGTTGCGGGGACAGGAGCGAAGGTTGCAGGCCTTGACGGTGTTCAGGACGATGTCTGAATTCAACCCTTGCCACTGAAGGCTGAAGACACTGTCCTCCGCCTCTACCCCCTCCTCCATGTTTGCTGCATAAGCTCTCATGAAATCTGAAAAACAAAACAGATTTGAATGTGATAGATTTATTCACAAGAATGTATGTAGTCTATAGACACTAAATCAACTCTTTGGAGTTGTTGTGGCTGACTGAGTGTTGAACCAAACAAAAAGAAGGAAGACCTCATCAAGCTGATGAACATCGACTGTTCATGGCAGCAGTTGATTAAAGAAAACAAACAAACCTTGATTCATTTATTACTGATAAAATATTAACAATATAAAATACCTCCTTTGACCACTTGAAACTCTGACTGGCTCATGATAATGCCTTCACATTTGTAACTGTAAATCAGTATCAAAATGAAACAAAATACACCAAGTGCCAAAGTTGATCTTTCTGAGCAGCCAAACTTTTTTTTTCTTTTACAAATTTAACTGACACCAGCATTTTTTCAGATTTTATCTCCACAAAAAACACACCATGATACAAGATGCAAGGGCCAAAAGTTCAGGAACAAAAAAAAAAGTTCACTTACAGCTTTAAAATACACACTTTCCTAAACCTTTCTTGGGAAATGATCTCTGTCACCTTCATCCTCTGACAGTTGACACCAGCACTACATATTATTTATGCTGCTTCCTGATTCGGAAATGCCAACTCCAAAAAGCACAGTATGGAACAAATGAACATCAATCCCTTTTTACACACAATACTTTCTAATGTCAGTATAATCATGAAGTCAGTGGCTACCTTAAAAGGTGGGCAAAAAATGTCACAAATGCAAATTCTCACCATTAGTGAACCTCAGAGCTCTAGCTGAGGAACAACAACGAAAAAAGGCAGTTTGTCACCAAACAACCTGACGGCTGTGTAAACAGTTTCAGTCAACCAGGTCAGTTTGTTGAGCTAAAACAAAACCTGACTTGGAATGTGAATCAATCTGATCTTGTTATCATTATCTTGCAATGTACAGACAGGTTAAAATATAGGAATTTGGTGTACATTTGACCAGTTTTTGGTACGCCTACATATCAATCTTCTTTTTTTTTAATCTATCAAATCCAGCATTTTCTGGAGGCTAAGACTGTTGTTACTGAAGACATTTTTGTTCAAATTTACATTCTGGAACTACTTTCACCAACGAAGATTCACCTGAATCATCAGCCACTGGGTTGTATCCAAGGTACACAGTGCTTCCATCTGAGGTCTCTCCTGAAGTACTTGTCACCTGTTCCTGAAAGCACAAGATAACAATGATTGCAGGAACTGCCGCGATTAATGGTTAACTCTAAGAGCTGTAGTAACAACGTTATCTAACTCAGAAACAATTATGGTTAATTCAAACTACTGTATGTGACGCTCCACCACATAATGAGTCCCAAAGCCTCAGAGGTCAATTTTTAGTTAACGACATGTTATTAATCTGCAATAACATGGCTATTTAACTAAAAAACAACACCACACACACACAGGTTGAAAAATGGAACAATTCTATGAAAAGTTACTACAAATTGAAATGATGGACTGCAGGAAGTGACAAAATGAGAAATTGACAAGTTTAGCATCAGATTACGTGGTCAGAATGAGGGCTTGGGTATTTTTAAACCATGTTTTAAAGCAAAAGGAAACAAACTTACACCTTGATATTTCGTTACAAGGTAGAATAGTGGCTATAGTTTTATAAACAATCAAAATCTCAAAATCGAAATCCTGACCCCCACCTGCCTAAAATGACTCCTAGCAGAAAAGTGGGTCAGGTGCAAAGCGACTCATTTTGTGGTGGAGTGTCACATATTAACAATCCTATCCCAACAATAGTACAAACAACCACATATGTTTCAGAAACAAAAACAAAAAATCATTAAACAAGGTAGCAAGCAGGGTGAATTGCTTATAAAAACTGTAGCACACTAGAATCGTGCAATTCATCATTCACTTATCCCCAAATTCTGAATGTGGCTACCTTAATGGTAAGTAAAAACAGTCGAATACGCAAAATATCTTTTTAGGGGAACCTCAAAGCTTTAGCTGAGGAGCACAAAAAGAAATAATTTAGTTTTTCACAATCAGTACTTTTCTCACTGCCATATCTGAATTGCTACAGCTAGTTCTTCCACACAGCTCATTCCAGTTTTACCAGACTCAGGCTTGTTCTATCTGTACACAACCACGCAATAAGGCCATGTATGACTTGAGTTATATGCAGATACGAATCAATGGGGTGCATCTTCAGTGCTCATATTGAAAAGGGGACCTACATGACCAAAAATTGTCTTTCTGGCTTTTCCCCCATGCATGTTGACTTTATCATGATTTTGTACTGCTGTATGACAAGTACTGCATTTTGGGGTAAGGCAGCTTCTGGGTTCTTCATATGAGAGAATACTTCTTTTTTCCTGACGAGTCAGTTCTACTTACCTGACTAAATGTCACCCTTAGTTTTTTTGTGACAACATACCAGATCTTCTTACCTGACTAAATGTCACCCTTAGTTTTTTGTGTGACAACAAACCAGTTCTTCTTACCTGACTAAGTGGTCTCTGTGTTCTCTTTGATCTCCTGTTCAGTACAGGGGAAAAAACAAACAAACAAAAGAAATTATAAATATCATTTTTACTCAGTCACAAACATGATTAATCATCAGTTCATCTTTTCACAACTCACCAACTCAAGTACTTAACATTTTAGCTGATGTAATAACTAAAAACCAGGATAACAGTCACAGACACAAAAATCTTACAATTGGTAAAACTCGGAGCTCTAGCTGAAGAATGAAAAAAAAACAGACAAAAAAATAAAAGTCTGGCTGAGTATCAATGCCCCGGGGAGAGCAGCCTGAGTTTCACGCAGAGAAATGTCGTAACTTAAAGAAGTATAAATTTTTTTTAAAAAATAATAAAAAATGCTATGCAACTGACAGTGGCTGCACAGCCCTATGTATCCTGGGAAACACAATTTTTGTGAAAAGAGTATGAATGCTTTCAAACATTATAGAAGTTTCTCAGTAATATTTTGTGCAAATGCTGAAAAGGTAAAAGACTGTAGTGCATTTCATCAGGACCAGTAAAAGAACAATAACACATTTGAAGAGCAGGTTTCACTACGGATAGACAGAAAGAAAGCTGGAACACTTATCAAGTCCAGAAGATACAGTACAGAGGAAAAGGGTGGATGAGAAAAGTAAAAAAAGGAGATGGCAATAAGATGTAAAAACAAAGAAGTTGGTGGCAAGACTTGCTAGGGAAAAAAAAAGCAGGAGAAAGGAACTAGAAGGCAGAAAGCAGGGAGAAGAGTGAAAGAAAGAGGGACAATGCAGAAGAAAAAGAGGAATAGAAAGAGGAAATTCCTAGCACAGAATGTCCACAAGTTGAGGATGCTACTTATACTGAAAGGACCACCAGCATCCCCAAGGAAATATCTATTTTTCCAACCAAAAACTCACAGCAATTATGAAAATACAGTTCATACATTCTATCTATCTATCTATCTATCTATCTATCTATCTATCTATCTATCTATCTATCTATCTATCTGTCCCGTAGTCTGACGACCGTGGGGGCACCCTCAAAGACTCAACAACCAGTTCCCTCCATTCCTCTCTCTGTTCTGCCTTTCTCAGGATTTTGTTGAGTTCTATGCCTGTCCATTCGCTGATGTTATCCTCCCAGCTCTTCCTTGGTCTGCCTCTTCTTCTTCCTTCTTGGACAGTGCCTTGTAAAACTGTCTTTGCAAGTCCTTTGGATCTTGTGACATGCCCATACCATTTAAATTTACGTTTTTTCACAATCGTTAGAAGGTTCTCATAGGGTCCAATGGTTTGCTGGATTCTGTTACGCACGCTTTCGTTGCTTATGTGGTCTTTGTAGGAGATGCCAAGGAGTCTCCGAAAGCATCTCATCTCCACCGCCTGTACTCTTCTCTCCAAATCTGCAATCAGGGTCCATGATTCACAGGCATACAGAAATATGGATATGACAAGGGAGCGCATTAGTCTGATCTTGGAGATAAGTGAGATATTTTTATCTCTCCAGATGGTGTTTAGTTTTGACAAAGCTGTTATTGTCTGTGCAGTCCTGCATACTACTTCTGGCTTTATTTTTCCTTATCATATCAAAAACGATTCCTGCCATTACACAAAAATCTAAAACATAGGTGCTGAAGTAGTAATTTTTTTTCCCCTGGACAAAAACTGTAAACTGCTTATATTTGTTTCAACTCAGATGTGCATACACACACACATGTAAAAAAAATTGCAATAAAAGGATACAAACCACACATACAAAAATCAAATCATGGAAATTAATCCCTACCCTACACAAGCACTTCACGAGACAACATTCCCAACAATTCTGCAACTTTATAAATAATCAATAACGAAAATCCTAAGAACATCAGTCACACAACATTGATAAAAAAACCACACAAATATCATACCGCACATGTGCATGGGCATACTGGAAGGCGACAGCACGCAGTCTAGCCTGCAGAGCAATCTGAGTGGCTTCCCTGTAGGTCAGACTGTCAATGAATGCTTGCCAGCCGCTGCACGGGGTCAGCTGTGGCACACATAACAAAACGAGGTAAACATACTTACCTGACAAACAAGGGAACAATATGGCACACATAATAAAACGAGGTAAACATACTTACCTGACAAAAATGGGAACAACATGGCACACAACACAAAGTTAACATATTTACCTGGTTAAAAAGGGAACAGCAAAGCACAAAAAACTCTGTTCTCATGTCTAACAGTTCTTCTGTCTCATAAATTATATGAATCCAACAACAGAAACCAAGAGCTCTTTAGATCTGAAACAAACTTGACTCAACTGTCTCCATCATCCCTGTAATCAGTAAGAACTCCATACAATGTCGCCAGGGCTCACCATCTCTCTCTGCCTCTGCTGAATTCTGTGATTTTCCCTAGCCCTTCCAGATCACTGATCTCAGTGATGCTGGTAATGTAGGACATTAGTGGTCTGCCTTTTTGAGGGCAGGAGTAACAGAGACAAAACAAACTAATGAAGAGAAATAACTCTTCCTGTTTCTTCTGTACTAAAGGTAAGGGGACGGGATAACTCTGTGGTCAGAGCACTCACTTCCCATCAGCCAAGGTTAAGCAGCATCAAGCGTGGTTACCAAGTGGATGGGTGACCATCTGCGCACTTTGGTTTCAGTACAGTCCCACAGTTCACCCAGATGTACATAGGTACCTGCCTTCTTTACGGTCAGGAAAGGTAAAGCAGCGAGGGAGAGGAGATGGACGCCACCCTTAATATGCTGGCCCCTAGAGAAGCTGAGGTCTCTAATGCCTCGCTCCCCTACGACCACCTAGGATATGGGACATCTTTACCTTTACCTTAAAGGTAAGTTCATGTCATCAACCAATTTACAAATCTTTCATTCAGTTTCCCAACTAGGCCAATCTAATGTATGGAGTAAACAGTAAACAATGAGAAAAAACAAACAAACAAGTAAACACCAGTAAAAACTGAGTACTCAAAAAGTGGTAGAGTTAAACTAACAAAATGGGAGAGGTGGGGGGTGGAGTGAAAGAAAACTGAGGAAAATTAAAAACAAGAGATCAAGACAAAAGTGTTTACACAACAAGAAACAAAAATGGTAGTAGCTGTGCTTGAAAAATAGCAGCAACCTTTCTAACATAGTAGCCATTGTTGTTGGAAAAGTGCAGTGGAAGAAACTTACATCTAAACTGTATTTCTTTCTACACATCAAAAACAACAAAAATGTTTCACTTTCAAAAATACTCACATCATTTGAAGTCAGAATGTGGCTACATTAATGGTGGGAAAAAACAGTCACATACGCAAAATCTCACCATGGTGAACCTCAGAGCCCTAGCCAAGGAACAGAAGAAAAAAAAGAACCCAAACCCATAATTCTTGCTCATTTCCTGTATACCTCCACTACAGGCACATGAGAAACCGCGCGCAGCCTACCGCCAGTTTCGTGCCTAGCCACCTTACTGACCAGACGTGTTATCGTATCGCCTCTCACTGTGTCGGCAACGCCCATCACTATCAGGAATCTGAGCATAAGCTATAATAGAGTTCTAGTCCTAGCCTTTCTTGGTTTCTTTTGTTTTTGTGTTAAAAACTGTTTCATTTTATCACCACTGTTTGGTTTCTTTTGTATCGCTGGTGAAATATACTTTGTATTGTGGATAAGTGTTCTGTGGGGGGGAAAAAAAAAAAAAAAAAAAAAAAAAAGGGAGGTCTATGCTGCTGATTACTCTAGTGACCAGGTTTTTGGTGATGGATCTGTCTAATGAAGAAGAACCACAAGCTGTCATTTCTACTGAAAGGGAACCATCTCTCCGAGATTTTTGACAACTGTCCAAATCTCTCTAGAAGAATGGAAAATTTGGAAAGAAGTGCACCGCACTCCCGGAAGAGGAAAAAGCACTGGCCCCAGCATAGAACCCCTCCTGGAAAATGAAGGGAAAAGAAAGAAGGCAGGCAGCGATTCAGAAACTGTACTGACAGTGTTTTGATGAGAGGGCAGAGGAGCTGGAGAAAGAACTATGGCAGAATTATAGAGGATGAGGAATAAAGATGAGGGACATTTTCGCTGAAATGGCATCTTTCCTTTTGATGATAATGAGGAAAAAGGGCCACCGGTTTCTGAAAAACTGGCAAGCTGCTTGAGTCCAGATTTGGATCGAAACTCCCAGACAGGAAACTGAGGGAAAAACTTACAAGTACCCTTTCCCGAAAACTGTTCTTACCTGGGGTTCCGAACAACCAGGAAGTTTTTCTGTTCTCAAGCCTTCTACGAAAGACAGATGTCAGGATGGCAAATCACAAAAAACCCTGTAAAAAAGCTGCCATAGCGATAAACGCTCTGCACTGACCGACTTCTGAAAGTAAGAGATACCATCTCAGGGCGGAGGCAGCTAAAGTACGCGGTGAACTGACCGGATGCAAGCCTATCTTTCAGACGCCCTAGCCTCACAGGTCATGCCAACCTTTGCCCTGCCCCAGAAACGGAGAGAAATGCACCGACCCTGCCTACCCGTGAACTCTCTGGCATATGTGCACCGCATGTTGCCATGACACCAGAATACTGTATGGCGCCGAGTTTCACAAAGCATTGAAAGAAGTACAGGAGCCCCAGAAACTCGGTCAGAGCATGCGTGGCCAGAAAAAGAAAAACCACATGGCAGAAACAACAACACCAGCTCTTTTTAGGCCGGAAGCCATGGAGGCGGGGGCAGACAAACAAGATGTTTTGGAAAAAGGGTCAGAAAAACAGCCACCGGCAGTAACTCGATCCTGACTAAACCCGCCCCTCCCTTCTGGAAACAAGGTTAGTGAATTTAAATTTTGCTTGCCCTCTCTGTTGTTATCTTAAAGCCAAGCATGATAAATTTGCAGCAGAAGCATTAAGGAAAAGTTGTCTCGCTGGAATGTGTTAACTTCTGACCCTGATGTACTTGAAACAGTTGAAGGAATTAAAATCTTTTGATGATTCCCCAGAAGATATAAAGCAAAGTTCACAAGGTCATTTAACAAACATGAAAATTATGCTATTGACTTTGAAATAGAAAACCGTTGAAAAAAGGTGTGATTAAAGAACCCTTGCCAGAATCAGGACAAATTGTCTCCCCTATCTTTGTTAGGGAGAAAAAAGATTGGATCATTTAGAATGATTTTGAATCTGAAAGCTCTAAATGAAAAGGTAGAATATAAGAAATTTAAGATGGAAACAATACATACAGCTTTGGATCTAGTGACGCAAAATTGTATTTTGCATCAATTGATCTGAGAGTATGCCTTTTTATGTCATAGCAGTAGAGGTGACTTTTCAGAAATACCTGAAATTCAGATGGAGGGGGAAAACTGTACTTTTTTTCGGGCAGCTGCCATGGGACTCAGTCGATTCCCAGAAAATTCACAAAACTTATGAAACCTGTCCTAGCATGCTTACATGATAGGGGTTTCACCAGATAACTTCATTCATTGATGATAGTTTAATTGTTGGAGAGTCTGAAAAGAAGTTGTACAGTGTGTGACAGACACGATAAAATTATTAGACTATCTAGGATTCTATGTACATGAAAAGAAATCTCAGTTCATACCTGGGTTTCAAAATAAACTCCATAGACATGTCCGTCATGCTGACAGATGAACGGAAACAGAAACTGTTGTGTGCATGCAAAGATTATTCAGTCAGAAGAATGTTACCATTAAGATCTCTGGCTCTTGTATTGGACTAATGGTTTCTTGTTTTCTTGCTGTGCCAATGGGCCCTTTGTACTACAGAGCACTTGAACAAGCAAATTTTTGCACTTAAAATAAGTAAGGGAAACGGGATAAGTCTGCAGTGTTATCAGCTGAAGAAAAAAGCAGAGCTAGAATGGTGGATAAATTAACATAGATAAACAAAAGGCTCCTATTCAAGATCAGATCCTACTATTATATGAAGACAGACAGCTCAGGTACAGGAGGGGGTGCTTGGATTGTTGAGCCCCAAAGCCCAAACACAAGGCTGGTGGAGTGAGAAAGACAAAGAAGGACTAAAAAACTCATTGGAGCTATTAGTGTCTTTTTTGGGTCTCAAATCTTTGTTGCATGACAAACTGAAAGTTCACATAAAAATCATGTTGTAACACAAGCACAGTTGGTTGTATTAACAACATGGTTCTAACAGATCAAAACAGTGAATAACGTGTTTTCAGCAAATCTGGCATTGGTGTGAAAGCAGGAACATATGGCTCAGCGCTGCCCACCCTCCTGGAGTTGATAATATTGAAGCTGACAGGCTGTCTAGACATGGCCACATAGACACAGAATGGAAACTTGATTCACTGCTTCTCTCTGAGCTCTGAAAAATTCTAGATATAAAACCTGACATTTTACTTGTTTGTTCTAGATTAAATTTTCAGTTTTCCAGATATGGTTTTCTTTCTTGCCTGACCCAGGAGCCATGTGCTATTGACGCATTTAGCATGTATTGGGTAATGAAACTGTCTATTGTTTTTCCCCCTTTCAGCATTCTATCCCGTGTCCTGGCAAAGTTAAAGAAAGACAAAGCAGAGGGGTTATAGTAGCACCAGCCTGGAAAAACCAGCCTTTTTGGCCAGCACTAATGGGAAAAACCTCACAGCCAGGCCAGTCCTCTTTTTCAGCCAGGAACACTCTACTGACACAACCAAGTCAAAAGGAGATTTAAACACCCACTAAAGAAAAGCTTTACTTGTTAGTCTGCAAAGTGTCAGGGATAGATTCAGAACACAAGGGTTTTCTGAGGACAATACCAGTATTCTCATGTCCTCATGGCGACCTGCAACAAAACAGATGTATGATGTGTACATACAAAATGGGAGGGGGTACGCGTGTGAGCAACAGGTGGATTCAGTTTCACCGCCTCTAGCCACAGCTGTAAATTTTCTGGCATCTCTGTTGAAAGAGGATATTCTATAGCGCTGTGGGCACCGCTCGTTTTGCGCTAAGTTGTTTTCTCTGCAACTATGAAGGGGCTACGTTCGGTCAACATGAACTTGTAAAAAGATTTATGAAGGGTGTTTTGAAAAAAAACACCACTACCAAAGTATCACCAAACTTGGGATGTAATTTTTGTGCTTAAAATGCTAGAAACGTGGGTTCCCGTGGATAAACTAACGTTCAAAGAACTGACAATGAAAAACTTGTGATGTTAATTGCACTGCTGTCGGGTCAGAGGTGTAAACTATTGCTGCACTTGACATCGTAATATGCTACTAACGAGGCAAAAATGTGTATTTTATGTAAATAGTTTATTAAAACAATCAAGAAGAGGAGCCCATTTAATCACCCATTGAACTCATGGCTTTTGTGGGTAAGGAGGGTCTGTGTGTAGTTCACACATTGAAAGAATACCTTGACAAGAAAAGAAATGAGGGCTCAGATTTTCCACTGGACATTTTTTTATCACTCTCCAAGCACCCCACAGAGGAGCTAGTAGCGATACCCTCTCTCGCTGGCTGAAATGGACGCTGGAGAGGGCAGGGATAGACATTACACGCTTCACAGCCCACAGTACCAGGTCAGCCAGTACTTCAGCAGCAAAACTTGCAGCGCTCCAATACACATCATAATGAAAGCAGCTGGATGGACGAATGTTTCCACATTTGCAAAAATTTTTAATAAGAATGTGGGGCCAACACTGACCATGGGCCAGTCATCATGGAGCGTTCCTAACACAGAAGTAAGTTTGGACAGTTTTTTTTCATTGATGGATGTGTTTGTCTCATGAAACATGTGGTCCTTTAAATCTCATGTTGCTGAGTGGGGTATACAGGAAATGGGGCAGAATTAAATACAATTTAAAACGAGGACTACTCGTAAGTTGAAGCTTTTGTAAATTTTTGGAAATTTATTGTAGACCGGAACGGAGTGCCAATGCCCACCGTTGCAATGGTCTGATGCATACCAGGCATTAAAATGAAATGCTACATGCAAAAAACCCATACCACTAGTAAAAATGAAGATTGCCATCAGTGTTCTTGAACACCGTGCAAAAAGTAAGACATCCCACCCAAAGTAAATGAAAAGGAATGATAACAATGTTATTAATTATATGATGATCCTGTTAAAATAGTGTGACAGTGTCTCTCGAGGCTTTAAAAATGGCGGTAGCGCGCGGGTTTCTCAGTGCACTCCGTTCGGTCTACAATAAATCGCAAGAATTTACAAACAGCTTCAAACTTCGAGGTAAAGGGCTCGCTTTATTGTATTTTTAAATTATGTCCATATGTATGGTCAAATTGGAAAAATCTTCAGAACATTGTTCATACGGGTTTTTGCAACTACTTCACTCCTTTTTACATTCACCCCAGACCACCGTCTGCCTTGGGTTTCTTCCCATTTTCAAAAATGCTACTGGAAAAAGACAAAAAGGAGGCTTCCCAAAAGGGAAAATAAGTGCATTTAGTTAAAGCTGAAATCTTATTGGCTAAGCACTTTGGCAGATAGCTACAGTATTCTATCAGAAAATAGGTTACAGCTGTATGTTTGATTATTTAAACATTGCCTCTTTACAAAGGAAAACAAAAACAAAACCCCACAAAAAAACCTAAAAACAAAATAAGGAACTTTAAATTCGCAAAAAATCAGAATTCTAGACAACTTGAACCAGCAATGTACCAAGATCGCCAAAATCCAAGCTGCAGCACCAAAAATCAGGCAGTTCTAAGGTACAGAAAAAAAAAAAAAGAAAAACAAAAGCAGGCGAGATAAAGAGAGCGGCAAAATGATCAAATTCCAGTACTCACCCAGGTCTGGTGTTGAGTGGTGAAGCCTCAAATGAGGGGGCTGTGAGGAAGGAGAACATCTTGAACACATGCTCCTCCCTGCCACATGCAAATGTGGAGACTGCAAACTGACGAGCAGACGCAGCCCGGTCGTCGGGAAAAGGGTATCCGCTCTTCATCCACTTCAAATTATGTACAACTGAAAAATATTACGCAGAAAAAAAATAACGGAAACGGTTATTCTGCGTCAGGAAGAAATCATTACATGCTCAACCTATGAAAAAAGAAATGGAAGAGAGAGTGGGGGGGGAGACAGAGCTGATGATGGTGACAAACATTTTTAAGAGCTGATGAGCCTTCCAGGGGCATAGGTGGGGAGGAAGCTCAAAACAGAGAGAGATGGAGAAGGCTCATCAATGTCAAACCTCCTTTGGGAGAAACATGACAAAAAAGGAAGAAGAAGAAGAAGAGTCTTCCAAGGCTTTATAATAAAATAGTGATAACTTTGGACATTGAGAGTAAAGCTGTAAAGGTAGGCCTATAGCTCTGCTGTTTCAAATGTCGGTTGTAATCTTACAATGACGGCATGGTCTCATATGCACATGTGTATGTATATGTATACAAATATAGACAGACAGACAGAAAGTGACAAACACAGACACAGACACACAGAGGGTGTACAGCCCCATTCCCAGCTAGTTTACTGTCGTCCCTGTGTGACACTGACCTGTGTGTCTCTGGTGGACGTGACATGGACATGGCGGGGTTGCCATGACGACTGCACGTCGTCCAAACCGTGGACCACCCGCATGTTGCGACACACCACAAACGCACCGGTCACCAACCCCTCTTCAAACTCCTCTTTCTGAAAATACATATTTCAAATAATTACTTGGTGGTGTAAGGCTTTTCCTCTTTCTGAAAATACATATTTCAAATAATTACTTGGAGGTGTAAGGCTTTTCCTCTTTCTGAAAATACATATTTCAAATAATTACTTGGAGGTGTAAGGATTTTCCTCTTTCTGAAAATACATATTTCAAATAATTACTTGGAGGTGTAAGGATTTTCCTCTTTCTGAAAATACATATTTCAAATAATTAGAAGTGTAAGGCTTTTCCTTTCTGAAAATACATATTTCAAATAATTACTTGGAGGTGTAAGGCTTTTCCTTTTTCTGAAAATACATATTTCAAATAATTACTTGGAGGTGTAAGGCTTTTCCTCTTTCTGAAAATACATATTTCAAATAATTACTTGGAGGTGTAAGGCTTTTCCTCTTTCTGAAAATACATATTTCAAATAATTAGAAGTGTAAGGCTTTTCCCTTTCTGAAAATACATATTTCAAATAATTACTTGGAGGTGTAAGGATTTTCCTTTTTCTGAAAATACATATTTCAAATAATTACTTGGTGGTGTAAGTCTTTTCCTCTTTCTGAAAATACATATTTCAAATAATTACTTGGAGGTGTAAGGCTTTTCCTCTTTCTGAAAATACATATTTCAAATAATTAGAAGTGTAAGGCTTTTCCTTTCTGAAAATACATATTTCAAATAATTACTTGGTGGTGTAAGTCTTTTCCTCTTTCTGAAAATACATATTTCAAATAATTACTTAGAAGTGTAAGGCTTTTCCTTTCTGAAAATACATATTTCAAATAATTACTTAGAGGTGTAAGTCTTTTTTAAAATTTTTTTTTTTACATCAAAGCAAAATACTAGTCAATTTTCATTTCATTTTATTTTAAGTTGTTTATGTTTAGAAGGGGACGGGGGAGCTCAGTGGTCAGAGCGCTTGCTTTCCCCAAGCTAAGGTTAAGCAGCACTGAGCGTGGTTACCAAGCAGATGGGTGACTATTTGTGTACCTTGGCTCAAGTACAGTACCCCAGTTCAACCAGCTGTAAATAGGTACCTGCCCTCTTTAGGGTTAGGGTAAGTAAAGCAGTGAGGCAGAGGAGATGGGCACAGCCCTCAATATGTTGGCCCTGGAGGAGCTGAGGTTTCTAACACCTCGCTCCCCAATGACCGCATAGGTTATGGAAACACCTTTACCGTATAACCCCATTGACCAAATCAGGGCTGTCTTCCAAAAGACACAACGGGTTTCAACATGTGTGCAAGTTGTTCTGCAAGCCTTCACACATGGAACCTCGGTTTATAGTCTCATCCAAAAGACTTTCAGGGGAGTGGAATCAGTACTGATGTCAACTCAAGGGCGAAATCCCTTTGAACTGATGCCTTGGTGGTGGCTTGAACCGGGACCTTCAGATCACGAGTGCAACACTCTAAAACACTACACTATCCCGACCCCTCACAAAACGGATTTGAATTGCATCACACTGATGACCACTACCTGCGTGCCTCGATACAGCTGGACAACAAAGGGCAGGTCACTGCTGTGGTCCTGAAGCTGAAGCCATCTTTTAACCCAGAAGCCGCCACTGTTCAGCCCCGATTTACCTGCAACACACGGCTTCACTTCTTCAGTTTTCACAACAATCAACCTGCAACACACGACTTCACTTCTTCAGTTTTCACAACAATCAACCTGCAACACATGGCTTCGCTCCTTCATTTTCACAACAATCAACCTGCAACACACGACTTCACTTCTTCAGTTTTCCCAACAATCAACCTGCAACACACGGCTTCACTTCTTCAGTTTTCACAACATGCAACACATGGCTTCACTTCTTCAGTTTTCACAACAATCAACCTGCAACACATGGCTTCACTTCTTCAGTTTTCACAACAATCAACCTGCAACACATGGCTTCACTCCTTCATTTTCACAACAATCAACCTGCAACACATGGCTTCACTTCTTCAGTTTTCACAACAATCAACCTGCAACACACGGCTTCACTTCTTCAGTTTTCACAACATGCAACACATGGCTTCACTTCTTCAGTTTTCACAACATGCAACACATGGCTTCACTTCTTCAGTTTTCACAACACTCAACCTGTAACACATGGCTTCACATCTTCAGTTTTCACAACAATCAACCTGCAACACATGGCTTAACTCTTTCCATTTTCACAACAATCAACCTGCAAGACATGGCTTCACTCCTTCCATTTCACAACAATCAACACATGGCTTCACTCCTTCATGTTCACAACAAACAACACATGACTTCACTCCCTCATTTTCACAACAATCAACATGGATCACATTGCCTCACTCGATCATTTTCACAACAATCAAACATTTCGTTTTCTTCAGAGGGTAAGCCCTAGTGTTCAACTTAGCGCTGTGATTTACAACAAATTGACCTGACAATTGTGAAACATGGAGTGTGGTGTGGCTTCTGCTCACTTGATTGCCTGACCTTCCCTTCTTCCTCCTTTCTTTGAATGGAGAGCTAAATCTAGATTCTTCACACATCCAGGACAGGAACCTTCAAAGGTGCAGCTATCATAACTGAAGTCAGCTACGGTCAAGTTGAGCATCTCTTTTTGATGTAACTCATCATGTTTGTTGTATTTGGCATCTTTCGGTCCTGTATAGAGGATTTTGTTTGCAAGTAGTAAATTTTAAATAAATTCTCATAAGTTGAGATGCAGGTTTATCGATGGTGGGCAAAAACGGCCACACACTCAAAAGCTCACCACTGGTGTACTGAGAAGCAACAAAACCCCAACATATACTTGTACCCTGCAGGCTCAGACCAGCATGGTGATTTGTTTACGGCAGCTCCAGACGCAGCTGAGTTCATTTAGCTTGGTCTTGGTCATTTTTTGGGTAGGGGCATGAAACTTGGCCAAACTCCTTGCTAATGAGCACAGTGACAGAGGATAATATCACAGACTCTGAGTTCGTATTCTTCTCTTCTAAAGTGCTCCCTACTGTCACATTAGAGGGCGACAGTTTTTAAAAGAACTGCTCCCCGAAGTCAGAATGTGCCTACCTAAATGGTTGGGTGAAAAAAATTGTCACATACACAAAAATGTCACCATTGGCAAACCTCGGAGCTCTAGCTGAGGGGAAAAAAAAAAGAAAAAAAAAAGAACTACTAGGGTGCATATTTCATAAAAGAAATGAAAGTGCTTTTCACTGTTTTTTTTTTCTTTTTCTGTTCCTCAGCTAGTGCTCTGAGACCCACGCATTGTGAGATTTTGCGTACGAGACCATTTCTGCCCACCATTAGCTGCATTCCGACTTTGGGGATAAAATTAATAGGGTTAATAATAAGGGTTTAGGATGAGATGTATATGTTTTACCTCCTCCCATAAAAGTTATAAGAAAAACATCCCCCAAGTCAGAATGTAGCAACCTAAATTGGAGGGGGATGGGGGGTATAAAATGGTCGCATACACAAAAAATCTCACTACTGATAAACTTTGGAGCTGTAGCCGAAGAAGAAGAACAACAACAAACAAAAAAGAGGCCGACAAAATGCTGAACAAAGGTTGACAACTGTAAGAAAGGATTTCACCGACCTTTTGCTTTCTCTCTCTGCACAGCTCCTACAAAAGTCACCACTCCGGCAATGTCACACACATGGCCATCTGGAACGTACCTGTCAGAATAATACAAACAGTTTCTACACCTCAGCTGCTGATATACACTCAGGAATGTGACAGTTCCTTCTTCGCTGAACGCTCAGGAAGCAACTATTGTTATCTGTCGTATGAGCGAAAATGCGTCACTCTACCATTGAGTGCCTGACAAGTCAGAGTCAGCACATCTGACTCTGGCATGGGAGAGAGTGGTTATCTTTTAAGTTTTTCTGGAAAAAAGTCAGGAGAATGGACCAAGAAGGCAGAAAATAAACAAGAAGAACGAGGTGACAGGAAGAAAAGGAACAAGGCAGAAACAAAGAGAAGGATAGAAAAGAGGGAATTGCTAAAGCAGATTTCCAGAAAGTGGGGGTGTTATTTATACTGACAGGTCCCCGGCATCCCTGTAGAGGAATTTTAAAGCTATTTGCAATAGATCTGCAGGAATATTTCAGCCTGCTTCCATGTGTTTGTAAGACTACAAAATACTCTAAAATATCCGAAAGTTCATGTTTTTCCATATATATTTTGCCTCATTCTTTGGCTTGAGCTTCAAGGTTCACCTATGGTGAGATTTTGCGTATGCGACCATTTTTACCCCACATTAAGGACACCGCATTTTGACTTCTGGGACTTCATACAATTTGTCATTTGAAGTAGCTGAACAAAACTTTATAAAGTGGTTTCTGCCAAAAAGACAGACTAAACAGCATTCCTGGAGTTTTTCCCAACCGGGAAATTTTCCCGGGAAAGGCTTTCTTCAATAGTTTGATAGATCTTTGTTAGAATGCCAAAAATCACTCGAAGCAGAGCACATCAAAAAATTTTTTTCCCCCAATTTAAATTTCGTAAATATTTACTCAGAAGATCCTACTATTTAACAAAATAAGACTATATCTACAGATCTAAATGTAAAGGATTTTTTTTTAAAGGGGCATGCATTTAACCCTGTCCCCCCTCCGCCGCACGACAGTAACGGAGGCCCCCGTAATTCCCAAAACGACCGCAGCCCCACAGTTGGTGTGCCCACGGGGATACTTTTCCCTCACCCAATCTCGGGTTTTCACACGTTTGGGCGAAAATTGGGGGGGCGATGAGGGGGGGGTTTTAGAGGGTGCCATGATAAATTTAGACTGCTAATATCTGTAGTTGGGAGGGAAGGAAAAATAACAGCCGCGACGGAAAGCTTTTTTAATCGTTGCAGCGTGGCGGAAAAAAAGGCGTTTTTTTTTGGAACAACGTCACGATTGTGAGACGATTAATTGAATGTTATTGTCTTGGAAGGAAACATTTGAACGAGAATGGTTAAGTGAATCCCATATTAAACGATTTCCAGGGAAAAGGGGGGACGGAAAGCTGCAGTTAGGGGGAAGAGTTGGGCCCGAAAATAACGTGCTAAAACAGCACATTCCTGACCTTGGGGACACACACGATTTGGGGAAATTTTACCTCCTGACCCGGGTGCGGGATAGACGCCTGAAAAATGATGCCTTTTTACTGTTTTTTCATTTTTACCAACTTTTTCTTTGAAAAGCAATGGAGAAACAAAAAGATATGCCGATAACAAAAATAGTAAGAAGAAAATAAAATTTGGGCCTGGTCTGAAGGAAAGACAGGGACCCCAAAGGGTACAACCCCCACACATCTATAATTTGGCTTTTGTGTGATGTGACCCTGTCCACCACTACACACTTTAGAGACTACCAACATTAAAATTTTTTAGGGTTACAGAATTCTTGTTGTTTCGAATTTGTCCCCCAAACCCTTTCGTGACACTGGTGACAGTGTGACCAAACATGTACAATAAAACACTTCTGTACACTTTTCAAACATTTTGGTACGCCAAAAGATATGAATGCGTATAAAGTCCATGTTTTATTGAATATGACCCTTTTTTTCAAAAAAAAAATAGTTTAAAAAAAACTTTTGTCTCCCTTTAGAAATACCAAAAACAACAGGGGCTATGGGGGCATTGGACACATCCTTGAAGCCCTATTTCACATAATATTAGTAAACACATCACTGGGGATCAGTTCTTTTTTTCGACACTAACATGCATGAACTTTTTCAAACCATGCAGGATTTGCTGTTTTATCGTAATACCATACTTTTGCCTGATTGGGACAAATAAGGGGCATTGACAAGACACTGGGGACCAACCATAAACGCCCCCTAAATGCAAGTACAAAAATACTTAGTTGTGAAAAAAATTTCTTTTGATATTTGCATCACACACAAAATTTGTTTTAGGAGTAAAGTAAGTCTTGGGGGTAGAAAACGCAAAGAATTCAAAATCTACAGGCAGTTTAGCTCTGTAGAATCCAACAACAAGAGGGTTAAATAACATTTTTTTTAAAATATTAAAAAATGGCAGAAATCTAATAAAGAGAAAAGAAAACTCCTTCGCCACATAGTGAAAATTGCTGTATTGTGGAAAACTAGTTTCTTAACACACGCATGAGCATGCAGGAATTTGTATCCATCTTTTTTCACACGAGCGGTGAAAATTGTTAGTTCTTTATTAAAAGAAAATAGACTTGTCGCTAAGAGTAAAGAAGAAAGCCCCAATTCACCAGTGTTTCAATGCTGAAATCACTTTTTCCACCCTAAACAGCAACAATCACGAAAGGGTGAAAAAGAAAACGTACTGATACCCCAGCCTTGCACACATAGGGAAAGTCTTAAAAACCAGACCCCTTACTATAAAGATTAAGAAAAGTGTAAAAATTTTTCCTAGCTTTTTTTTTTTTCCAAAGAATTTTGTATGTCACTCACACATTGTAAACTAACACACGCACACATGACCATCTGGAAAAAAAAATTTGACTTTTTCACACACACACAAATTTATTCTCCCCCCTTTTTGGGTATGGACAAACAACACACACACATAAAGACCCCAACACAAACACACACACCTCAATTTTTTTGGAACCCCGGTCTGTGTGTACATCCCCCAAACATCACTCACTATCCTTTACTCCTACACCCTACCTCAGCTCCCTCCCCTGACAAAGTCATTTTTCAGGGGGGAGCGACACATCCAGAACATCAACATCGCTCTCATCGATCAGCGTCACGTCACTTGAGGGTTTTTGAGCGTTTTTGTTGATTCCCGTCTCCACACGTCCAGGGGGGTGCCAAAAGGGTTGGGCAGCATCTGAAAGCGGGCTTTACCGTGAAGTTCCCCCAAGAATCACATGCCCTCCTCACACTGACGCAGTCACTAAAAGAGATTAAAGCATGTGCATAGTCTGTCTTTCTGGGGAACTTTTTTTTTTTGGGGGGGGGGGGGGGGGGGGGGGTTTTTGTTCCTCGCTGGAGCTTTAAGGTTTACCCTGGTGAACCTTGTGTATGCAACTGTCTTTTGCTCACCATTAAGGCGCTCATTTGACTTCAGGGGGAGCCAAAAACGACACCTTGGCATTGTTTTTTTTTTTTTTTAAAATTTGTCTCCTTCTCATGGCAAAAAGGAAATCCTGGTATAAAAGAAATAAGTGGGGACACATAGTTGCATTAAATCAGGAAAAAGTTAGAGTATGGGGAATCAAAAACTTTCAGTGGAAGCCCCGGAATTTGATAACCTTTTTTTAGTTAGCTTTTACTTGAATGACGTTTTAAATCACAAGTTTTCAAGAGGGAAATTTCTGGACAAAATATGTTCTTACTTCAACTTTTCATTTTTTTCTTTTTTTCAGAACTAACTGAAAAAAAAATGTCCAACCATTAAAACGCACAACAAAAAACCGCAATTGAACAAATGGGAAAGAATCTTTTCACTGAAAAGTTGCCCCCGACAGATACTTTTTTTGGGCGCTTACCTAAGACTTTGACTAGCTGAAGGGTAACACACATCTCACATAAGAAAGCAGGAAAGATATGTAGAGGTGAACTTACTAATTCTGGTATCTGAGAGCCATGACATTCCAAAACACAGCCATGCAGCATCCAGTTTCATCGCCCACCACCACCTGCAGCTGAAATCACCAACAACAAGCAATACAACTATCATACCAGGATATTCCCGAAGTCAGAATGTGGCTACCTTAATGCTAGGTAAACACGGCCACATATGCAAAGTCTCACCATCAGTAAACCTCAGAGTTCTAGCCAATGAGCAAAAAAAACAAACCCCCAACACCAAGATGACATGAACTTCCAAATGGATAAGGGATACATACACTTTTCATAAACCGCAGAATATACATACACTTGTACAGGAAACAGTGACAAAACGTTTCCCAAGCTGATTACATAAACCTGTAACAACTTTGCAATACACACAAAAAATATACAGTTTAATCAAGGTAATTTGGTAAACTAACCCACTTATTCCTGAGTCAGGTCTGTCAATACAACAGTCAAAAGTTTAACACTAAAATATAAGACAAAAATGGTATTTCCAACCAAAACAAACTGATTTCTTTTCATTCCTCAACTTGATCTCCGAGGTTCACCAATGGTGCGGTTTTGTGTACATATGATTGTTTTTGTCCACCATGAAGGTAGCTGCATTACGACTTCAGGTATGTATGCTGGGTATATTCGTGTTTTGTAACCCACTGAATGCTGACAAGAACTACAGAACTTTTAACGTGCATATCTGATCTTCTGCATGTGTACATATACATGAAGGAATTTAAGGCACGGGCAAATCTGCACTTTAAGTTGACCTGGAAGACTGTCAAAATCCCACCTTTGATTCATTCACCAGGCACCGACACCAAGATTCAAACCCACGACTTCATGCAGCCATAGGATTGAAGCTGAATGGTCTAAATCACTCAGCTTTACCTTCTTGCACATTAAACTTTAACCTTTTCCCTACAGATAACCCGCTATAGGGTAACCAACCGTCTCCTAACTCTTTCCCTTATTGTAGGGATAGCGTTCAAGCAATGCTTTCAAAAAAATTTTATTTGTGAAAACTTTGGTGAGCACTGACTGATAGGTCCAAGTTTCAAAGAATAAAAAATAAATGAATGTGGTAACAGAACCACCCGTGTGGATGCCGGAAGCCTGTCAGTATAAATACCATCCCCACCTGCCAAAAATTTTGTGCTAGGAATTCCCTCTTTTCTATCCCTCTCTTTGTTTCTGCCTTGTTCCTTTTCTTCCTGTCACTTCCTTCTCGTCTATTTTCTGTCTTCTTGGTCCATTCCCCTGCCTTGTTTTCCCAGAAAAGCTTGAAAGATAACCATTCTCTTCCATCCTAAGTCAGATGCACTGGGCCTGACTTGTCAGGCACTTAACGGCAGCGCATTGCATTTTCGCTCATATGACAGACAAGAATAGTTGCTGTCTGAGCCTTAAAGGATGAAGAAGAAGACGAAGAAGAAGAGAACCCACACAATTTTAAAAAGTCCTCATCCACAGGTGTGACCAAGCTCAAAACAGAGAGAGATGGAGAAGGCCATCAATGTCAAACCTCCCCTGGGAGAAACATGACAAAAAAGGAAGAAGAAGAAGAAGATCCACAGGTGTGACCAGAGTCACTCTTTCAGAGCTTACCTGGAAAGGCCACCTGTCTGTTTTGCTGGGCCGAGCATAATGAAACAGCTTGGAGCGACGCATGACACGCAGCAGAAGCCGAGGTCTGGATGGCTTGAGGGTCTGCCATCTGGTGGCAATCTCTCGCATGCTGTAGAGGTCACGACTGGAGATGTCACCCAGACTCCCAAACACATTCAGTTGTGCTGCCAAAGTGGACCAAGAGAAAAAAAAGCCTTTTGTTAAGTGGTTAAAGAACAAGAATTGAAGATACAATCAGTAGCTCCAATAAAGAGAGGGAGGAGAAAGAGAGAGAGGGGGGTAGGGAGGGAGGGAGAGAGAGAGAAGGGGGTAGAGAGAGGGAGGGAGAGAGAGGAGAGAAAGGGAGAGAGAGGAGAGAAAAAGAGAGAGAGAGAGGGAGAGGGAGAGAGAGAGACAAGCAGGACACAGAGAGAGCGAGAGAGAGAACGACCCCACACACACACAAAGAGAGAGAGACAGAGTAAGAGAGACAGCAACAGACAAAAGACATAGAGAGACAGAGACAGGGAGGGAGAGATTACCAAGGCCTGCATGTTGGAAAAGCCTGAATTAAGCTGGCACTTTTATGCACTATCGTATTGTGGACCACTGTACAAAGTGACACCTTTTTTCATTTGAAAATCTGAGCATGTACAAAGTGATACCTTTTTTCATGTGAAAATCTGAGCACATACAAAGTGACACCTTTTGTCATCTGAAAACCTGAGCACGTTTTCTTTTCATCAGGAGCACACCTTATTTTGCCAGATCATTTTTGGCACCAGTCTTACAGCTATTTTATACACATTTTAATTCAGTTTGTTTGGCTGTTTCTTTGCTGCCACATCCTCTGACAGCTATATTCGCCAATGGGACTCTGATCCATGGATGGGAGGTAAGTCGATGATAAGCAACATCTAAAGGCCAACAACTGGACTGTGACTCACTGACTGAATACAATGCAATACAATGTAATGCAATACAATGTAATGCAATACAATACAATACAATGCAATGTAACACAATAAAATAACAACACCATCCAATCTTCCTGCTCCTGAAGCACAACATGCAGACAGACCACTGTCACTCTTGGACAATAAAGAACTCCTGTCATGACAACAGATTTTTCCAAACACAAGGTACTGTTAGGAACATACGCCCCATCTGCAGGACTTCACACGGGGTGGAGTCAGCACCAATGTTCATGGGTGCAACTCTAGGTTGTTCTCCCCCCTTCCCCTTTTCCACTGACCTGACAAACTTCCCAAAATGAACTACTTCCACTCACTCACAAACTGAACATCAAAGTGAGGTACCATGAAAATCAGTTTGTCAGCACTATCTATCATACAGTGCAAAGAATCAGTCAGAACTGAAACTCTGGGGTAAAGGCAGAAAGTCCTATGTGCATAATCATGATACCCAATTCAGGTTCTGCATTTGAATCATGTGCAATACCATTCTAATATAGAGATAAGACTTGCTTTAGGCCTAGCTCCTTCCATCGCTCTGCATCCCAACAAAGTGTACCTGCGGTTTGCTGAATCTTTGCAAACAAAAATACCTTGATCATCGGCTGTGCTGGTTACATCAGTATTGGACCACAAGTCCATATAGTATCCCCGCCGCGATGCCAAGGGACAAGATGTTCTAGAACTGTCCTTTTCTCGGCACCAAGGCAGTCTGTTAAGGTCTGAAACAGTTGATAAGCAGTGTGTATAGCATTCTCCTACTATTCATGCCATGAATGATCCTATGACATAACATCATGTCTTTGAAATTATTGTTGATATTCCTTCCCCTCCCATACAAAATTTTGCAAATTTTTATGAAACATGCACACACACACACACACACACCACCCCTTTAAGAAGAGTATGCCTTTGTATGCTGGTGGGAATGAATGACAAAATTTACAAAACTGCATGCAAATGGGAACTGGATGTCAAAAAACCCACATGAGCACTTATTCCTTATCTTGAAATTAGTGAATTTAATAAAACAAATATTGGATCCTACTTCATATCATCTCACCTGAAAGAGTAGTGCCCAGATCACCATTCGAGTGTTTGATGAATGGGAATGCATGGGATGATGCATGGAAATCACACACATAACCTTACTCTTTCCTAGCTAGGTGTGTGTGTTACCATCAGACCACTTCTCCACACTAAATTTAATACACAAAAAAACTTAAGTAGTTTTGTTCATGATCAAACTAATTACTATAGGGTTACTACAAAACTAAGAGAAAAAAAATGAAAGGAAGGAAGCACATACTGAAGGTTTACATTCAATTGTATTGACTATGGGCATATAGCAGTATAGGGAAACATTTTTGAAAACTAAAAACAAAAGCAAGAAAGAAAAAAAAAAAAAAACAAAGAAAGGAAAAGACAAGAAAAAAAAAGACAAAGAGCATGGATGCTGGCTGCAAGAAAGACAGAAAGAAAAAAGACAAGAAACAGACCAGGAACACGGATGCTGGCTGCCTACCACTGACACCAGCTGCGTCTTGCTGACTGACAACAGTCAGGTCCTCCACCACAGCGATGCCAGGGGCCATTCACCGTCGTTTCATCAAAACGTACCTTCACCGATGTCAGCTTTACCCGCGATCCCACTCTGATCTGGACAATCCACACAGAACACTTGTTTAACAACAACAACAACATGGTGCAAGAATGTTCTAAAAGAAACAACATTTTTGTGAGTTCAGTAAAGAGGTGTGTCATAACAACAATGATCTCAACGAATCTTAAGTTCTTTTGAGTTTTGTATGTTTACTTGTTCTTTTGGTTGATTTTTGAAAAATTAGTTGTTGTTCTTGTCTTTTATAGGCCAATTCATTATGGCAATCCCGGAATTTACAAGATTGTAACTTTCATTTCCTTTTACAAGTTTCACTTAAATTAGTCACAACAATATGTTTAGTTTGAATAATGCATCAAGAAACACAAAATAATCAAGCACTGCTTAGTCATTTCCACACCTGCTCAGGTATTTTTCAGTACCTTTCTCTTCTGCACAAGGTGGTCCAAAAACGAGGAGAGAACCACTCTGACACGGCAGCGACCATCAGCCACTGTCATGTCATAGGCATCGTAAGCAGAGTGATCCGTCAGCCCAGTCTGCTGTAGGAACACCGGGTCCACAATGTACCTCTGTATGTCAGTCACCTGAAACATGGCAGTATATTGACAGTTCCTGTAAAGAAGTTAAATTCAAAACATAACACATACTGCATGACATCACATGATAAGGGCTACAGAACATAGGTTTCACATCCATTGGCTGATATATACAGGGGTTTTTTCTGTATTTTTTTCCTTCCTTGGGTAAAACTCCAAGGTTCATCACTAGTGAGATTTTGTGTATGTGACCGTTTTTGCCCACCATGAAGGTAGCCGCATTCTGACTTTGGGAACTCTGCTGGATATGTTTGTGTTTCCATAACCCACTGAATGCTTACATGATTTTCAGGATCTTTAATGTGTATATTTGATCTTCTGCATATGTATACACTATACCCACAAAGGGAATTAAGTCACTGGCAGGTCTGCACTTAAAGTTGACCTGCAGATCATAAAAATCCCTACCCTTAATCCACTAGATGCTGCCAAGATTCAAACCTGCGACTTCATGGACCTATGGATTGAAGTAATTGTTTTAACCATTCGGTTCTAGTGTCTGATGAACAGTGAAGTGGACTGTTGGGAAGACAACGAGTGAAAGACTTGTCACTGCCCATTGGGACGTCAGACGCCTGTCAGTAAAAATGAAATAGCATCCCCACCTTCTGGAAATTCTGCGCTAGGAATTCCCTCTTTTCTATCCCTCTCTTTGTTTCTGCCTTGTTCTTTTCTTCCTGTGATTATGAACTTCTTGTCTATTTTCTGCCTTCTTGGTCCATTTCCCTGCTTTAAAAAAAAATATATATATATAAAGACTTAAGATATATATATCAACAATTTTCTCCCATGCCAAAGTTGGATGCACTGGACCTGACTTGTCAGGTGCTTTAATGACTGGCATTTAATGGTAGTGCAACGCATTTTCACTCATAGACATATGACACATTGACAGACAACAATAGTTGCAGTCTGAGCATTCAAGGAAGTAGAAGAATGCAAGACTTATATTTATAATAAAGCAGCATTGACTGGTACCTTTCATTTGCAAAACTTCAATGAGTCAACAGCTTCTTAAGCCCACGATGATTATATGATAAATTAAAGTATTCATGATGCCCACTATGACACAACTACGCGTTAAATTGCAGCAGAGCTTCTATAGGGCCTACGTATAACTAGTACTAGTATAGTAGTAAGTAAAACAACACAGTACTGAATAACTGATGCACTGTACTCAAAACACACATTTTATATTGATCCCTTATTTTCGGTACTATTTCCAGTACTAGAGTTAACACTGTAGCATAATATTGCCTTTTGATTTTGTTTTTCAAACGATTCTAAATCTTCCCAAATCAATTTACTTTCAGTTTCACTTTGTCAACAAAGCTTTTCATGTCTCACATGCAGGGTGTTTAGAAAACCAGTATCACACCTACCGTGAGAACATCATGTTCAAAACCACCCTCAAAGAAGTCAAAATATTCGTCGTCCGACATAGTCGCTAAAAATCAAGCCCATATGTCATGCATTCATGAAAAGTGGGATGTTTGTGTTTTCCGCCATATTCGTTTGAAGATCAAAACGGAAGCGGAAAGCGTAAACTTGTCAAGCCATACTAACCCAACTTGTCAAGCCATACTAACCTGACTCCTTTCGAGAAATCTTATGTTATTCTTTCTTTCTTCGATTATAATTATCTCAGCCGTGTTATCCGACTTTGGGACTGTATCAACCAGCCACCACTACCAAGCTGATCTCTAAGAGAATATTTGTTTTCCTTCTTCACTGTTCTGAGTCAGTTCACTTTTGGTTCATTGTACTAGAGTCCCATGGAGCTATACGATTTAGGGACTGTACCATCAACCAACCATCACTAACATAACTTGTTCTGTTCGGAGACTTTGGACGAGTATTTCTTAGTCTACATCCAGTTTATTTGTCTCCCAAACATCACCTTGACTTTAGAAAGAAATGAAACTCAACAGATAATAATTATTTATCGTTGAATCAAAAGGAAATATAAAGCAGCAGAATACCGTAAGGCAATCAAAAAGGGATACACCATACAACACTAATCGGGAGTGCTCGTCAGGGTGCTATGTTGTTGTGTTGTTGTTGTTGAGCGTTCCCAAGCTTAACGCACTGGGAGTCACCGAGATAATATATGCATTCTGACTCTCTCTGTGTGAAGAACTTATGATAAAGCCTGAAATAAATCCAGTAGTTGCTCACATTGACAGGACTTTTCTATATTGTTCACAAAACACGGATGTCACCAAACTAGGAGCCAGTTCTGCCTTTTTTCTTGAAGAAAAGTGCTGATTTACTTACTCCTTGTCATGCAACAGAAAATGTCATAGCTTCCCACATAACTAGTGACTTGTAAAATGTCTTAGATTGTGTGCCAGTAGAGTTGTGTGAAGTAACCTCAACTCCAAACCATACTTAATGCCTGGCCCAGAAGAGAAGCAGATGCCTTTATCATTCCTTAACAGATAAACAAACAAAAATATTAACCCAATCCACACACTAATTACATATGCAACCATCTACCCACCATTAAGGTAGCCACATTCCGACTTCAGGGATGGTGTCTAAACATGACACTAGTGTGCATGCCGTTTGTTTTTCTTCTTCAAGTGTTGTCATCTGCCCCAACTGGCAAACAGTGGCTTATGCTTCCAAAAGGAAGAACGGTTTTTAATGTGTGGGCAAGATATTCTGTGTGCATTTGCACTGGGGACTTTGTCCCATCCAAATTCCAAAGGACTTTTGGGGGAGTAGAGTTTGTAATGTACGGCATCGCGACGCATTTTCGGCCATATGACGGACAGTTGCTGTCTAAGCATTCGACGACGAAGGAGAAAAGTTGATGTGTTTGGTCATTGATTTTGTCATGGTTAAACCTTTAAATATCTGTCGAATTATTGGTTAAGTACACACAGCAGAATACCATAAGGCAATCATAAACTCAAAAAGTGATACACCATACAACACTAATCAGGAGTGCTCGGGGACGGGATAGCTGTGGCGGAGCACTCACTTTCCCCCAGCCAAGTTAAGCAGCGGTTACCAGTTGGATGGGTGACCGTTTGCACGACTTGGGCTTCAGTACAGTTCCCCCAGTTCACCCAACTGTAAATGGGTACCTGCCCTCTTTAGGGTCAGGGAAGGTAAAGCAGCGAGGGAGAGGAGATGGGCGCCGCCCTCAATATGCTGGCCCTAGAGAAGTGAGGTCTCTGACGCCTCGATCCCCTAGACCTTATAGGTTATGGGACTCCTTTACCTTTTTTTTTTTTTTTTACACACATTGACATGAGGTCTCTTTGTATGAGGTTCTTAAATTAGGATTTACTTGCTGAATATTAGTGTAATCAGTATTCCATAGGAGACTACCAGTATTTTTCCCCCATCTATCTATCTATCTATCTATCTGTCCCGTCATCTGACAACCGTGGGGGCACCCTCAAAGACTCAACAACCAGTTCCCTCCATTCCTCTCTCTGTTCTGCCTTTCTCAGGGTTTTGTTGAGATCTAGGCCTGTCCATTCGCTGATGTTATCCTCCCAGCTCTTCCTTGGTCTGCCTCTTCTTCTTCCTCCTTGGACAGTGCCTTGTAAAACTGTCTTTGCAAGTCCTTTGGATCTTGTGACATGCCCATACCATTTAAGTTTACGCTTTTCCCCCATAATTATCATTATTTAGATTTTTAAATATCCTTATTGTTTGACTGTTGTGTTTGTGTGTTCCATAGCTCTAAATGGGGAAAATCACTTAGACAAATTTAGAACACGATCGAACCACCACCCAGTTTTATCTGCACACGCAACCCGTCACTACAACATAAAATAAACTGCTCTGTCGTTAAGACTGTGGACCAAAGCTATCGCCCCTCCTTTTAGCAAGTTGACCTGCCCAGAGGAACGTCTGATTAAAGAACGGTCCATGCATTTAAGGGGAACATTTTCTCCTAACACCCCTGGGAAGGAACTTGCAATGAGCACAGCCCTTTCAACTGGTTCGATCCCGGCGAGGAACAGGTTTGGGCGGGTGCCCTATCACCGATCACCGACAATTGATGAACCGATCAGTGATTGATCATCGATCAGGGATCGAAGTTATCGATCGTGAGCGAGCCCAAGCAGGTTTTAAGGAACGGGGAAAGAGGACAGACCTGCCACGTACACAGGCACCTGAAAAGTTTCGTTTTTAGTGCGCAAGATCCTATTTTGGGGTTTTATGGCTTGTGTAAGGGCAGAAGTTGACAGGGGATATACGTTTCCTGATTGCAATGTGAAGTGATGGATCTAATTAAAAGAAACGGACTGAAAGAATTCTAAAAGTTTATTTTAAATGCTTGCTCTTGCTTTTGTTCGATTCAGCTATGTATGTTTATGGGTGTTAGTTGTTATTTGTTTAGTATTTCATTCTTTCTTTGCTGTAGTCTATGTTAAATGATTTTTTTGAAAGGTTCAATTGTAGGTCGTGTTATGATTATTGTTAAATTAAATTGAAGGTAAAAATGTAAAATACATTTAAAGGCCACCACCAGAGGCCAGCACACACACACACACACACACACACACACACACACACACACCACACACACCACCACCACCAACACCTCACTGTACCACACACACACACACACAGATGACAAAATTTACAAAACTGCATACACATGGGAACTGGATGTAAAAAAGCACATAAGTTCTTTTTCAATTATTCTCAAAACAAAGTAAACAAAAATAAATAGATACACACACTCATACACCCACATAACACACATATAACACTAACACACACACACACCATAACCACCACAACCACACACACATACACACACTACACCACACATTACTGTACCACACACACACACACACACACACTCACACACACACACTACACCACACCACACATTACTGTACCACACACACACACACACTACACCACACCATACTGTACCACACACATACACACACACATTCATATGTGTAGGTATACATGCACTCTTGGGTTTGGCACTGGCTACACACCCACAGCTCAGGGAGAGAGAGAGAGAGAGAGAGAGAGAAGAAAAATAGTGAGATAGATTGTAACAGACAGATTAATAAACAGACAGACAGACAGGTGTAAACAGATTACAGATGGTTCATGGTTTTAAAAAAAAAGGAAAGGAAGGAAGAAAGATAAACCAGAGAAAACCACACACACACACACACACGGACCCATATGATGATTTTTAAAATTTTTACTTTATTTTATTTTCTTATTATTGCAAAACAGCACTTGCAGTGAAGTGAGAGCGTGTTCAGCAAAAGTGAATAAGCAATTGCAGTTGGGTTTGTGTGTGTGTGTGTTAAATCAAATGAACAAAGGAACAATGAATCATCATTGCATGCCAAAAAGGGACTAATTCTATTCAGTCTAAAGTTACAAAAATAGAGTCTTGTTTTGAGCAACAAGCAGAGTGCATTCTGGGACAAACATTGGCTTGAAAGAACATGAAGAATGCTGATAATTTTGTAAAGCAGACTGTCTAAAAGAAAAACCCAAACCAAACAAACCATGATTTACATATATTTATTATAATGGTCAATGGATTTCTCATCAAATTTCACTATAAAAAAAAAACAAAAGAAACAGTTAACACAAAACTGAGCAAGTAAACAGCAAACAACCTTTTATTCAAAACCAGACTGAGTTTGTCTCTGAGACACTAATATTGTTATGATGGAGTAAGTTTAACATATGGATATTACTTTCTGTGACAAAACATCTCAAAAAGAGCAAGAAAACAAATGAAGTACAGATATACACAACTTTCGATTAAGCTTTCAATAGCATTTTCTGCATTCTGAACACACGAGTATTGTTAAAAGATAGTTCGCATTGTGAACACAAAAGGGAAGACAAAATCAGCAACCGTCTACCCAGTGAGGATTTTTTTTTTAGTTTATTTTTCATGATTGTTATTGTCATCTACTTTTACTGCTATTACTTTCTCTTCTGCTGCAAGTTCCACAACTGTCATGAATGATGATACTACTTCCTTTTCTTCTTCTCATCATTATTTTTCTTTTCATTATCATTACTCCACATTTGACATAAGTTTGTTACAGATGCAGTTTGTCCCATCTTTATATAAATTAAGGGTTTTCCTCACATTTGGGTATGGACTATCCGTGTCCTCAAGACCATTAATAGTTTTTCACAGTGCAACATTTCCCTTGAAAACTTCAGAAACTGCTTTCATAAACCGAGAAAAAGATTTTAAAGAAAAAATGGGGTAATACTGGAATATGCAGTTCACCCCTGAAGTCAGAATGTGGCTACCTTCATGGAGGGCAAAAACAGTCGCATACATAAAATTTCACCATTGGTGAACCTTGGAGCCATAGCCGAGGAATGAGAAAAAATGCAGTTCAAGGAATAGTCTACGGCACAACAGACAGAAAGGTGAAACTTGGAGAATATTGTTCACTGCCTTGCAAGGCCTCATTAATATAAATGTGTTTAAACTAATGTTACAGCTTTGCATGTAAATGTACGCCAGTTTTGTAAAGTTGTGTTTGGCAATGTCGTTGCTCAATGTGTTGATGCTGAATACTGTTGAGAGTGACAAAATGAACCAGATATTGGCCATTCCAGCAGCTTTTAGTTGTACTGAGCTCAAAACTGCAAGTTATCTTACGAGGAGACACCTAAGCACATGGCTGATAGCATAAGGTAAATTTAAGAACATGCACAACACAGATCTTGACTTTGATAAATATTTTCCATTATCAAGTGGATGACAAAATGACTAAAAAATCACACATATTCTTCTTCTTCTTCCTTTTTTTGTCATGTTTCTCCCAGGGGAGGTTTGACATTGATGAGCCTTTTCCATCTCTCTCTGTTTTGAGCTTCCTCATTATTTATGCCCCTTTCTCTAAGATCATCTGCAATACAGGCAGCCCAGGTTTTGCTCGGTCTTCCCTTTGGTCTCTTTCCATCCACTAATTCATTGCTCTTTTTATGATGTGGTGGTCTGCTTTCCGTTGAACATGCCCAAACCAAAAAATCACACATATTAACTGAATTGATTTGAACCCTGAATAACACTTTCAGTCATGGCAGATTTCTCTGTGTGAAATTCAGGCTGCTGTTCCTACGGAGAGTGCATCACCACAAGAGCAGTGCCACCCATTTAATTATTTTTTCTGCTTGCAAGTGTATTTGTTTCCCTATCAGAGTGGATTTTCCTCCAAAATTTTTCCAGAGGCAACTCTCTTGTTGCTGTGGGTTCTTTTATGTGTGCAGGATGGGTGTTGCACATGGGACCTTGGTTTGTCATCTCATCTGAAAGACTAGCACCCAGACCACTCATGTGGATGGGGGAAAGCGTTGGCACAAACAGGGATCGAACTTGCCCATCTCGATTTCTAGACATGTGTATTACCTCTAAACCATCAATCTGCTTGGAAACTTCCCCCCTACCCCCCTCCTTTCATCTTCCATGATGACAGTGATTTTAATTCGCACACACACAAAGTGAGAAATATCAAATATTACAGCATACAATGCTGCTGGATTTTTCTCACAGTTTGTAACATGAAGTCTTTAAAACTCTGTTTATCTGTTTACATAATATAAGACTCAGACACTACAGTGCAATACAAAATGTGTGGTTTCAGTGACCATTTTTTTTAAAAACTGATAAGGAAAAAGTGTTGGATCCTGTCGTTCCATGCTGTTGTGTCCTTGTGCTCTCTCAAACGAACAAATGGGCTGCAAACCAACTTGATAAATAAACTGATTTATTTAATTTAAGTCTCTGAGACTGAATGTGCAAAGCAGCCACTGTAACAAACATGACCAAAAGCTTCATTTGTGTAGACATTCTTGATTCACGCAGCACAAAAATTTTTATGTTAAATTCCCCCCCCCCCCCTCCCCCCCCGACTTTTTTGCGTGCCAACCTTTCGTGATTTTGCTTGTTCATAACTGACTGTTTCAAGAAAAAAAATTCAAAGAGAGACCACAAGACTGGCGCCTAACTGTGGCTTTGTTTTAGGGTTAAAACGATCATGTTAGATGTCTAGAAATCTTAAGATACAGACTGTTTCATTTTTCACTGAAACTGCTGTTGAATAACCTAATTTTTTGGGTTTGATCAGATAATGCACTTTGACATTACCTTTGCAACATGCACAAAGTATTCACAGGAAATGTCTCTGTCTGTCTCTGTGCCTGTATTTGTCTGTCTGTCAGCCTCTGTGTGTCTATCTTCCTGTTGGTCTGTCTCGAAGAGGAAGAAAAGGCAAGGATCCACTGAACATAGTCACAGATTTTTAAAGACTTGTACACACTGCTATGATATTATTTTTTTTGGTCAGATTTTTGGCTGATCTAGTCTGCATTTTGACTTCAACTATTTTATTCAGAAACGAGTCATGAAACATGAAAAGCTATCTACACACGTTAGCGGCAAGGCAATCTAACACACAATCTTTAAATGTGTGTAAATAAATAAACAAATAAAAAAGCTGCCTTTCTTTTTAAATTCCATATGTGCAAAATACATGTTTACTGATACAAAGTACAAAATGAAAATAAGATAGAATATAGCATAATAAATAAACCGTAGGATAAAACAATTGGAGAAGAAGTGTAATAAAGCAAAAATAAAAATCAACCCCCAAACCTAAAAGAAAGTTGTTTTTTTTCTGACAAAACAACTGCTTTACAGATTCATAATAAGACATACACTGCTTGAGCTGTTGATTATTATTCATTCTTGAGCAAGGACATAAAGAAAGTAAGAAAGCATAAAAAGAGAATGACTTTATTCAAATGTACATAAAAATCATGCTTTACAGTACAAACAAATTGTTTTCACAATTTTCAACACTGAAACCTGATCCTCTCAGAGAGCAAGAGAGAGAGAGAGAGAGAGAGAGAGAGAGAGAGAGAGAGAGAGAGAGAGAGAGAGAGAGAGAGAGAGAGAGAGAGAGAGACCACTCACAAAATGAGTGTGGGAAGGGGAAGTAGGATATTCCACAATTGAAAACAGTAAGCTAGGTTTGGATTACCCTGCCATACCCTTCAATCACTCCCCACCTCCTTCATCAACGAAAGATGGAGATGGCCAAAAACAAGCAAAAAAACAAACAAAAAACAAAAACAAAAACTGGGGAAAAAACCCATCTCCAATTGTATTGTTCAAAGTCAGTTTATCGTTTACAAATATAAAATGTCTTGAATCTGGTTTATAAGTCATTGAAGACTTCTCTGAAGTATGATGGGTAAACATCAGTAAACACATGATATTATCACAAGAGACAAAGAGGTAATGCCAGACTATAAGGCAAGAGCCTAGCCTTTGAGTTATCTCCCATCACAGCTTTATTGCTCCATGCCCATGTCCAACCCTTACACACATACACAGAAATTAAAAAGCCCTTACACAACACACACACACACACACACACACACACACACACACACACACACACACACACACACACATTAAACAATAAAAATCTCTCTCTCCTCTCTCTCTCTCTCTCTCTCTCTGTCTTCATATCACCATCTCAGAATTACACTGAAATGTCATCATAAACATTTTCTAGGGCTAGTTCAATATGAACTTTGAGCAACATCACAGTAAATACCAAGTGACCAGCTGAGGTTAGCTCTGCACTTTTTGTCAAAGTAACGATCCCAAAGACATGGATTCAAGTACTACAGATCTGTGCCATCTGGTTGAGGAAAGCATAGGCTGTATACATTTGCGAGAGACTTTTGAACAGGTCCCATACACAAAAAGCAAGCATGTTTATTTAGAGAGAGAAGGTAACTTGGGGCTGGTGCTATGGATGATTCAAATAATACCATATGAGGTCGGGGTGGGGGATAGCCTAGTGATTAGAGTGTTGTGCTTGCATTTGACAGCCCAGATTTTAGCCACAACTGAGACACATGTTCAAGGGGATTTTTCCCCTGGAATTAGCATCAGTACAGACTCCAAGTCCCCAAAAGCCCTTTGGATGAGACTATAAACCGAAGCCTCATGTGTGAGGGCATGCAGAACATCTTACGTACACTTAAAACTTGCTTTCCTTTCAGAAAAGTAGGCCATTTGTGTCAGTAAGAAAGGATGACCAAAAATGCATTTTGGAAAAACCCATACATGCACAGTGGTGTTGTGTTTAGACATCACACCTCATGTCGAAATGTGGTTACCTTAATGGTGGGCAAAAACAGTTGTATGAGCGAAAACGTCACCATGGGTGAACCTCAGAACTCTAGCCAAGGAACAAAAAAATAAATGAAACACACACACACACACATATAAGTCCGTGCACATTGCACAGACACAAGCACATGCATGCACGCACGTGCACACACACACACACACCGTACACACAGTCTGCATTCCATAATGATCTACATGAAGACTAAAGTCACTGGGGTCAGCATGGTATTTTCTATTGAAAGTCTGAGACAGGACCAGACCCAACAGATGATACGAAAACACTTTACATGCACTGCGCTAAGTGGCCAAGACTGTGAGGGTTGGGACAGGGCAGAAGAATGCCTCCAATCGGAAGACCAAAAGACAGGACACCAACCCTCCTTTCATCACATGAGCATGGAAGAGGCATACATAACTTTGTTGACTTCTATCATCTACTCTGTGTGTGTGTGTGTGTGCATGCGTGCGTGCATGCATGTGTGTGTGTGTGTTGTGTGTGCGTGCTTGTGTATGTGTGTGTATGCGTGTGCGTGCACACGCGTATGTTGTCTGTAAGCAAGCATGTGATTCAGCAGTCAGCATAGTCATTTCACACAGTCAGCATTTGGCAACATATTGACTTATCACCACAATCCATATTCCAGTCCCCCAAATCCCAGCAACATTATACATAATCACCACCACCACCACAGCCACTCTGTCCCACACACACACACACACAACACTTCTAGCGACAACACTTCTAGCGACAACACTTCTAGCGACAACACTTCTAGCGACAACACTTCTAGCGACAACACTTCTAGCGACGTCGTCGGTTGTTGTTGGCCACCGGTCGGGTTTTGAGCTCCTGGCAGCGGGAAATGTGGCGCTCTGCTGCCTGCTCGTTAAACGTGCGGCCGCAGTGGGGGCAGGGCACCAAGTCTAGGTTTGCCTTTGAAGGTGGGGGAGGGGGCAAATCCTTAAGGGGTACACCCTGCTGCTCCATCTGCTGGATCTCCTTGGCGTAGCGGATGTTGGCGATGAACTCTTGGTGCTGCTGGCGCCAGTTGGCCTTCTTCTTTGGCTGCACAGAGAGCGGTGGGGAATGTCAGTGGATTCGGTGTGATGAAGAAACATGGCTGACTTAATGAATGAATGAAAGTATATGAATGAACGAATGAATGATGAATGGCATTTTTTTTATTTATTTAAAAAATGTTTTTTGAATGATGAATGATATTGTCACAGGTAGTCCTTCGGATGAGACTATAAACCGAGGCCCCGTATGCAAACGCACGCAGAACATCTTGCGCACACGTCAAATCCTGTTCCGCTTTTCATAAGAGTAGGCCATTGTGTGCCGGTGGGAACAGATGACAGAATTGACAAAACCGCATACACACGGGGACTGGATGCAAAAAAGCACATAAGTGCTTATTCCATTATCCTCGATATAAAAGAATAAAAAAAATAAAATAAAATAAAGTAACTCAGCCAATCCCAATAAAAGTATGAATGAATCAATGAATGAATGAAAAATGAATCATTGAATGACATAGTCACAGCTAACTTAGCAAATCACTTATCACCCTTTTGTTTGCTCATTCACTCAGTTTAATTGATGAAGTAATGATCCAGTGAATCAATGAATAAATGAATAAGGAAATGACTGATTGGTTATTGTAGTATCTCCATATACTTGCGTATTAGTTTGTCCATTCCTCGCTGATTTATTTCATACACTGTTAAGAGACCATCTCAAAAGTGAATTCAAATGACTTATAAGATTTTAAAGTCTTACAAAAGACACAATAACAACAAAAACAACAGAATTATCATTCTGGTGATGCTCTTTTCCTGTTAGAAGGAAGACATTCAGTTAGGTACATTTAAAAAGAAATCTCATTTCAGAACAACACAAAGTAACACAGCACAGCACAGCACAACACAACACACAACACAACACAAGAACAAGGCTACGATTCCAATCCAAGCTCACTTACCACATGCTCTTTCTTGTGGGCCCCCTTGTGGACGTATTTGGCCATGTCAGTGCCATCTGTTCTCATCTGTGTGGGATCAAAAGCCTCTCGCTTCTTGTGAGCATTCTTGCAAGCTGACTGGTGCTTCTGGATCCGGTCCTCAGCAAACTTCCGCCCACACACTTTGCAGGGTGCTAGCCTGACCTTGACCCCCTGCTCCTCATCTACGGCCTGGGCGTACACTTCTACCCCAGGCCCAGGCACGCGCAGTTCATCGTAGTCCTCCACAGGGGGTGCGGGCTTTCTCTGAGGCGCACGTGGATGGTGACTCTGGGGTTGCCTTCTTGCTTCTGAAGGAGGCTTAGGGGCGATCCTGGGAGTTGTGTGCTTGCTCCCGTTGCTGTCCCCATGGTAGCCTCTGTTGCTTCTGTGGTCAGAACTGGGCTGGAAGGGGTATTCCTGTTGTGAGCTTGGATTCCCGTGATAGGAACTGGGCTGGAATGGGTCCTCATCATGTGAGCTGGGCTGGAAAGAGTTCCTGCGATGAGAGCTGGGTTGGAAAGGGTTCCCGCGATGCGAGTTGGGTTGGCTGGGATATCTAGAGTCATCGTGGATGGCATCGCCGTAGAGGTCTAGTCGGGCCTCAAAGTTTTGTCGCTCCTGTCTGGCGCGGGCGGCCATCCTCTGCTTCTCCTCTTCCTGCCTGGCCTGTGCTTCCTCCTCCCTGCGGCGACGCGCTTCCTCCTGCTGTCGCTGCCTGCGCATCTCTCGGTCCGCTGCCTGTTGCTTTCTCAGCATCTCCGCTTCCTGTCGCTCCTGGGGAAACAGGCAGACAACCACATGGGCTGAATTTGAGTGGGCACAATAGATTTGTTGGTTGGATGATTAGTTTGTGGTCAGTTTAGGTGATTGGTTAGTTTGTTGGTTGGCTGGGTGAGTGGATAGGTGGGTGAGTGGGTAGTTGGTTGGACGACTGGTTGATTGGGTGGCTGGCTATTTGGTTGGTTGAAAGGTTGTCTGTTGGTTGGTTAACTGGTCAGTTAGCTGGTTGATAAGCCAGTTGTTTGGGGTTTTGGTTGGTTCCGTGGCTGGTTGGGTTGTTTGGCTGGTAAACTAAGAACTTACATTTTTGTTTATTGATGTGTTTGTAACTGTCTTGTACAAGATTTTGAGCCTGACATACGTGTCTACATGATAGCTTTTGGAGTTTTGTTACATTGCTGTATTGCTGAAATTTTGGTTTATGTTTTTGTTTGTTTGTTGTTGAAGTATGCATGCATGCATGGATGCATGCAAGCAAACAATTATGTATGTATGTATGTATGTATGTATGTATGTATGTATGTATGTATGTATGTATACATGTATGTATGCATGTATGTATGTTTACATGTATGTATGCATGTATGGATGGATGGATGTGTGCACAGTATACATTTGCTCATAATTATATATAAAAATAAAAAAATCTCTCTCTCTCTCTCTCTCTCTCTCTCTCTCTATATATATATATATATATGACTGTCTGTCTGAATATATGCATGTATGTATGAATACCTGCATATCTATGCACAAGTGCAAGTGTGATGTTTGAATGTATTGTATTGATAGTGTTACCTAGTGGGTCACTGGTAAAGCAAACAAAACCTAACTACAAACTATCTGTTATCTCACATACTGTCAGCTGCTTGTCGCCACTACATGTCATTTATCAAACCTGGTTTGGAAAGAATTCAAAGTTAACACGAAATATCACTGTGAGGTGTTGTAACCACATAGCATTGTATCTAGGTCACTCTCTGTCTATGTCTGTCTGTCTGTCTCTGTCACACACACACACACACACACACACACCACACCACACCACACCACACCACACTCACACACACACACACACACACAGTAAGAGAGACACAGACTACGAAAAGCAGACAGAAAGACAGAAGATAGACTAAACAGACAGAAAGGAAGAGAGACACCACCAGACAGAGCACGCACGACCACAAACCCACTCACCAGTTCCTCCTCCTGCTCCCGTTCTCTCCTCAGTCGGTCCAGCTCTGACTGCTGCTGTGCAATCCTCTGCAACAGCTCCTGCTCCCTCCTCTCAATCTCCTCATTCATCGCCCTCTCTGCCTCCCTGGCGCTGCGGTCATAGTCGTCCACCTCCTCGTCTTCAGACTCGTAGTCTCCTCCCCAGTCCCTGGACTCCCGATCCGATGGCGGGGCTCGCATGTTCAGCTTCTTCAGTCGATCTTCCCGGGCTTTGTTCTGCTCCATCTGCCATTTCTGGAAGTCTGACATCTTCTCAGTTTTGGGCGAAGGGTTGCCCCGCACCTGCACTGCAGAGGGCTTTCTTGAAGGCGGGGACCTCTGGTTGGGCTTCACGTGGCCGTGCACGTCAAAGTCTGGCGACGTGGTGTGCTGCTTGACCGT
Source organism: Rapana venosa (assembly GCA_028751875.1). Lineage (NCBI taxonomy): Eukaryota > Metazoa > Mollusca > Gastropoda > Neogastropoda > Muricidae > Rapana > Rapana venosa. The sequence goes on from CM054138.1 coordinate 41,691,412, forward strand.
GTGGTGTTTGCTCCTGCTGTCAGGGGGCTGAGCAGGGGCGCTACTGATGCCCCCGTGCCTGGGCTGTATGGGTGCCAGTGGGTTGGCCCGGTCCACTCCGGCACTGTTTTTCTGGTAAGTGTGGCCGCCACTGCCGACCCTCGACCTGTTGTCCTTAAAGTGCTGGTTGATGGGCGGCATGTACTTTCCTTTCGACTGCATGTCTTTCCGCTCATGAAAAAAATCTCTGACAGAGGAATGGGAGGGAGCTTGTCCGGGCGGTGGGATCTGACTCTGCATGTACCCTGGCTGTCGCAGTCTGGAGTTGGGGTACTCATCGTTGACTGCTGGGACTTTAGCCACCCGGTCCACTCTCTCCAGGTTCTTTCGTTGGTGGTCTTCGAAGGTGTGCACCATCCTGTCCTCTTTCTCCTTCATCAGACGTCGCTGGTAGTCCTCTCTCATTTGCAGGAGGCGGGAAGGTCTGCGGTCACCCCCGGCCCCCTGATCAGGGTGCTGCCTCATGATGGTGGGGTATCCACCTTGGTGCCCCAGGAATGCCTGATCTTGCAGGGTGGCACGACTCATTCTACACAGTCGCTGCTATCGATGTCACTCGTCTGCTCTGGTGCCTAATAAGATACAAACATAATTATAGTATAATCACCTTAGCTTACATCATACAACCAGACATCTTTTTTCATTCCTTGACCTGAGCTCCCTGGCTCACCAATGAAAAGATTTTGCATATGTGACTTCAACTACCTATCATTAAAGTAGCTGCAGTTTGACGTCAGGGATGATGTCTAAACACAACACCAGTGTGGATGTGGTTTTTTTTTAATTTAAGTTTTTCAAAATGTTGTCATCCATTCCAACCACTATGAAATAGCCTTCTTTTTGAAAAGGCAGAATGGGTTTTAAATGAATGTGCAAGACATTCTACATGCATCCACACATGGGACCTTGGTCAAAAGTCCCATATGAAAGTTTTTGAGGGGAGCAGAGTCAGTACTGGTGTTAACTCTAGGGGAAAAAATGCCCTCAAACGGGCATCTCAGTGGTGGCTCGAACCCGGGCTGTCAGATAATGAGCTCAATGCCTTAACCACTAGCCTACCTGCCCCAATCAGACATATCAAAAAGCAGATATCCACATGGTATTGACTAGTACAGTAGTAGGCAGAAATCATATTAAGAGACTAACATATCAGTTGACCAACACACAGATATATAAAAGAAACAAAGAAAATCTAGGCCACTTTGGAATGGATAATGTAAAGTTTTTGTGTGTACATGATAACTAAGCATAAAACAATGACAGTGAGAGCCCAATTAACTTTGTTGCACATACTCACTATCAGCTGATTTATTTTTGAAACTGTGCTTCATTCAAAATGGTAGAGTTTGAGTTGCTTGCAGACTGGCTCATTTCTATTTGAACTATTGAATGGGAATGCTTTCAAAATGCTGAAAGGGAGTATTCATAAGAAGCACTTTTTTTGTACATGTCATCATTTTTCTTATCATTATTAAAAATGAAAAAAAAAATCCAAACTTTTTTCCAGTCTTGTGTTTTTGGCAACAGAACAGAGCACAAACAGCTACTGGCAGCAGCCAAGGGTTGACAAGGAATTAGATCTTTGGTGGAAATCATAATCCAGTTTAGGGGGCCGCTGTTTAACACAGCATAGCTATGATCCATTACAGTCAATTAACTGTGCTTACAGCATTAACAGTGGGTGTGTGTGTGTATAGTGAGCAGCCACCTGTGGGCTGAAAGGTGTGCCATAGTTAGACATGTGCCGAGTAGTAGCCCATGACTTAGCCTACAGGTCACTGCTCATTGTTCAGACCGTGCCTACACATACATATAGCTGGCAATCAAGCAAACTGCCTGACAGATAGATCTACACACACTCACACACTCACATACACACACACACATACACACACATGTATGTGACACAGCCACAGAAAGACACACCAACACATAGACAGATAGTCTGGCAGACAGACAGAGGGCCAAACAAACAGAAAACAGACAGACTGACAGAAACACACACACACACACACACACACACACACATTTAAAAAACAACAACCCAAAGGGTAACATAGTAATATATGTTATGTAATTTTTTTTTCCATTTTGCACAGCTGAAAAGGACTCCCCCCGCCACCCCCCCCCCCCCCCCAACCCCACCCAAAGAAAAAAGAGGGAAGGAGAGAGCAAGAAAGATAAGAAACAAAGACAGAGACAGAAAGATGAAGACAGAAGACAAAATAACTACTTAAAATAATTTTAAAACATTTTTTAAAAAAAGGAACTAAAACAATAAAATTCAAACTAGAACACAGAAATCTAATAAAGAAAACAAATGCAAATCTAAATTAACTATCCAATATAATCAATAACTAACCAGCCAACACCGCAACCAGCCAACCAACCAACCATCCAACCAAACCAACCAACCAAACCAACCAACCACCCAACCAAACCAACCAACAGACCAACCAACCAGCCAACCGACCATCCAACTAAACCAACCAACCAATCAATGAATCAAGCAAGCAACTTTATTTATCTATTTATTTTATTCTTTCATTTTGAGGATAGTGGAATAAGCACTCAAGTGCTTTTTTATTTTACATCCAGTCCCCCAAGTGTATGCAATTTTGAAAATGTTGCCATCCATTCCCACTGACATACAATGGCCTACTTTTCGGAAAAGTGGTATGTTTTAACATAGGAAGGCAAGCAAGCAAGCAAGCAAGCAGAAAAACACTCTCTGTAGAGGCTTGCAATCATACTTTATGGCAATGAACTCTGTCATTAAATCTGCTTAAGCTGCCTGACAGAACAATGATGGAACTGATAGCTGGTGACAACGACTGTGATACTCTACAATTTTGATATTGCATTTTCCAGTGAGTGTCTATAATGTATAGTGTGTGTATCTGCCATCAGGTGTGTGTGTGTGTGTGTGTGTGTGTGTGTGTGTGTGTGTGTGTGTGTGTTTTGTGTGCAGAGGAGAGGAGAGGAAAAAGGGAGAGAGAAAGAGAGATAGAGAGAGAGACTGATGCTGAGACAGAGACAGTGTGTGTGTGTGTGTGTGTGTGTGTGTGTGTGTGAGGAGAGGAGAGGAGAGGAGAGAGGGAGCGAGACAGACAGAGATAGATATAGATAGATAGATAGATAGATAGATAGAGTGAGAGAGAAAGAGAGAGAGAGAAAGAGAGAAGAGAGAGAGAGAGAGAGAGAGAGAGAGAGAGAGAGAGAGAGAGAGAGAGAGAGACTGATACCGAGACTGAGACAGTGTGTGTGTGTCTGTATTCTTCTTTAATTTAATGTCTTTTCACATTACGCGATATTAGGAGTGTGTGTGTGTGTGTGTGTTTGTGGTGTTTGAACTTGCATGTATACATGTTTGCTATATTTGCAGTTATTTGTGTGTTGTATGAATTAAAGGGCAGGCCTATATCTTTGAGGTTTTTCAAAGTAATTTTAATTAAAGATGCACATTTATTTCCTTTTCTGTTTCTTTTTTCTATTTTTCCTATGAAAAGGTGGGTTTACTGATAACAGCTCCAAGTTGACTGATTCATGAAATTTATATGAAATATGTGAACTACGCACATAACATTCTTTCTAAATTAGGTCACAGTCAGTCATCAAGGATGTAATCTTAACTTTCAAATTTTCTTCAAAGTAGAATGCATCGGATTATACACAAATAAATAATCTAAACTAATTTTTATGGACATGTTCATGATAAAAATCAGAAACAACTCTCTCACCTTGAAAGATGTCGGACCTCTGTATGTTTGCTGCACCACTATCACATTCAACTAATCGTCACCGGCTCGCGGGGGAGATAATCGGTCACCGCCATGTTGTTTACACGAGTCAACTTAGCAACACTGTTTTGGAAACAGAAGTTTTCGTATAAGAGTTCGCAATAATATATCAAACACAACATGCAATCGTCAGAAAAATGTGTAACAAACCGCTAATTTGCTGCAAGATTAGGTTTTATGGATCGACTATAAAAGTTAGACGAAAAGCCTAGCAACGAGACAATAGCTACATACAAAACTTAGACTGGAAAACGAAATTTAAATTTATAAATGACAATTTTTACTGAACTGGTCAGTTTGCAGTGTTTTACAACTTTTACTAATATGTAATTATTTGTGAAATTGAAGCACAAAATTAAGTCAAGGAGTTAAGACGAATATTTGAACTCCAGTTGGTATTTTGCATAGTCCAATTGTAGAGTGGTTCGTGTAATGTCAGAACGTTATTAATAGTACTTACTTTCATACTTTTGTTTTGGTTCATCTCATCGCATTTTCCCCATTTGTGACATTATTTCAGGTGAAGACATAATTATGGAACTGAAGGACGTATAAAGAACCGACAGACAACTGGAGTGAGTACACGCAGTGTCCACAAGCTTTATAAGTATGTTCTTTCGAGCCAGAAGGCCCATAGAGCCGGAGCTTATCCCGGTTTCTGTAGCGTTAAGCGAACTGATGGTTTTTCACCATCCCGGTGACAGGACGCTAGTCTGTCGCCAGATACTTCCCCAGCAGAGCTGGTACCCACTTGTACACCTGGGTGGAGTGAGGAAAATAGGAGTAAAGTGTCTTTCCCAAGGGCACAACACCGAGCCGAGCGGGGATCGAACCCGCGACCTCAGGATCACGAGTTGACCGACTAAACCACTCGACCACGGTGCCTCCTCACAAGCTTTATAGGCCTAAATAAATTACCCCCGTCCCCCTCCCGACAAGAAAAACACAAGTTCAACTTGCAGTTGCACACACACACACACACACACACACACACACACATATAGTGTGTAAATCAACACTCTGCTTTAAGATGTTTATATTCATTAATTTGTTCAGCTTTTCCGGTTATTACTTTTTTTTTTTTTACTTTAAGAAAACATTTTATGCCAATTATAGAGATTATATTTTTCCCCTTAGTTTTTGTGGGAAATAATGAAACTTTGAAAGGGGGGGGGGGGGGGGGGGGGTGCTTAGAATAGATCATTTGATGTTCATTTGCTTGAATGTAAGCTGTACTGTCCCTTTGATATAATAATAGTAATAATACATGGAATTTATTTCGGGCCATATCTTTGCAAACAAACAAAGCACTTTGATATGATGCGGCAGAGTACAAAATAAAGAAATTTCATTAAGAATAACACACCAAATAATGGTTATAAAAACCTGAAATGGAATGAAAGATGCACAGGCACCCGCATGCACACACACACACACACACACACACACACACACACACACACACACACACACACACACACACAGAGGGTTTCTGATTTGACTAAAGTAAAAGAAACTTAGGCAAATAAAGCATAACTCAGAACAGAAATAAGAATAAAGAATCTGGATGAGGGGGAGAGAGAGATACTCAGAATGTCATGCACACTTCCTTAACAACCCTCCAATAAAACTGATCAGACCACATTGCACCCACAGTGAATTATTTCAATCTGTGTGACAAAAATGCAAATTTTCAAGGTACTGTCGCTTTCACGCTGTGAAATAATGTGCCTACAGCAACATGAAAGTACACCCCAAACAAAAAGATCACAAACAGTGTGGCTCATGAGAAATTTTGTGTTTGTTTTGAAAACCACCCAAAATCAGAACCTAACCTCAGCATGCCTCTTATATTTCTCGAACAAGGGTCAGTTTCAGCAACCAGTCTGACCTATGTAAGGCCAGAACCAGAGTGAGAAAGTTCAGCTTTCGGTCCATTTACTTTGATATAAATCCCCTCAGTCTAAAGGGCCAGATTTCTGTTTTAGGGATTTTACGCTGGAGTTAACATCAGTACTGACTCCACTCTCTCAAAAGTCCTTTGGATGAGACTATGAGGTTCCATGTGTAAATGCATGTAAAACATCTTACACACACGTTAAAACCTAATCTGCTTTTTGGAAGAGTAAGCTATTTGCGTGTGTGCATATATGTGCCTCTTTGGGTGCATGTACACGTACGTATGTGTGTGTGTGTGTGTTATTTATCGTTATTCTTTCATTTCAAGGATACTGGGATAAGAAATCACGTGTTTTTTTTTTTTTACATTCAGTCCCTATGTGCATGTGCTTTTGTAAATTTTGAAATCCGTTTGCATCGGCACAAATAGTCTACACCTCCTAAAGGCAGAAGAAGTTTTACATGTGAGCAAGATGGTTTGCGTGCATTTGCATATAGGGTCTTAGTTTATAAGCAGAACAGACAATAAACATCTATCCATGAAACAAACAAGTTTCTGTGTCAAAGAGCGGAATCAATAATGATGATTGTTATTTCATATTTTTATGAAAATGCTCAACACAAAACAGATCTAAACCTCACCTGTTCCTGTCTCCATCACTGCTGTGGATCATGGTAGGAGCTCCACATAATGCCACCAAGATTTGCCACCTTTGTCTGTCGCTGCTGAGATCTACGATCTCCTGCAGCCCTCCCAGACTGCTGAACTCAGTGATGTTGACAATGTAGGATGTTGGTGGTCTGCCTCTTTTTCTTCTGCCCTCAACCTTGCCTAGGGGAACTGTTGTCATCAGATTTGTCTACATGTGTGTTTTGTTTGCATGACCAGCATATCTCAGTCTGTGTTGATCAGTTTCAACTTCCCTTGATGCCCTATTGTATCAGGAAAAAACAACCCAAGTCAGATTATACTGATCTATGACTCTTTTATTCTTTCTTCTTTGTCCAGTGCTCAGACAGGGATTATTGTCCCTTTGTGTTTTTTTTCCAGAACTTTCAAGGATGATCAAACGATTGACGGAGGATGTTCGTGGGCGACTGCGGACAGGTGTGGCCCTGACCAGTGTGGCTCAGTGTGTGGAGGAGCTGGTGCTGAACTCTGTGGATGCAGGAGCCACCTGTGTGGCCGTACGGCTTGACCTGCAGAGTCTGACTGTGCAGGTAGTGGACAATGGCCAGGGGATCAGCCAAGATCAACTGCTGCTTGTTGGGGAAAGGTCAGCTTCTCTGTGATGTTGTGTGTACACAAGTATGTATTCTCCTTCCCTGTTTGTGTGTGTGTGTGTGTGTTTGTGTCTGTGTGTTTGTGTGTGTCTATGTGTGTGTGTGCATGTGCATGCATGTGTGTGGGTATATATGTGCACTTACACAGGCACATGTGTGTGTGTTGGGGGGGGGGGGGAGTGTCTGTGTGTGGGGGATATGTGTGTGAGGGGGTGTGGAGGGGTGTCTGAGTGTGTGAAAACAATAGACTTGTAATTTACAGAGAGAGAGAGAGAGAGAGAGAGAGAGAGAGAGAGAGAGAGAGAGAGAGAGAGAGAGAGAGAGAGAGAAGGTAACTTTATGCTGATACAGTGTATCTTTTTACCTAAACTTTTATTAAAAATTTTTTCTCTCTCTTTTCATTTCTCCCCCAATTTTTGTTTTGTTTTGTGCACAGATATTCAACCAGCAAGTGCCATTCGTTGGAAGACTTGGACAACCTTCGATACTTTGGCTACCGTGGTGAAGCCCTGGCCAGCCTGTGTTCAGCCTCCTCTTTCGTGGAGATCATCACACGACCCCCTGCTTCCACTGCCACCTACATCAAGTGCTTTCATAAAGGAAAGCCACTGGCGGTGACTGAACCCAGCAAGCCCAGGCCTGGAGTCGGCACTACCGTCACCGCTCGCAACCTGTTTTACAACCTCCCAGTGCGTAAAAAGTCCCTGAATGAGGGTCTGGAGCTGGAGAAGACTCGCTATCGACTGGCAGGGCTGGCGCTGATGTGGCCGTTGATCAGCTTCAGTTTGAGGGATGACGTCACCGGCAACATCATCCTGCAGACCCACAAGTGCAGCAGCATTCTGGGAACTTTTGCCTCGCTCTTCGGAAGCGCGCGCACAAAACATATGAGACAGGTAGAATGCAGCAATGAAGTCTTTAAAATTTCAGGGTATGTCAGCCGTGAGAATTACAGTCGAAAAGATCTGCAGTTTGTGTTTGTCAACAGGAGACTTGTGTTGAAGTCCAAGGTACACAAGATGGTGAACTCAGTGCTCAGCAAGTCTGTGCTGGTCAGACGTAGAGGCAATGCTGGAGAGAAGAGCAGGCAGGCAAGACAGGAGCAAAATTATGGAGAAGAGGGAAGCCCCACCAAACTGTTTGAACGGTATGCCGTCTATGTGATCAACATTGACTGTAGCTTTAATGTCTATGATATTACATTTGATCCTGCCAAGACTCTTGTGGAGTTCCATGACTGGCCAGAACTGACTAGTTTGGTGGAAGCGATGTTGATGAAATTCCTGAGCGATGAAAACTTACTGCTGCCTTCTGAACAAATCCCTGACAGAAATGAAGACTCAAGTAGTGGTGCTGCTCAGCCTGACACCAGTGCTTCACAGACATCAAAGCTGTCTGAAACAGAAGATCCTTTTGATGGTAATGATGAACTTGTAGATGAAGAATTCCATGACACTTTGCAGAGGCAAAGGTACACACAAGGAATTTCCACACAAAGTAACATCAATAGCTTATTCTCACGCACTGTCAGAAGACCAGCAAAACCTGCTGAAAATGTAGGAGTTGATGATCCGTTTCCCAGCAGCCCCAAAAAGAGTAAGTTAGACAGTGATGTCACAGACAGAGATGAAAGTGCAACGAGTAGAGATCAGTCAGTGTGTACATGTTCTGATACAGCTAACAAGAAGAGCAGAGTGGTTTTGGAAGCAGCAAACTTGAACTGTCATCCACAAGCTCGAGATGGAGATGATACAGGAGAAACAAATGATGTCAACACTTGTGGACAGTGTAAAACGTCAGGAATAAAGCACAGTAGGAACAATATCATATCTGATTCTGATAATACAGATATGGACGAATTTGAAAATAGACAGGAAGATGTCATTCTTCCTCAAGCAGTTTGTCCTATCAAAAGAGGGAGAGATAATTCTTTTGGTAAGAAGACTTTGACTGAAAAGTTGCAGGCTCCAGTTTCCCGTTCTTTTTCAGAATCTCCATTGCCACCAGAGTTTGGCCAGTTATCATTTTTAAGTCATTTGAGAGCTCATGCAGCTGAACAGTGTCAGCCTTCCACATCCCAGTCATCGGAGCTGAGAGGAAAGTCTGCTTCTGCTGCACTGCAGAAATTCCACAGGGCTGGAAAGCATCGCCCCAAAAAGTACAGGAGAGAAGTGGAGGACAGTGACTTAGAAAATGAGACAGAGACAGCCCCATCACACAGTATTCTACCGTCTGTTGTTAGGCCGCCATTGTTCAGAAGTAAATCTCTTGATGTTGAATGCTCATGTTGTTGTGTCAAGAATACTTCTGCCATGCACAGTCACTGTTGCCCCTTCTCGTCTAAAGGTACAAGAAAAAATCAGGCATTTGACGATATCAACATTGACTACTCAGGATCCAGTTCATATTTGGAAGCTGTGAGACTGATAAATGGTAAACAGATTTACATGTCTAGAGAACCACATTTACCCTTTTCAGACCTGAACAAAAGAAAGATGACCTGTTTTCCATCAAAATTTCATGGGTCTTCAAGTTTTCATCAAAGATATCACAAAGAAAGAAAGGAGAAAGAAGCAAAAGATGTTCAATCAGTACCTTACAACAATGACAGACATATCACAAGTATATCAAAAAACTCTTGGTGGTCCTTCATAGATGAGGTAGCAAAAGTCCACAGAAATACAGTTGCTGAACATGGAAAAAGCATAGAGAGAGGCTGTGGTGCTACATCAGAGAGGGCAGTTAGTCATCCTGAGCAGTATTCAGAAGCTTCAAGAACTGAGCAGATGACATCTAGGAAGCAACATTTAGAAGCTTCAAGAACTGAGCAGTCAACATCTAGGAAACAACATTCAGAAGGTCCAAGAGCTGAGCAGATGACATCTAGGACTTTGTGCTCCCATAAACAAACTTCCAGAGGGTTACATGCATCCCATACCAAGTCAGATCTACAAGGTGTTAAATCTTTTGCTGTGCAAGAATCGGCAATTGTTCATTCATCAAGTTCATCAAAGGCAGGAAGACTCAGCCAGGCATCAAAGCTGGCACAACTGATGAGGAGAGAGGGGGATCCCAAGCCTGAAAATGGTGCTGCCAGACATGGGCAGACAGGCAGGCATGAGGATTCTGGCTTACAACAGGGTGGTAGTTCTCGGTTGTGTAATAACAAAGTTTCTGAGAGCGTAGTGAGCAGTTCTTCTACGATGAGATACCACACCAATCAGGGTATTGGTAAAAGTGTAAGGCCTGCTACATTTGTTGAGATTGAAAGGAGACGACATCAGCTGACTGCCCTAGAAATGCTCAGTAACTGCCAACCATCCCATAGATCTTCACAGCTGAGAAACAGGGATTCTCTTGATACAGAAATGCCATCATCATCAGGAACAGCACGGTTTCCTCAACTTCATCTGTTGGAGACACCACACACGGTTTCTGAAAGGCATTGTAATACATCCAATCAAAACTCGTCAGAACAAAGACACAATTTGCAGACTGTTCCCACATTTCAGTTGTTTGAGACCCCGCAAAGTGTGTTTTCTAAAAGGAATACACGATCTGAGCTGACCACAGAGCAGCCACATAGAGGAGAGAATGTGCAGTGCAGTGATAAAACAGTAAATGCAGGAAGTTGTCGGTTGCAGCCAAGACGTGAAAACTATACCATTCTATCCAATCATCTGCCCTCTAACCCTTGTTCTTCAGGCTCTGTTACATCTCAGTGGCATCTTGGAAAGCATAAAAGTTCAGTTATGAACAGAAAGGATGAGATAAACTCATCAAGTGATGCTCTCCACTGTAGTTTCTATCCTGAAACAGACAGCTCGTTCAGCCAGAATGTGGTGAGAATTCCTTCATTTCGTGCTGTTTCCTCACAGACAGAGAGAGGGACAGAGGAACGTAGGATCAGCAGTACAAGAGGGGATCCCTGCCAACAAGACACACAGGGCTTTTCTGCTGTTTCTTCCCAGGACTTTGTTCCTCAGCTGACAGAAACAGGCACGTTGCCCTTTGACATAAACACCAGTGAAGGCTCCCTGTCTCGGAATAAAGTGCAGACTGATTCTCCAATGTCAACTCATTCTGGAGGATTTAGCCCCTCCACAAATGATCCTTTGTATGGGGACTTGAAAAACCAGGACAGAAAAACTTGTTCCCCAATGGCGAAGAATCCATATACACCACCATCTGGCATGTGCTCTGTAACTCCCATTTCTGGCAGAATCAGTAAAACACGGGCATTGACTGAAGTAGACACTGTCTCTGGCAGCTGTCCAAACCAGCATGAGTTGTGTCAGATTAGTAACTCACCAAAACAGCCCTTTTCTGACTCACAGAGAACTGCACAACCTTCACAAGGGAATACAGACTCACTGATCAACACAGTGATCAGCCCTGTGGGTTGTGTTCTGTTGAAAGCAATTCACAGATGCTACAGAGTCATGAGTGCATAGAATTACCTTACACAGGTCAAAGTTCATCTTCACCAAGTGATGCTCAGCTGCCATTAGGCATCAGTAGCAAAGAAAGCCAGTCTTCACTGACCACACATGATGAGCCAGCTAACAACAGTCAGCCTTCTCTCTTGAAGACTCACTGTAAAAACAGCCAAGCTGTTGTGTCCGGCATAATCAGTCATACAGGAAGTGGTTCCCCAAGAACTAGCAATGTCGCATCAGATATGACTTCTTCATATTGCAGGTTAGCAACTACTGTACAAGCTTCAGACTCGGAGCCATCACTAGTTATTTCCTCGGTGACTTCACCCAGCTGTTCAGAGTCCCAGAACAGTCACGTGTCTTGTTCATTGCCAGATTCAGCAAATGGTTTGGCAGAAAACCAATGCAAGACAGACAGTAAGCAGATCAGAAAGCAGGAAACCAAGGGACAGGAGGAGGAAAACAGTGACCTGAAGCATAACCATGAAGAAAAACTACTTGTGCTTGAAGATCCCAACACAGTGTGTAAACATCAGTACTGCAGAGAGAGAGAAAAGAGCTGTCAAAATACAGGTGTTTCTTCATCAGAAAAGCAGTCTGTGAGGACATCAGAACTTCCATGCGAAGACATATTGAGCAGTAAGAAAAAGGACACAAAACACAAGCTTGTTACATATCAAACTTACGATATGTTGTGCTCCGCAAGAAAAAAGTCCAGGCCATCAGCGCTGTTAGAGTGCGGGCACATCTCAACAGGACAAGCTGAAGTCTCCTCTGTTGATAGTCTACCATGTGGTTCACAGTCTGTGTCTAGTGCAAGGTCAATAGATGCAGAAATGCGGTCAGACTCTCCTTCCAGACAAACGGGAAGTATTTGCAGTTCCCAACAGACAGACGGCTTCAGTGACTCTGTGCCTGACAGTGCACTGGCCAGTGTAGCCATGCCAGCAAGTCAGAGTCCTGCTGCTCTGTCAGACAGAGTGACGTGTACTGACTCTTTGCCAGACTCTGTGGTTGCTGACTCTTCGCTGCACAGTCTCACTGCCAACATTGCATCGCCTGGGAAAACATCTTCAGCTGAATTTGCAACAAGAGCAAGTAAGACATGCGTTTCTCCTAGTATGGAAGATTCAGTGCCTGATGCAGTTCTTGCCACAATGAATATGCAGGAGACACAAGGTGAAGCAAGTAGAGATGATGAAAGCATGATCTCCACCTGTGCTCATGCTGTGGAGGGAGACAGACTGGCTGACACATCAGCAGACAGGTCAGGCAGGTCATCACTCGACATTCAGGTCAACCCAGATCTGTCTCCACAGAGCAGGACTAGCGCTTGCTTCACACAGAACATTTACACCCTGGGCTTGTCCACATCATCAGCGCGCTGCAATGATCAGTCAGGAGGAGGCCTCAGCTTTGCCTCCCCTTCATCTTCTGATATGTTGTCCTTCAACACATCTGGTGATGACAAGGATGTGGGACGTCTCAACAAAAACCACGCTTTGCCTCAGGGCGGTGCCTCAGAGACAGCCGCCAAAGACATGGCTGTGAACAACGCTGCAGCTGACAATTGCAGTGAGGAGCAAAGAGTCAGTGTCAGGAGGGAGGCTGCCAGCAGCCGTTCAGCCAGCATGGAGGAGCAGGAAGGACTCAGCAGTGAAGGTGGCAGCCCTAAAGAAGTGGCGTGGGTCCCAGTGAAGCATCCTTCCACAGGTAGGTGTGGGTGGCTGTGGCTGTGGAATCAGACTGAAGGGGATGTGCATGTGTTAACGGGATCATTTGAATAGGAATGACTGACTGCCAGGTTCTGTATTTGTAGGATTATGAATAACATAGATGTTTGAAGGAAGTATATTGTTTATCAGTAGTCTGTCAACCAACCAAGCAGCCAGCCAGCCGACTAAACCAATCAGTCAGTCTGTCACTCACTTGCTTACTCGGAGGACAGGATAGCTTGGTTGGTTAGAACGTTGTGCATTGCGCTTGTGAACTGCTGACCTTGGTTTGAATCCGATTCAAGGGGATATTTTCCCCTGGAGTTAACATCAGTGCCAACTCCACTTTCCCCACAAGTCCTTCGGATGAGACTATAAACCGAGGTCCCCTGTGCAAATGCATGCAGAACATCTTGCGCACACGTTTAAACCTGTTTAACTTTTTGAAAGAGTAGGCCATTGTGTGCCAGTGGGAACGGATGACAAAATTTAGAAAACTGCATTCATACAAGGACGAGATGTAAAAAAAGCACAAGAGTGCCTATTCCATTATCCTTGAAATAAAAGAATAAAATAAAGTAAAAATAAACTGTCTCACTCACAGAGTGAGTCAGTTCATTTTTATAATATATATTTTGATTTTTGCGATATATAATATAAATAGCATTCTTAAAACGTATTAACTGCATTACAACTCATTTGTATTGATTATCACTTTCAGTCACAGCAGCTTTCTCTGCGTGAAATTAGGGATGCTCTCCTTTGGGATCGCCATGTTGCCACAAGAGCAGAGTATTCCTTTTTTTTCTAATCTGTTTTCCTGTATGCATAAATATGTATTTGTCTCCCATTGTGGATGTTTTTTCTTCTTCACAACTTTGCTGGACAACCTCCTTATTGTTGTGAGTTCTTTTATGCATGCTGAATGCATGTTGCACATGGGACTTTGGTTTATTGTCTCATCTAGAAGACCAGTACCTAGACTGCCAGTCAAGGTCTAGCGGATGGGGAACATTTTTCAAGCTTAAATGTAGATTGAACCCACACTTCTGGCTTTCTAGACAGACCTGTGCATTGCCTCAAAACCACTGAACTACCCGTGTTGTTGTGTCTTATTTGTGTTGTATCCCTGTTGTTGTTCTGGGAGAATTCTGCCTCTGGAGAGTTTCTCACTGAAGAAATGGAAAAAAAATAGTTGATGTGACTTGACAGTGAGAAGAAGTGTGTTCAGTTGGCGGACAGGTTTATGAGAGCTGTGAATGTCTTTGTTCATGGGATACAGGTGGTGTGGTGTACATGAACAGTGGCTCAGGACACACCCTGACTCTGGCCCAGTGGAATGAGAAAGAGCGTGCCTGCACAAGCACCAGTAGCAGCAACCAAGGTTAGATGACAGGGTGCATTGTGCATTGTGAAGTATGCCACCTTTTCCCATTAAAAATGTTAGAACAAGATAATTTCTTATGGTCAGATCTGTTGTAACACATCTTTCTTCCCCTCCCACCCCCTTTATTTTTTTAACTTACAGCTTTAAATCTATGTACAAAAGAAAACTATAAAATGATTTTTACAAAAAATCAGTAGTTGTATAGAAAATCCATGCTGCTAGCTAATTGGTTGTTACTGCTCTTAATGTCAGTTTGTATGCAAATTTTGTAATGCTTGCTTTCTTTCTGAATAGATGTATTATATTTATTTCAGCCAATGGAAAGAGCCTAAATAAAAACCCTCTGTTTGTGTGGTTAAAGACTTTTAAGAAAAAGAAAACATCAAAATTTAAAGTTCTGTATTTCAAGCTCACCTATTCAGTTTATTATAACAATAGTGTTTCAAGCTTACCAGTGTGTTTTGTACAGTAGTCTTTAGTAGATGACTCTTTACAGCTTGCCGGCTTACTGTCTGTAGAATGACCTTGGACCGTGATGCGTAAAGGTAAAGGTGTCCCATAAGTTGGCATAACATACGTGGGCGTAGGGGAGGGAGGCATCAGAGACCTCAACTTCTCAAGGGGCCAGCATATTGAGGGTGGCACCCTTCTCCTCTCCTTTGCTGCTTTACCTTCCCTGACCCTAAAGAGGCAGGTACCCATTTACAGCTGGGTGAACTGGGGGACTGTACTGAATCCAAGGCCCGCAAACAGTCACCCATCCAAGCGGTAACCACGCTCAATGTTGCTTAACCTTAGCTGGGGGAAAGCAAGTGCTCTGAGCACTGAGCAGTGATGTGTGTAAGATATGTATTGCTTTGTGGAAGCAGAACTAATGTTAAGTAATTGAAAAACAAAGTGTCCAGAAGGATCCTATAGAAGCTGCTCTCTCTGTCACATGACCCAGTTTTGGGCTGTGGCCAAAAGCTTTGTCAGTTATTAATGTAAGCAAAGTGCCAAGATCTACATCCTGTTAAAAGGTGGTTATGCTTTGACAAGTATCCAAGGTCTACATCCTATTAAAAGGTGGGTATGCTTTGAACAGTATCTTAAAATGGCTTGCTTTTATCAACAGATGTTGCAGCAGCACAACAGAAACAAGGCCAGGCAGCTGTCACAAAAACTCCCAGTTCCCAAACAACAGAGGTCGAAGAGTTGTCTCCCCTCAGTCACGGCACCCTGGAGGCGTTGCTCAGCAGTCACTTTGAGGAAGAGCAAACGGAGGCGCAGTCCAAGTGGAGGGAGGGGAGCAAGGTGTCGGCTGAAGCAGATGTCCGGGGAGGAACGGTCAAAGACATTTTGGCCAGCTGGGAGAATCCAGTGTTTAAGAAACCAGAACAGGTTCGCTTTCAATTTTATTTCATTTTTTGGTTGCCTTCTTCCTGTTTCCTTTTGTCCCCTTCCCCTTGGCTCCCTCTCCACTTTCCCTCAAGATTCGTGTAAATCACTTCAGATCGTGAGTGACATACAAGCCTCAGTTGTTAGAGTGGAAAATGCATGATCTGAAAAGAATAGATTTGAACCAGAATCACAGCTGAGCTGTCCATTTGAATCCCTTGCCCCTTTCCTCCACTCCTTTCCTCCCCCTCCCCTCCTCCCACATCACATAGGTTCATACTTCACTCCCTTGCTAAAGGTCTATTAGGGAAAAGTGAAAACTGAAGTCTTGTGCTTGAATGCACTTGTGTGTCTGGCACGCAGTTTAGTGTGTGGAAGAGAAGGCCAGTGATGGCCAGTGGTATGGCTGATGCCTATCCTGCAGCTCAGGCTGTACCTAGTGCACTGGGTTTATAAGTGCTGCAGTTGGTGAGGCATCTGTCTGGGGGCTGAGGTGGTGTAGCTGATGTATAGGCTGTTCCATGCACTGTGACACTTCTTGGCAAGACCAGACGCTGAAGCCAACAACTGTAAATTGAAAGAAAGGACTTTGTGGATAGACAAAATACAGTAAATGATTTTTCTCTTTCTTTTTCAAAAATGATCTCCTTTTCTTATGTTTCGTTTGGCTGCATCATCAACAACCAGTTGATGTCCCTATTTGTTAATCATTCAGTCTCTACCTTATGCTGTCTTTTTTTTCTTGTGGGTACCCTTAAATAGCTGTAGAGAGAAATAGAGGTAAAGTTACCATGTTGTTGGGAGGGTTTATCAACAAGGAACCACATAGTAACGCATCAAATTTTGTTCATTCCCTTGCCCCTTTCCCTCCTCCCCCCCCTTTTTCAGCCTGAATTCCAGTCTCTCCCAAGTCTACAATTATGGCTATGGATGTCGAGATTTGTATGCTCTTATGAATCATACAATCACCTATTTATTCATTTAAATAAAGAATCTTGTTTTTTGTTTTTAAACAGTTAAGAAGTTAAAGAACAACTTGTGAAGGTAAATTTTTTTTATTTTGAAGGATGAAAAAAATGGTTACTTTTATTACTGTCATAAGTTAAAATCATTTTTGTTAAACACAAGCATGTCCACAGATGTGCAAATACAAATGTTCAGCTTTGCAAGTATAACAAGAAAATGATACAACTAGCAAATTGAAGTTTACTGGATAGGTGCATTACTGGCAAGTGATTTAAAAACATGCATGCATGCACGCACAAGCACATCCACACACATATACTTGTTCACAAAAGCATAACGGTGAAGAGATGTTGAAATGGTTGCCTGTGATTGGTGTAGCGCTGGCCATGACTGACTGTCACAGGCTCCTGTTTCAGGTTCTGCAGACGTCATCACGAAGCCAGGCAGGCCGAGTGGCTCGCTGTTTCTTCCCCCCACTGCCTTCACCAAGTCCATGCTCTCTGGTGTCAAGGTACAGTGCATGCAAGTTAAATTCAGGTTGGGAATAAGGAAACATATGCGTCAGTAGGCTTTGTTGTGTTTGACTTGAATGAATACTGGATTTAAATACTTAGCATCTTAGATTTCAATACTCTTGCATCTTTGACCAATTCTTTTGATTTGTTAATTTTGTTGCACTGAGAGTGTGCTTTCTTCATTTTGTACATTTTTCATAGACGTGTATCTGGTGTGAATGTAAATTTTTCTTGTTTATGTTGTGCATCTTTGTTACAGAGATCTGCTTACCATATTATGTTTAGCTATTGTTTGTCTGAATTAACTTTGTTCATTTTGGGTATTGATTCATTGGCAGGTGATAGAATTGCATATGTAAATTCTGAAAATGGAACATGTGGCTGAATACTTTTAATGACTTTGAAATCTTGAAGAGCAGGAAGCGTTCCAGATAGCAAAGTCATAATCCTGTTACTGGTATTAGGGACTTTTATCAGGAATATGATAACTTATGTGGGCTGTTCTTGTCACAAATAGGGATCATGATAGGCATGTAACATGTTTTGTATCGTTGTCATGTTTCTCCACGAACAAAGTAGAATTAATTGTAGAGATATAAATGTGTGTGTGTGTGTGTGTGTGTGTGTGTGTGCATGTGAAAACTTCACTGCTGGGTATTTTCTGGCTGATTACAGCCTGGTTAGTCAGCTCTCTTTCCTGTGAGTGTTTGCCTCAACTTTTTTTTCCACTTGCCTATAGATGTAGAATGGCAGATGCAGTGATGAAGTGTGATGTGCTTTCAGGTCATCGGGCAGCTGGAACAGTTGTGGCCTGTCATTCGGAAGACAAACTCTCATCCACAGTTTGCGACTGCAGGTAAGGACTGACTTGCACTCTGTTATTGACCATGTCTGACCAGAGAGAGAGAGAGAGAGAAGCACACGAGACGAGAGAGTAGAGGACATGAATGACTGATAGTGATGATCAGAGTAATGAGCAAGAGAGAGAGAGAGAGAGAGAGAGAGAGAGAATGCCAGAGCACAGAAATGAGAGAGAGAGGTTATGCCAGAGCCCTAGAAAATGTGCACTAATGGACAAGTATGTTTTCTGACATGAGTGTGTTTTATGAACCCGACAAAAGGCTGTAGATATGAACAAAGGTAGCAGACAAACAGCTGACAGATTTGTAGTTACATTACAGTAATAATATGTTTTCCATGACTGATTCATATAACCGACAGACTTGTAATTACATTACAGTAGTAACATGATGTCCATGACTGATTCAAATAGCCAACAGACTTGTAATTACATTACAGTAGTAACATGATGTCCATGACTGATTCAAATAGCCAACAGACTGGTAGTTACATTACAGTAGTAACAAGTTATAATAATAATAATAATAATGTATGGAATTTATATAGCGCTGAATCTTGTAAAGCAACAATCAAAGCGCTAGATTTATCATACCACTAGTCACGGCAGATTTCTTCGTAAATTCGGGCTGCTCTCCCGGAGACGAGAACGTGCATTAGCGCTGCGCCACCTTGACCCTTTTTTTTTTTTTTTTTTCCTGCAGCTGTATTTGTTTCCCTATCCATGACTGATTCAAATAGCTGACACAGACTGGTAGTTACATTACAGTATATTATCCATGACTGATTCAATAGCCGACAGACTTGCAGTTACATTACAGTGCTGTAACCTGTTATCCATGACTGATTGAAATTGTCAACAGACTGGTAGTTGCATTACAGTATGTTGTCTATGACTGATTCAAATAGCCAACAGACTGTAAGTTACATTACAGTGCAGTAACCTGATGTCCATGACTGTCTCATATAGAGAACAGCTTGTGACTTTACATATATTACATGCGATTAAATATGCCATGAACTGATTCAGTGACCATGAAGAACTGTGTGTTAATTGACCAACACGCGCTCACAGAGATACGTCTGGAGCAACTCTACAGGTAACCAGTGAAAATGTGTGTGCTCCTGTGGACTTATCTATGCGCATAATCCAGTTTGAAAGAACTTGTAGCAATGTATGTTGGCAGAGAGGAAACTAGTTTATCAGGCCTTAGCTGATGTCTTAACTGACAACTTCCAGTCTCTTTTATTTTGTAAATTGCTGTGTGTGGATTGATTGAAGTCCTCCATTCCTTCACTTGTGAATACACCTATAGCCTGTCCTGTCCCCAGTCTGCTGTGGCCTGATGGTAAAGTATATGACGCCAAAAATAACAGTTTTATTGGAGTTCGTTTGGCTAATGTACTGGCCATGTCAGACTCAAATCCCCACCGACCTTCCACTTATTGTGCTGGCTGTATTTTGGTGAAGATGATTGTTGGCCAAAATGCAGTGAAGACATACAGATGAGGCTTTAAGGTACTGGTGATTCATCAGGCAGGTTCCAGGCATTGTGGACTAAGTCAGGGTAGAAGATCATTCATTCCAGGAGTTTTGATTTCATTTGGCCACAGGCAGGGCTGTGTATGCTGTGTTGTGATGTGAGAAGTAAAGGACACGAAATATACAATCAGGATAAAAAGACTTTATTATGTTTATATGTATCTATAAGATGGAAGGTAAACACTTTATTATGTTTATATGTATCTATAAGATGGAAGGTAAACACTTTATTATGTTTATATGTATCTATAAGATGGAAGGTAAACACTTTATTATGTTTATATGTATCTATAAGATGGAAGGTAAACACTTTATTATGT
Source organism: Rapana venosa (assembly GCA_028751875.1). NCBI lineage: Eukaryota > Metazoa > Mollusca > Gastropoda > Neogastropoda > Muricidae > Rapana > Rapana venosa. The sequence goes on from CM054138.1 coordinate 41,711,554, forward strand.
TTATATGTATCTATAAGATGGAAGGTAAACACTTTATTATGTTTATATGTATCTATAAGATGGAAGGTAAACACTTTATTATGTTTATATGTATCTATAAGATGGAAGGTAGAAGGATGGCTTAGTTGTTTGCCTGCTTAACAAGTAAACTTTTGAGATTCTGGGTTCAATTCCCAGCCTTGCCCTTTCTTCCCAGTTTGACAGGAAAATCAGTCTGAATGTCAAGTCTTTTGCTGGAGACTCTAAACCAAGTCAGTCCCTTGTGCTCATGATCTTGTGCACGTCAAAAGAATCCTTGACAGTTGAAAATCGGAAAGAGCAAGGTAGTACCTTCTTATTGTCGTGGCAAAATTGGTAGGTTCAGTTCCCAACAGTGTTCCTGAAGTCAGAATGTGGCTACCTTAATGGTTGGGAGGAAAAAAAAGTTGTATACGCAAAAATCACACCATTGGTGAGCCTTGGAGCTCTAGCGGAGGAATGAAAAAAAGGTATCTATGCTTTCATGAACAGGAGAGCACAGATCTAGTCTAGAAAAGTGACATTGATGAAAAAGTGACCCAGCAATGCTGTGTTTCAGACGTGTACGAGAAAGAGGAGGGGGCGGGTGGCAGAGAGGGGAGGAGAATCAAGCGCTGCGAGGTTCAGCCCCCCAGACCTATGGACTTGTCGGAGGAAGATGTGCGGCTGATGCAGACGTTCAGGGATGAGTTTGATCGAGTCGGTACGTAATGTTTCTATCCAATCCTTTGACGTGTACTTGTCTGCCTCGTTATGTTGTTAATGACAGAGGTTTTCTGTAGAATCTGATTCTCGTTTTTTCTTTTGCTTTTTTTCCCCCATCTGTTTTTTGTGTGTGTGCCTGTGTTGAAACTTGTACCCCTGTCGTTTGGTTTTTTGGGGGGTCTTTTTCTCAATTGTTATATAGTCCAGCATTTTTGTATGGGTTTAAGAGGAAAGTGGATAAGAATAGTGTGTGTGTGTGTGTGTGAGTGTGTGTGTGCGTGCGTGCGTGCATGCGTGCGAGTGTGTGTGTGTGCGAGTGTGTGTGCGTACCTGTGTGTGTGTGTGTTTGACTCCCCCTGTCTGTTCAAATAGTTGAGTGTATTTCTGTGCACCAAACATTAACTAACTCAGTCCCCTGTTAATGTTTTTATTGTAATCCTCTTTATTCCCTCCTTTTTTGTTTTTGTTTTTTTGATAATCCATCTTTTAACCCTCCCTCCCTACCTCTCTCTCTCTCTGTCCCTTTCTGTCTCTGTCTCTGTCAGTTTGTCTGTCTGTCTGTCTCTCTGCTTGTTTCTCACTCTCTCTCTTTTTCTCTCTGTCTCTCTAATCTAATATCACTAATTGTGAACAGACTCAAAACATACAACAACAACATTAAGTAATCAATCAAATTAGTTCTGTATTTTGTTTGTATACTGTGAGCACCCCTTTTAGTATTGACAGATAAAATCTGTTTTCTTTTCATGTTTTCTGCGATGTTCTTCTCACCACAGAAAGAAGGAATGAACTGAGTTTTAGTATTTATCAGCTTTTACATTTTTTTCTGCTTCCCTTTTAAAGGCTGTGATTGTGTTTTTTATTCGACATCGTCAACTTTCTCCGTATTGGTTCTCAGATTTAAAACAGAATATCCCTGAAGTTGGAATGTGGCTGCCTTCGTGGTGGGCAAAAACGGTCTGATACACAATTTCTCACCATTGGTGAACCTTGGACCCCCCACAACCCCCCCCCCCCCCATCCCCAAAACCCCAACCAACCCCCCCACCAATCCCCCACAAAAGAACAATGAATGTTAGCTATCCTGGAACAAGTGTTTTGTGGACATGTACTGAAGGGTTCCTGTGTGCTCTGTACCCAGGTGTGAAGTTTGAGGTGGACAAGCAGCAGAGGAACAGAGTGCATGCTCACACCATGCCCGCCTGCATGGCTCAGAGAGAGGCCAATGACCAGAAGCGAGGCAAAGACCCCCTCAGCTATGAATATTTACAGGTCATCTTTCTGGGGTTTTTTGTTATGTGTTTGTGTGGAAGTCGTTACCTAGGCATTATGCTTGTTCACTTTTTATAGACTTTGGGGGAAGGGAGGGGGGTGTTTTGTTTTTTGTCATTTATTGTTGGTGCCTTTGGTGCTTTTGAGTACATCTGGTCTATGTCCAAAACCATCTGTACAGGCCAGGGGCAAAGCTCCTGAAGCATCTGCTAAAAGTTGGCACTGCCCCAAGCATCCAAACATAGAACTTGCAAAACACAGACTTGCAAAACATCTCATGAAAATAAAAGGAACAAGACTTCCCACAGTTTCAATGCGTGCATTGGACCCTCACTTCCTTTTTGCAAATGGCGGAGAACAAAATGATTTTATGAAAAAATATTGAAAGGAAAAGGGGCAGGTTTTTGAAGATGGATGTCCATCTTTGAATCTGATGATCATAATCATATCTATGGCTTCCATTGCTGAAGATATCAAGCTGTGTGATGTGCAGCCAGGCTCAGATATTGATGGAAGCAGTGTTAATCGCAGGCATACTTGGGACTTGGGTGACTGTGGTGAGAGATGAGTAGGTACGACACACAAATTTATGGTCAAATCAAACATGGCTGATCTGAGTTAGGATTTCCACTCTGAGAAGCGGGGTAATTGTTGCTGATTTTCAATTGGGCCATGGTTCACAACATAAATTTGGTCAGTGGGTTGCTGTTTGGGTGTATGATATGGTAGCTGCTCACACCAAGATCATGAGTGTCCTCAGATTGGCAGTCTTCAGAGTGTTTCATGCATTCAGACATTCATCCGTTAAAAGGCTCAGGAAATCAATAGTAGGTTGGAACAAAATTTTAAAATGTTTTTAATACTTGTTTCTGCCTATTTTATTTTCTGTTTTATCAAAATTATTGCATGCATTCTAAAGTCAATCCACCACTTCATGTGAAACACAGACTAATCAATGATTGTAGGTGTTTACACATCATTCATTCCCCTCCCCCCAAAAAACCCCAAAACAACAAAAACAAACCAAAAAACCCCAAACAAACAACAAAAAAAGAAAGGAAAAAAAAACATAAACAAAAAATCCCAAACAAACCAAACAAAACCAAATCCAAAGAAAGATCAGTAGTGGGTAGGAAATCATTCATTCCTGCATGTTTCATTTTGTATGTCATCAGAATCCACCAGTGGATTGCAAAGTTGAATGTGACCTAACAGAGCTAATGGAAATCTGTGTTATCTGAATTTATATTGTAATTGACAATTGTAGTTTAGTGTATGATACTTCAGGCGTATGTTTTATGTGTATATACATGAGCATGTGTACAGCCATGCATGTGTGTGTGTGTGATATCTACTGATGGTGTATTCTTTGTGTGTGCAGATAATGATAAAAGAGCACAATCAGGTATGGACTTTTATTTTTCAAGTAGAAGGGACTTGTATCTTACTATTCATAATAGTATGGAGTTGGTTTAATAGTATCACTGAAAGTTTTCAGACTCTTTGAAAATAAGTTCATATTTGTAACAAAGTTATATTTTCTGTGCATGGATGGTTTCTGTCATGTCTTAAAAGCAGCTGAGCTTCATTTAAGAGGAGTTTATATATCTGATATATTGATCTGTTCTGAAGTTTAAGGTTGTTTACACCAAAGCAGACTAAAGTCAAACAATGCAAAACTATACTTTTTAAAAAAGCCAAAAGATTACTTTTTGGAGAAAATAAGTTCTTCACACTTGTGCGTGCATGCACACTCACACACACACACACACACACAAACACACACACCACACACACACACACACACACACACACACACACACACACACACACACACACACACACACACACACTCACACACACACACACTCACACACACACACTCACACATACACATACACACACACACAAACACACACACACACACACACACACACACTCACACACACACACACACACACTCACACACACACAAACACACACACACACACACACACACACACACACACACACACACACACACACACAAACGCACAGACATAGACACACTCACTCCTCTCTCTCACATGCACTCACACACGTGTGGTATGCCCTCATGTACATCTGCATGTACACACGCACCATGTACACCCTTTGACACACCATGCGCAGAGCAGTATGATTCATTCAAGAACATTTCTGCTTATTTGACAGCTGCTGTTATCAACCACAGGAGCAAAGCATCAGTTGCCACAGCAAGTTCATCGTCTTCTGGCCACACATGCCTGCAAAGGTGAGTTGTGTCCACAGTGCCCCAGGGGAAAATGTCCCCCCCCAAAGGTAAAGGTGTCCCATAGCCTATGATGTGGTAGGGGTGCAAGGCATCAGAGACCTCAGCTTCTCTAGGGGCCTCTCCCCCCCCCCTCCCCCACCTCTCTCTCGCTCTCTCTCCTCTTCTCTCTCTCTCTCTTTGTCCCCTCTCTCTGTGCATCACCTTATCAGGGGGTGCATAGTGCCTGGTCTTCTCCTGTGCTTGTGATTTTACAGGTTAGCATCAGCTGACACATTCTGATCTCAGAACAGCTCATTTCATTGCACATGTTGCATGCTGGGTATGTTCCTGTTTCCGTAACCCTCAGAATACAACATGAATTATGGGATCTTTAATGTGCATATTTGATCTTTTGCATCATGATTTTTTTTCTGTTGTTTTCCGCTTTCATGTTGAGCTGTGTGTGCAGGTGCCATCAAGTTAGGTGACACGCTGTCCATGTGTGTGTGTGCAGGTGCCATCAAGTTAGGTGACACGCTGTCCATGTGTGTGTGCAGGTGCCATCAAGTTAGGTGACACGCTGTCCATGTGTGTGTGTGCAGGTGCCATCAAGTTTGGTGACGCGCTGTCCATGTGTGTGCAGGTGCTATAAAGTTAGGTGACACTGTCCATGTGTGTGTGCAGGTGCTATAAAGTTAGGTGACACACTGTCCATGTGTGTGTGCAGGTGCTATAAAGTTAGGTGATACTGTCCATGTGTGTGCAGGTGCTATAAAGTTTTATGACACACTGTCCATGTGTGTGCAGGTGCTATAAAGTTAGGTGACACACTGTCCATGTGTGTGTGTCAGGTGCTATAAAGTTAGGTGACACTGTGCGTGTGTGTGTGCAGGTGCCATCAAGTTTGTTGACACACTGTCCTTGTGTGTGCAGGTGCATCAAGTTTGGTGACACACTGTGCATGTGTGTGCAGGTGCATAAGTTTGGTGACACTGTGCAGGTGCTATAAAGTTTGGTGACACCTGTGCATGTGTGTGCAGGTGCTATAAAGTTTGGTGACACTGTGGCGGGTGCTATAAAGTTTGGTGACACGTGTCATGTGTGTGCAGGTGCCATAAGTTTGGTGCACAGCTGTCCATGTGTGTGTGCAGGTGCCATAAGTTTGGTGACACTGTCCATGTGTGTGTGCAGGTGCTATAAGTTTGGTGACCCCTGTCCATGTGTGTGCAGGTGCCATCAAGTTTGGTGACACGCTGTCCATGTGTGTGTGCAGGTGCTATAAAGTTTGGTGACACTGTCCATGTGTGTGCAGGTGCCATCAAGTTTGGTGACACTGTCCATGTGTGTGTGCAGGTGCTATAAAGTTTGGTGACACTGTCCATGTGTGTGTGTGCAGGTGCTATAAAGTTTGGTGACACTGTCCATGTGTGTGTGCAGGTGCTATAAAGTTTTATGGTGCACAATTTGGTCCATGATGTGTGTGTGCAGGTGCTATAAAGTTTTATGACACACTGTCCATGTGTGTGTGCAGGTGCCATCAAGTTTGGTGACACTGTCCATGTGTGTGTGCAGGTGCTATAAAGTTTGGTGACACGCTGTCCATGTGTGTGTGTGCAGGTGCTATAAAGTTTGGTGACACACTGTGCAGGTGCTATAAAGTTTGGTGACACTGTCCATGTATGTGTGCAGGTGCTATAAAGTTTGGTGACACACTGTCCATGTGTGTGTGCAGGTGCCATCAAGTTTGGTGACACACTGTCCATGTGTGTGCAGGTGCTATAAAGTTTGGTGACACTGTCCATGTGTGTGTGCAGGTGCTATAAAGTTTGGCGACACTGTCCATGTGTGTGTGCAGGTGCCATCAAGTTTGGTGACACGCTGTCCATGTGTGTGTGCAGGTGCCATCAAGTTTGGTGACACTGTCCATGTGTGTGCAGGTGCTATAAAGTTTTATGACACACTGTCCATGTGTGTGCAGGTGCTATAAAGTTAGGTGACACACTGTCCATGTGTGTGTGTCAGGTGCTATAAAGTTAGGTGACACTGTGCGTGTGTGTGTGCAGGTGCCATCAAGTTTGTTGACACACTGTCCATGTGTGTGCAGGTGCCATCAAGTTTGGTGACACACTGTGCATGTGTGTGCAGGTGCTATAAAGTTTGGTGACACTGTGCAGGTGCTATAAAGTTTGGTGACACGCTGTGCATGTGTGTGCAGGTGCTATAAAGTTTGGTGACACTGTCCATGTGTGTGTGCAGGTGCCATCAAGTTTGGTGACACGCTGTCCATGTGTGTGTGCAGGTGCCATCAAGTTTGGTGACACTGTCCATGTGTGTGTGCAGGTGCTATAAAGTTTGGTGACTCTGTCCATGTGTGTGCAGGTGCCATCAAGTTTGGTGACACGCTGTCCATGTGTGTGTGCAGGTGCTATAAAGTTTGGTGACAGTGTCCATGTGTGTGTGCAGGTGCTATAAAGTTTGGTGACACTGTCCATGTGTGTGTGCAGGTGCTATAAAGTTTGGTGACACTGTCCATGTGTGTGTGCAGGTGCCATCAAGTTTGGTGACACTGTCCATGTGTGTGTGCAGGTGCTATAAAGTTTGGTGACACTGTCCATGTGTGTGTGCAGGTGCCATCAAGTTTGGTGACACACTGTCCATGTGTGTGTGCAGGTGCTATAAAGTTAGGTGACAGTGTCCATGTGTGTGTGTGCAGGTGCTATAAAGTTTGGTGACACTGTTCATGTGTGTGTGCAGGTGCTATAAAGTTTGGTGACACACTGCATGTGTGTGCAGGTGCTATAAAGTTTGGTGACACACTGTCCATGTGTGTGTGCAGGTGCTATAAAGTTAGGTGACACTGTCCATGTGTGTGTGTGCAGGTGCTATAAAGTTTGGTGACACGCTGTCCATGTGTGTGTGTGCAGGTGCTATAAAGTTAGGTGACACTGTCCATGTGTGTGTGTGCAGGTGCTATAAAGTTTGGTGACACTGTTCATGTGTGTGTGCAGGTGCTATAAAGTTTGGTGACACACTGCATGTGTGTGCAGGTGCTATAAAGTTTGGTGACACTGTCCATGTGTGTGTGCAGGTGCCATCAAGTTTGGCGACACACTGTCCATGTGTGTGTGTGCAGGTGCCATCAAGTTTGGTGACAGGCTGTCCATGTGTGTGTGCAGGCGCTGTAAAGTTTGGTGACACTGTCCATGTGTGTGTGCAGGTGCTATAAAGTTTGGCGACACACTGTCCATGTGTGTGTGTGCAGGTGCTGTAAAGTTTGGTGACACACTGTCCATGTGTGTGTGCAGGCGCTATAAAGTTTGGTGATACTGTGCATGTGTGTGTGCAGGTGCTATAAAGTTTGGTGACACTGTCCATGTGTGTGCAGGTGCTATAAAGTTTGGTGACACTGTCCATGTGTGTGCAGGTGCTATAAAGTTTGGTGACACACTGTGCAGGTGCTATAAAGTTTGGTGACACTGTGCATGTGTGTGTGCAGGTGCCATCAAGTTTGGCGACACGCTGTCCATGTCGACATGCAGGGAGTTGTTATCGTCGCTGTCCTCCTGTGACCTCCCTTTCCAGTGTGCCCATGGCCGCCCCTCCATCGCTCCCATCCTCAGCCTCACCCAGCTCCGTCACGCCGCTCCTGAAACGGTCAGTGCCTTGTGATTTAGGGGTTTTTTGTGTTTTTGCTTTCACAGTATTTTTTGGGTGGGTTGGGTGAAGTACAAAGTATAGCACTGGAAGAGCACAAGTTGAAATGTTCAGTTGCAGAGCATAGCTCACAGCATGCAAATCCAGCATACGTCATTCAAGCCTCTTTCCCCCAAAGTCCTTTGGATGAGACTATAAACCGAGGCCCCATGTGCGAATGCACGCAGGACATCTTGCGCACATAACTAAAATTAAAATGTATGTGAATTTCAAGTAACCATTGGATATCTATTTCTTCAATTGCCACAAAAACAATCTCCTCCCTCCGCCCCCTTTCCCCCCCAAAAAATTTTTTTCAATAAAACAAAACAAAGCAAAACAATACCCCCTCCCCCTACCCCCCTTTTCCTCCCCTCCCTCCCTTACCCCCTCCCTCCCCCCAAATAAACCCATGGCAAAAACAAAACCCTGAAAAAAGGTACATCAAAACCTGAGTGGTCAGCTTTATCAAGAAGCCCAGTTTGACTGAAGGAATGTTTGAATGATGGTTCAGGTTTTTTGGTATTTTTTTTTCTCTTTGTTGAATGGCACAGTGGTGGATCGGTGGTCTAGAGGTAACGCGCCTGTCTAGAGAGTGAAAAGTATGGGTCAGAAGTGTGCCGTGGTTCAAATCCCATTTGGACCTGAAACTTCCCCCCCCATCCATTAGACCATGAGTGGTGGTCTGGGCGCTAGTCTTTTGGATGAGACGATAAACCGTAGTCCCGTGTGTTACACATAATTATTTAGCGCACGTAAAAGAACCCACGGCTACAAGAGAGTTGTCCTTGGCAAAATTCTGTAGAAAAAGCCACTCTGAAAGGAAAACAAATACAGTTGCAGACAGGAAAAAAGAAAAAAAATGGGTGGCGCTGCTCTTGTGGCGTCGTGCTCTCCCCGGAGAGCAGCCCGAATTTCACGCAGAGAAATCTGGTATAAATAAAAAAATAGATGGTGAATTTCTCTTTGTTGAATGGCATAGTTAGTGTATTTCTCTGATTAGCTGATCTGATTGTTGACAGGGTTGTTATTCGTTTATTTACAAGTTGATTTGTTGATTGATGCTTAATGATTTTTACCCACTCTCTTATCCTGTAGGTCTACATATATCCTTCACCTCCTTTCTGAACACACACACACACACACACAGACACACCCAAAGATGCACGCATACACAAACACACACATACACACACACACTCAAACACACATACCACACACACGCACGCATGCTTGCACGTGTGCACGCACACACACACCCCACCACCACACACTCTTCTCTCTGCTTCATGTATATAATTTTGTACAGACTCAGTTCATACTCATACTCACACATACATGCAATGCACACAAATATGCATACACACATGTGCACACAACACACACACACAAATACATACATCACATCACACACACACACACACACTCACAACAACACACAACACACACACACACACACCACACACACACACACACACACACCACACACACACACACACACACACACACACACACACACACACACACACACACCACACACACATTCTCTTTCATGCACTCACACACACACACTCACACCACACCCACTCACTCTCTCTCCACACACACACACACACACACACACACACACACACACACCACACACACACACACACACACAACACACACATCACACACACACACACACACACACACACACACACACACCACACACACAGAAGTCCTTCGGATGAGACTAAACCAAGGTCCCATGTACGAACGTATGCAGAACATCTTGCACACACGTTAAAACCCATTCTGTTTTTCGGAAGAGTAGGCCATGTGCCAGTGGGAATGGATGACAACATTTACAAAACTGCATACACACGGGGACTGGATGAAAAAAGGCACATGAATGCTTATTCCATTATCCTCAAAATAAAAGAATAAAATAAAATAAAAATAAAATAAATCAATAAACACACACACACACAACACACCATACAACATACACACATCCCACACGCACACACCCCCACACACACACTCACACACACACACATAACACACTCCTAACAGTATTATGGGGAGACTCGAAAAAAATCCCCCTCCTAAATCATGAAATCCATGTCAATTCATCTGTTTTGCATTCTGTGGTCATTGCAGAAGCAGCGGCCACGGTTATGGAAACTGCAGGACCAGCACAGGGCTTCTGCCCACAATCAACACTGAACTGAACTGACAACCCTGGTGTGAATAAACAAAGGGAAAAACCATTTCAAAAACAAAGCATCCCCCCCTCCCCATCCGCAAGTCGGAATGCAGCTACCTTGATGGTGGACAAAAGGCAGCGTACGCAAAATGTCAGCATTGTTGAACCCTCGGAATTCTAGCTGAGGAATGAACCCTCTCCACCCCCACCCCACCCACCCCCAATCCAAAACAAAAAACCCCAACAAAAATTGTAAAAACCCCAACCAAACCATCCCCTCCTCCAAACCCGGCAACTAACCTCTTCTTCTTCTTCTTCTTCTTCCTTTTTTGTCATGTTTCTGCCAAGGGAGGTTTGACATTGATGAGCCTTCTGCATCTCTCTCTGTTTTGAATAACCTCCTCCCCCCAAAAAGAAGAACCCAACCCCCCCAAACCCAACTCCAAACAAACCCTTTACGAATGACTTGTTGTTGTTGTGTTGTTGCCCAATGTCAACTTAGTTGTTGCAGTCACTGTTATTGCTTTGCTCTTGACATTTTTCTTTTTATTGGCTAATGAATTTCGTGTTGATTAGACAAAAAGAAGAAAGGTACAGAGTTGAGTAGTGTATTGACAGAAGTTCAGGTTATGAAAGTAATGGGTTTGGAAGAAGTGAAGGGGGGTGTTTATGCTGTGTGGAAATGGTTTAGTACAACTCTGATCTGTGCGGATAACTATGCACATTTCGCACGCCATGCAAACAGCTCCCTAAGTGCAGACTTGACTGGCCATTATTTTTGTTGTTGCCTGTGTTCAATGTTGTGCACATGTATGCCATATATAAACACATATGTGCATGCATGTGTCAATAGGTGAAGTTAGGATGACTGTGAATCTGTTTGACACATGAAAAATATCAATAGTTATTCATTGTAAATAGGGTTCTAGGAAAGAATGAATTTTTAATTTTACATCTTCAAGATTTTTCTTTTATGTAGATTTTGTGATGTATTTTTGTACCGTTTGTTTGGTGCTTTAAAGGGTGTAAGACCCAGTGGTAATTTGAGTGTATTCTCCCCAATAATCCTATTCACTTCAAATTGTGTATTGTTATTTTTTAAATTACCGATGGGTGCCTGTTTGTGCAAAATACCAAAACCTCTGTCTATGAATTCTTTAAGTGAAAATCTCTTACAGAAGTAGAATGTATATAAGTGGTATAATTTATTGTTTGATTGAAAGTGCTTTTTGTAAGCAGTTTGTGTGGCTGTTTGCTTAATTGGTCAAAGCGCGCGCGCACACACACACACACACACACACTTTATTCTTGTATCTTTTTCTTTCATGTGTGGTTTTTTTGTGTTTAAGTACATTGTAAGAAAAAATACTGTGTGTTTCATAACAAAAACTCAAATTTTTATGAATCCATGGCCAGTAGTCTGTTCATAGAACATGACATGGGATGTTCTTTATTGAGCTAAATAACGTCTCTGTCTCCGTCTGTGTGTGTGTGTGTGTCTCTCTCTCTTTTAATAATAATAAATGGAATTTATATAACGCTGTATCTTGCAAAAACAAATCAAAGCGCTTTGAGGTTATGGGCATGTCATCTTGTACAGAGACTCAAGAATCTCACTGTGAATGCACATACTAATATGTGTGTGAGTGTGCATGCATGCACACGCGTTTGTGTGTGTGTATAGTGTGTGTGTGTGAGAGAGAGACAACTGCTGACAGCGAGCTGATTGATGTACAAATATGCCCACCATGGGAAGAGAAACGTGGGGTTTATTCAATTGACATCAATTTATGTTGTGTACTTAACTGCCTGTCTCTTTCTGTTGCCTGACTCTGGGTTTTATTCATGTGTTTGTTGTTCTTTTTGGGTTTTTTGGAGTGTGTGTTCAAAATGTAAAATGATGTATGAATGCAGGCAGTCACCTTTGTTTTCTTTAAAAAAAATTTTTTTTTCATTTTTAAAATTATTCAGATGTCGGAGTAACTGGAGTCTGAAAACAGTCCATGGTTGTACTAATCATGACTTCAGCTTTGGACAAAAAGAATTATAGTTTAATTGTTCATTGTTGTATCAACATAAACAAGGTTTTCAACTTGGTACGAAAGAATTGGATTTGGATGGTTCATTGTTGTTTTCTTCTTTTTCTTTTTTCTTTTCTTCTTTTTTGGGGGGGTGGGGTGGGGTGGGGGTTCTGGGCTAGATCTCCAAAGTTCACCAATGGTGAGATTTTTGAGTATGTGATAGTTTCTACCAACCATTAAGGTAGTCACATTCCGACTTTGGGGGTGATGTCTAGTCTGAACATGATACCAGTGTGCATGCATTTTTAGAAAAACATATTATTGTCATCCATTCTGACCGGCACAAATGACTTTACTCTTCCGAAAGGCAAAAAGGTTTTAATGTTTGCACAAGTTGTTCTGCATGCGTTCACACATGGTACTTCAGTTTATAGTCTCATCCAAATTATACTTAGGGGAGTGGAGTCAGTACTGATGTTAGCTCCAGGAGAAAAATCCCCTTGATTAGGTGTCTGTGTGGTGGCTCAATCCTGGGCCATCAAATTGAGAGAGCAACACTCTAACCACAAGTCTATTTTGCACATCCTCCCAACACCCCCCCCCCCCCCCCCACCTTCCCCACATGGTTCATCATTGTATCAACACAAACTTTTTGATGAAAGAATTGTAGTTGAATGGTTCATTACTTCAACTTTGGAAAAGTTGGAGTACCTGAAATTCAAGAAAGAAAAGCACTGTCATAAAGGAATGTTTATATAACATGGAGGCTGCTATCCATGGGAGAAGTGTATCATCATCGTACACGGCCATCCACATGGGCCTTTCCACCTTTCTGCGAATGTGTGTTTACCAGGAGAATGTGTGTTGTTCATAGTGATGTGCAAATGTTCCTTAATGTACCCTTCTGCATGCTGTATGAAAGTCACACACAGTAGCTTGCTTTATCATCTCATTCAAATCAAAAGACTGGCAATCAAACTGCCTGATAGGGTCTTGCAAAAACTAGGCCAAAACGGTGAGAAGGGGAGAGAGAAGGGAAGGAGGAGGAGTTCTAACATTATTCAAGCCTCAGTCCACATGTTTATTATATAGGGGCATTAGCAGTGAACCATTGTCCCTCTTGGACAGATTTGAGAAATGAAATGTTAAGAAAAACTTTTATGAAAAGATGAATTTCATTTGTCTTTGAATCAAGTGATGTAGTGCTTTTGGTTTTCTCTATGGAATCTGAACGTTTTGGGTGATTTGCTGTTGTTTTCCTCACTTTTGTTGTCATGGTTTCTGATCTATGAGTCTGTTGATTGCTATTTTGAGAATGTTCTATTTTATTTAAAAAATTTTTTTTATTCAATCAACATGATGTTCGAATTTCTAGTTTTCATGATGTGGCATTTCATTCTGATGTCCTAAAAGTTACCTGTACAAAATTGATAACACAGTCTGACGGGAGAAAATGTAATAAATTATGTCTGTGATAAATGAGAGACTGGACTATTACTGGATGATTTTATATGGAATGATTGCTTTAAAGCTCAGATTTGTGCATACAATGGATTTTCTTAGTTTCTTAGTGAATGGAATGAGAATGATAATGCAGCCCTATTCATCCAATTTTTGTTTTTGTGTGTACTGCAATCTGAGTGGATTGTTAATAATAATAATGAAAAAGTCTTGAAACCTTTGCTGGTGTTAGTGTGCTAATTTACCTTTCTATTATATGATGTAGTTGTCAGTGAGTAAGTGTGTGTATGTGTGTGTATGTGTGTGTGTGTGTATGTGTGTGTATGTGTGTGGTCTTATAAGTTAAATATTTTTGTCTTTTCTTTCATTTCAGCCGGTTTAATTTTATTCATAAATGAACAAAAGCTTTTCTTTTTCTGTACTTGTAATACTTGTTTTCTCATGCATGCACACACACACACGCGCACGCACACAGGGGACGGGATAGCCTAGTGGTTAGAACATTGCGCTGGCAATCTGACGACCCGGGTTCGATTCCCGTTCAAGGGGGATATTTTCCCCATGGAGTTAACATCAGTGGAGCCTCCACTCTCCCCAAAAGTCCTTGGGATGAGACTATAAACCGAGGTCCCGTGTGCGAACGCACGCAGAACATCTTGCGCACACGTTCAATCCTGTTCCGCTTTTCGTTAGAGTAGGCCATTGTGTGCTGGTGGGAACAGATGACAGAATGCACAAAACCGCATACACATGGGGACAGGATGTAAAAAAGCACATAAGTGCTTATTCCATTATCCTCGATATAAAAGAATAAAATAAAAATATATAAATAAACACACGCACACATACACCACGCACACACACAAACAGGTATGTGCATGTGCGTGCATGGATGCGTGCACACACACGCGCGTATAGGCTTGTTTTCGAACGCGTCTCCTCCTTTACGTGCGTGCACGAAGGAGATGACCTGTTCTTTTGCTGCACCCCTGCTGCTTTGATAGTCACCTTCCTGGTTTTGCCGGTCAGTCAGCGGGTGCAAAAGGCCTTGATCCCAGCGCTGATGTGCTTTGTGGCATTAGCCAACTCAATGCCCCTGATCAGTCAGTGGGTAGGGAGCGCTTGAGGGGTTGGGTTTGTCAGCTTTGTCATCCTGAGCTCAGTTTAAGCCTCTTGCTCCAGGCTACTTGGATTTGTGCAGTCCCCACTTTTGATGAAGATTTCACACTCCTCCTTCCCTAATAAAAGCTTTTTTCCCCTTTTTTCCCCTCTGGTTTGTTTATTTTTGGTTGGTTATTGTTGTTGTTGTTAACTATCCTTTAGTCACGGCATTGCCCCCCCCCCTCCTTTTTAAAAAAAAATCATCCCTTAGTGGATTGTTTACATTTTTGGACAGATTTTCTGGTGTTGAGAGACTTTTGGAGTGAATCAGACAACTGAAATCTGAGAGGAGATTGACTGAGAGAGGAACGGCGTTATGTCTCAAAGGGGTTTGTTGTCCTAAAGTGGACAGGCTCAGAGGAGATGGCTACTTCTCTCCCTGGTCTGGAAACTTCCTGTGAGACCTTACCTTCCCTTCTCCTTTCCTTCACCTTCACCAGGTGGGCTGCCAATGCACAGGCTGCAAACCACAAGACAAACGATTCGAAATCTGACAATTCCTATTGTTCTTTATGAGCGTGGGAATGGGGTAAAACAAACAGATTTTCTTGGGGAAAGTTAGGGAATGCTCGTTTTTCGTTTACAGTCTGCGCTGAGTTTTTATCAAATGCAACTTATTGTTTTTGCCAATATTTTCAGTCGTGTTTTCATATGTGTTAATAGAAAATGACGTGCAAAACAGTTCAAAGATAATGTTTGGACCAGGTTCGTGGGGTTGAAGGCCCTAATCCAGTTTAGCCACAAGCAAACATTTTTAAGGACGCCATTACATGGTCCATGAGGAGGGGGGGTTCCAGTGAGGTGATGCTCTAACTTGTGTGTGTCGTGGGTGGGAACGGATGACAAAATTTACAAAACGGCATGCCACTGAAGGGGAAAAAAAAGAAAAATACGCGAGTGCTTATTCCATTAATCTCGAAATAAAAGAAAGAAAGAAGCAAACAAAAAAGAATATCACTGCGTAAAAAGGATATTGGATATTTTCTCTAATTCTTCGAGTTTTTTTTTTTAACACCCCCCTCCCTTCCCCCCAAAAATCTGATATACCTGACAAATTTTACTTACAGACTGTTCAAATATATTCCCCCCCTTGACACAATTCTGATTTGTTTTCACTGCCTTGACACAATCCTGATTTGTTTTCACTGCCTTGACACAATCCTGATTTGTTTACACTGCCTTGACACAATCCTGATTTGTTTACACTGCCTTGACACAATCCTGATTTGTTTTACACTGCCTTGACACAATCCTGATTTGTTTTCACTGCCTTGACACAATCCTGATTTGTTTTCACTGCCTTGACACAATCCTGATTTATTTGTTTTCACTGCCTTGACACAATCCTGATTTATTTGTTTTCACTGCCTTGACACAATCCTGATTTGTTTTCACTGCCTTGACACAATCCTGATTTGTTTTCACTGCCTTGACACGGTCCTGATTTGTTTTCACTGCCTTGACACAATCCTGATTTGTTTTCACTGCCTTGACACGGTCCTGATTTGTTTTCACTGCCTTGACACGGTCCTGATTTGTTTTCACTGCCTTGACACAATCCTGATTTGTTTTCACTGCCTTGACACGATCCTGATTTGTTTTCACTGCCTTGACACGGTCCTGATTTGTTTTCACTGCCTTGACACGGTCCTGATTTGTTTTCACTGCCTTGACACAATCCTGATTTGTTTTCACTGCCTTGACACGGTCCTGATTTGTTTTCACTGCCTTGTCACGTTCTGATTTGTTTACACTGCCTTGACACAATCCTGATTTGTTTTCACTGCCTTGACACAATCCTGATTTGTTTACACTGCCTTGACACAATCCTGATTTGTTTTCACTGCCTTGACACAATCCTGATTTGTTTTCACTGCCTTGTCACGTTCTGACTCCACTCCACTGAATGCCCTTTGAATAAGACTATGAATCAGGTCGCGGGTGTGTGTAAGGTCAGTGTGTGTGTGTGTGTGTGTGTGTGTCTGTGTGTGTGTTTCTTTTATTTCGAGAATAATAGAAAGTGTGTGTGCGCGTGTATGTGTAGTGTGTGTGTGTGTGTGTGTGTGGGCGCCCGCGCACAGGGGTGCAGCATGCCTGAGTAGCCTAAGCATGTTCTTATTGCTTGCATTGCATAGGCCTGTAGACGGTTTGTTCGTTTTTTTGTGCACGAACAAAAGTGTTGCTACAGCGCCAGCTTACTGCTCAGATAGTCATCTCTACTTCCTGCCGGTCACAGGGTGTGAAAGAAAGGGTTCACAGGGTGTGTGGTGAAATGCCCTGATCTCACCCAACCCATCTTTTGTGGCATTAAGGAAGCGCCATTGATCTCCAGGGTAGTCCCATGCAGGGATCATCATTTTCTTCCCGTCCAGCAACACTCCCACCGAATGCCTTGGGGCGGTTTTACACATTCAGCCTGGGATTCCCCGTCATGATAGGCTAGGTCTACTAGGCTAGGTTAGGCTAGGCTAGGTTAGGCCTATCGACTCTTGTCTTTCCGAGACTCTTCTGTATCAGTCAGTCATCAGTTGTTGCTTTTTCAGAATTTGCATTTTTCAAAAAATACTTTAGCTGAGGGTGCGCTGGGTTTTTTCCCCTGCATTGTTTAATCTCCATATTCATTCCTCACAAACAAACATTTGCTACATTAATGGTGAGATTTTTAAAAAACCAAACAACTCCCCCACCCCACCCCCTCAAACCAACCAAACAAACAACACCCCCCCCAAAAAAAAAAAAAAGAAAAAAAAAAAGTGAATTTCATGGTTCTATCAGCATAGTTTGAGTAAAGGTTAGAGTGATGATGAAGAAGAAACAGTCGGCAACGAAAACAGAATGGCTATGATTTAGTCTTCTGAAGTTGGAGTATGGCTACCTATATGACAAGGTATTTGAAAACAGCAATACACGCAAAACTTCAGCGGCAAAATCGAATTATTTTATTTCGACTTCTCATCCAGTGTGTACTTAAAATCTGACAGTGATTCCCAGGCGAGATGAGCAAGTCAAGATTGCACATTCTGGGTACCCCCCCCCCCCCCAAAGTTCAGGGCAAATCGAATATTAATCACTCACAACAACTTAAAACAGCTAGGATCCTAGGCGGATGCAATTCCCAAGATTGACATTCGGATCCTGCCCTTTCAATCGCCCACGATCTCCTAATCTCACGTGCAATCACAAGTGCAGGAGGCATAAGAAAAAGGTTAACAACACTCAGTCATACTGTATATTAAAGACAAATTCACCAAGACTGACACAATCACGTGTGATTATATATCGCAAATCGCATTATTCACATGTGAAATAATATGCAACCACAAATGGCAAGGGATAATGGCAATTATAGGCTTAAATACTGTGATGTTCAAGGTAATTGTTTTAATAAGTAGATATTTAGTTCCATTGTTTTTTATTTTTCTATTTCATGTGTTATTGATCATGAGAGTTACATTGGACTAAAATAATTACAATTGAATTTAAAGTGCTTATTAGATTTGCATGTGCTTACGTCTAACCGTCAGGTTTTTTTTTCCCGAATGGTCTATTTTTTTTTTTTTGGTTGCGCAGATAGTTTGCTTGTTACCACCGGTCCTGATTATAGTCTGCAATGGAACTTTTGAATATCATCGCTCGACAGCTGACGTATTTCATACTCAATCCTGAAGGGAAGTTTTATGAGTGCGCAGATATTTTGACGAACGTTGCGCATGGACCTAATAAGGTCTCCTAATACTTTTGGAAGGAGTTCACTGATATTAACCCCCGCGAAACCCTGACACCTCCCCCCTGACTGCTGATCCATGCCATGATGACAATAACGCTCAAACTTGCTATTTCATCCCCCTTGGTTGTAGTGGGAATAAGAAACAACCAGCAGACTTTTTACGACCAGATACAAACTTTTAGTTCGAATCATAAATAGACCAGTACTCATTCACTCATCCCCGACATAGGAAAGTAGAGAAAAACCCAATACACACCGACCAGCACAAAGAAGAGAGAGAGAAGAGAACGAGGAGGTCAAAGTACACAGACAGACTAGCGCAGGAAGGTCAACGATGATATGACGACGGGCAGATAGGTCATGATGCATGATTGTGATAGTCTGTGCCCGCGTCGCAAGTGTCCTGGCTCAAGTGACTGGCAACAATATTGGCGATAATGTTTTCGTGCAAATGCTAGATAGATCTGTGCCGGCGTAAGCATGAACACCTACCTCAAGACTCGGGCTGAAAATGCATCTATTTTAATCAGTCCTTACCTGGCTTCCACTAGCAGCGCTTGTTGTGCCGTTAACTGACCCACACACTCACGTAAAATCTCTCACAATAGCCACGCAATGTCTTCGATGGCACCGCTAGCCACTCATTCGCGCTTACAACCACAACACATGCCACACCTAAAATCCCTATCCGCTTCCAACAACTGCGTGCTAGTTGTCTCGTTTGTAACGTAGAAAATTTAACAAACCGCATTGCAACACGGTCAAGCATGTAAAAAACCACGCGCAAATCAGTTTCTCTTGATAAAAATTAATAAAAAAATTAAAAAACACAATCCCTCCCTAAAATAAAACACAACAACTGGGTGCTGTTTTCCCCCGCCGCCTCCCATTGAAGACCCAGAAAACCAGTTCGATGTGCAACACCACGTATAGACAGTAAAAGAAACACGGCAACAAAAAAGATTGTCACTGCAAAATTCTGTAAAAAGCCCCCAAAAAAGGAAATAAATAGCACACTGACAGAAAACCAAACCAAATAAAAAACTGGCGGCGCTGCTCTTGTGGCGACGCGCTCTCCCCAGGGAGAGCAGCCGGAATTTGACGCATAAAATTCCGCCGTGATATAAAGTGGTATACAAAAAATTAATACAAAACACACACATACACCACACACACACCACACACACCACCAACACACACACACACACACACACACAATACCCCCCCCCCCATCCCCACAACACACATACATTACATACACAATACACACTATTTACCCCCCCCCCCCCCCCCCCCCCAAATCCACACATACACACACACATTCGCCAAATAACTCCCAAAAAACCAATAATTTACATGTCCAATGACACTATTGCTTCACACAACCACACAACACACACAACACACACACACACACACACACACACCACACACACCACACACCACCCCCACCCCCCACACACACACAACACACTCACACACACACACCCACACACCACACACACACACAACACATCTACCACACAAGCAACAGCCTATTCCACACACACACACACACACACACACACACACACACACATCACGCACACAAAACATTCCACAAAAACCCCAAAACAGATGAATTTACGTTTTCAATGTACAGCCTATTGCTTCCAACACACCACAACACACACAAAAGACACACACACACACACACACACACGACACAACACATACACACACAAGCACACACACCCACACTACACACACACACACACACTTGGCCAATAACTGCAAAAAACAGAATGAGTTAACGTGTCCAATGTACAGCCAAGTTTTTCCAAAACACACACACACACACACACCACACACACACACGCACACACACACACGCACACACATCACCACCACATACCGCCCCCCCCCCCCCCCCCCACACACACACACACACACATTCGCCAAATAACTCGCAAAAAACAGATGAATTTACGTGTCCAATGTACAGCCTATTTCTTCCAAAGCCAAGACAGAAGGGGGAAGCGTCTGAGGAGAAGAAAAGATGTCCAGAGGAAAAAATGACCTGTTACCAGAGACACGCTTTCCGCATCTCTCGTTAATAACATCGGACACGTTGGGTTTCTGCAGGGTCCACTGCGACTAGGGGGCTAAAGGGGGCCGTTTTCCTGAGGCAGGAAGGCACAGGGTCATCAAGGAACCAAAGTCTTTGGGCAGCAAGCAGTTATTTGAAAAAAAAGTATGTTCTTTTAAGAAGGGAAATTTGCTACAATGTTGAACAAATCAGCAAAAGTTTCTTGGGTTTGGGATTTTTTTTTTTATTTCACAGAGAGAGAGAGAGAGAGAGAGAGAGAGCAAATACGTACATAGGCTATACGCGTTTCTCTCTGGTGTGTGTGTGTGTGTGTGTGTGAGAGAGAGAGAGAGAGAGAGAGAGAGAGAGAGAGAGAAGAGAGAGAGAGAGAGATTTCATCGCCTTTCACTTATTTGCCTCCTACTTCCCAGTTAAAAAACCAAAACCACCACCTCCAACAACCACCAATTGTTAGATTGCACACTTCCGTTTTAGTCGGGTAAAAGTTTTGAAAGTCACTAGGTCAAAAAGGAGAGTGATTTTACATGAAAGTAAACTGGCCGTGTTGCTGATTATTGTTAATGCAGATTCTGACCCCCTCCCCCACACTCCCCCCCCCCCCCCCCCCCCCCCCCCCGAATCTCAGTATAGATAGCATCCCCACTTTCTAAAACTGAAGTTCTAGAAAATTCCCCATTTCTATTACTCCCTTTGTCTTCTCTGTCTCGCTCTGTTTCTCTATCTGTCTCTGTCTGTCTGTCTGTCTGTCTGTCTCTCTCTTTCTCTCGATGTTAGGCAGAATTACATCCCTGTTAAATATAGTAGACAGCCTAATTTATTTAGACTCTGTTTACTCCTGGCATCAAGTCATCCTGAGGTTGTGCACAGCCTCACTTTATATTTGTGTAAAGCTTTCAGAATAAGAGAGATATTGTTATCCTAAGTCATAGTTTTGTAGCTGACTTTTTGTTATACAGTAACATTTTGTGGTTACTATTGCTTTTACCCCCACCAAAATACTAAGCAGTTCGGCAACCCCCTTCATGTATGGGCCAATGGCCTTTTGTGAATAAATCATTCAGTTCGAGTTGGAGTTGAGTTCGAGTTCTCTCTCTCTCTCTCTCTCTCTCTCTCTCCTGCCTACCCCAACCCCCCATTCCCCGGTCCCCCCCTCCCCCCGCTTTTAACCGAACAAATCTATCTGGTCCTAGGAACTCTTTAATGAGCTCCTGGAATTGGGAATGTGTCGGCGGAGGTCAGCAGGGTTACAAGCACAGAAGACCAGGAACTACACCTTCCACCCAAGAAGGAGAGGCAGAAGAAGAAGAAGTTTATACAGATGTCTTCTTTTAATAGAATCCTTATTTTGTTACCTCTGATAATTATAAGATGATCGATAGATTGATCGAACGAATGCTCAATCAATCGGTTGATTTACTCACTCATCATTCAATCAATCGATTAAAATTTTTTGTTCATGTCTACCTACCCTGTCTGCCTGCCTCTCTGCATCCTCACAATGTGTCTGTCTCCTTTTCTTTGTCTGTCTGTCTGTCTGTCTGTCTCTCTCTTTCTCTCTCGTCTTTGCAGCTTCTGGGAGTTCAAGATTATTTCCTCCTCTATTCATCTATCCCAATCTCTTTTACTTTCATATTCTTTTCTTCCTTACCATACCACTCCTCTCATGCGCGTGTGCGTGCGTGCGTGTGTATGCACACGTTTGTGCAGACAAGTGCATATTTTGTTCTTCGCGGTGGTTTTTTTCTGATATGAAATCAATAACAGCAAAGGTCAAGCACTTGTGAAGTCAAACAAAGTGCTAATTTCATCCAACTTTTAATTTCACTTCACCTTCAGGTCACACCATTATCCTCGATATAAAAGAATAAATAAACACAGACACACACACACACGCGCGCGCGCGCACACACACACACACACACACGCACGTGCGTGCGTGCGCACACACACACACACAGAGTTTTTGATAAACTCTCTAACATCCCCCACCCCCCTCTTCCTGTTTTACGTTTGTTGTGTCGCAAAGCAGTCGTAAAGTGGTTATTGTCGTAAAGTGGAAAGGCACAAGGGAGATAAGAACTCCTCCTCCCTGGGTCTTTAAAACTTCATGGGAGAGAAGAAAAAAACCTTCTTCTCCTTTCAGTTACCAGGTAGGCTGTCACAGCACCGACTGCAAATTGCAATACAAACGATTTTAAAATCCGACAAATCCTATCGACTCTGTGAGCGTGCTAAAGCAACATATTTTCCGCCCGAACGTTAGGGAGTACTCATTAATTTACGTTCGCAGTCTCGACTGAGCTTTTCTCATGTACTAGCTTTTTATCGGCATCAGTTTGGGTCGCGTCTTCTTCTTTGAAAGCTCAGACAGCAATTACTGTTGTCTGTCATATGAGCCAAAACGCTTTGCGCTGCCGTTAAGTGCCTGACAAGTCAGACCCAGCCCATCCAAAGTCGCTTTTTCAAGTATATTATCACATATACACACATATCACAAACACATATATATATATATATATATATATATATAAATATATATAACTAAAGAGAGAAAGACGAGACTAGGGATGAGAGAATAATATATATGTATTTGATACATTCGATTTAATTTAATTAGTTACACAGAAACAATATAGGACATCACAAGGTGAAAACCAAACTGGTTGCCATGTCAGTTTCAGGAATAATAATCCATTATCCTGTCCGTTTGACCAGGTTCGCGCTGTTGAAGGCTCCTTTACTTCATTACGCAAGAACCTAGATAGAATCACAGCTGTTCCCTAAAATCCCCCTCCTCTCCTTCCTACCTGCTGGCATCTTGCCCTGGGTCAGGTTGTGGAGGGGAAGGGTTTAATTCAGTGTGGCTAGTGGGCCATTATCTGCTCCTCTTGCCACTGTTTGCCTTCAGGCTGTTTGAGTGCTTCCCCCTTTTTTCATGTGGGCCCAATTTGCTTTATTATTATCATTATTTTATTTTATTTTTTTAATTTGAATCTCTTCGTTTTCTGGCCTTTTCTTCTTGGATTTCTGTCTGTACTGGTTTGTTTGTTTATTTAAAAAATTTTTTTTTGGGGGGGTTTGTTTTGTTTTAGTTTTTATGTTTTTCCTATGTATCTCAGTTTACTTTTCTGTCTGTCTGTCCACTACAGTGACAAAGTCCCCCCTCCCCCTTCTCCCATTATGATATTTACTTGTTTGTGTTCTCGTTCATGGGCTAGAGCATCGAGGTTCACCAAAAGTGATACTTGCGTATGCCACCCCCCCCCCCCCCCCCTTTCTCTATTTAGGTAGCCGCATTCTGACTTCGGAGATGGTGTCTAAACAGGACACCTGTCTGCATAAATTATGCCCATGCGGGTTTTTTTCCACCAAAAAATCGTCACCCATTCCTAATGGCAAGGAATGGCCTATTCTTCCAAAAGGCAGAACGAGGTTTTGATGTGTACACAAGATGTTCTGCGTGCATTCGCACACGGAGCTTCGGTTTTAGAGTCTCATCTGTGGGAGTTCGTCATTCAGTTCGATTTTCTCGTCAAACTGGGAAGAAAAGGTAAGGTTGAGAATCAAATCTAGAACCTTACAGTTTGCTTGTTAGGCAGGTGAACGTCTTAACCGTGCTGCCACTGTCCTTATTTTAAAATAAAAAATCCTTTAAATTCTGTACTCTGGGAATAATGAAAAAGCACGCGTACACATGTGTTTTTTACATCCAGTACCCGCGTGTATGCAGTTTTGTAAATTTTGTCATCCGTTCCCACCGGCACAATGGCTTACTTTTTCCAAAAGACAGAACAGGTTTTAGGATGTGCTTTAATATATTCTGCATGCGTTCGTACAGGGAGCCTCAGTTTATAGTCTCACCCGAAGGGCTTACGATTGGGAGTCAGTCAAGTCAAGTCAAATTTTTATTTCCAGATGGTTCTTTGAATAAGCAATGTATTTGCTTGTCTTTTTTTTTTTTTACCCCCCATCAAGCCATGATGTTAACTCCAGGGCAAAAAAATCCCCTCCAACGGGTGGGTGGCTGGATGGTGGCTCGAGCACGGGCGGTTTAGGCTAGGATTTT